>CM076074.1:12785000-13232500 GCA_038088235.1 Zacco platypus
ATAATCTAGATGTGCTGTGTTTGACAGAAACTTGGCTAAAACCAGACGATTACATTACTTTAAATGAGTCTAGCCCTCAAGGTTACTATTATCGACACGAACCTCGTCAGAAAGGTAAAGGGGGAGGTGTTGCTGTAATCTATAGTGATATCTTCAGTATTACTCAAAAGTCTTTCAAATATATCTCTTTTGAAGTGATGGTGCTCTATGTAACGTTATATAATGTAAGTGACAAATCTCATTTGAAATTTGTGTTGGCTACTGTATACAGGCCACCAGGGCACCATACAGATTTTATCAAAGAATTTGCTGATTTTCTATCGGAGTTAGTACTGGCTGTGGATAAAGTCCTTATTGTTGGTGATTTTAATATACATGTAGATAATGAAAAAGACGCTTTGGGATTGGCATTAACAGATATTCTAAGCTCTATTGGAGTTAGACAACACGTGTCAGGACCAACTCATTGTCGTAATCATACTTTAGATCTAATACTGTCACATGGAATCGATATTGATGCCGTTGAAATTCTGCAGCAGAGCGATGACGTCTCAGATCATTATCTAGTCTCATGCTTGCTACATTTAACCAAGGCTGGAGAACCGCCTGTCTGCCATAAATATGTTAGAACCATCACTTCTACCACTAAAAATTGCTTTATAAATAATCTTCCTGATCAGTTTCATCAACTTAGCAAACCAGACAGCTTAGAAGAACTCGATGTTGCAACAGAAACTATTGACGCTCTCTTTTCGAACACTCTAGATTCTGTCGCTCCTTTACGCTTAAAAAAAGATTAAGGATATTAGTCCAACGCCATGGTATAACGAGCACACTCGGGCCCTTAAGAGAGCAGCAAGAAAAATGGAGCGCAGCTGGAAGAATTCAAAACTAGAAGTTTTTCGGATTTCATGGAGAGAGAAAATGATGGAGTACAGAAAGGCCGTAAAAACTGCTAGATCTGCTTATTTTTCAAATCTTTTGGAAGAAAATAAACACAACCCTAAGTATTTATTTAATATAGTGGCTAAATTAACGAGAAATACAGCCTCAACTTCTGATGTTTCCAAACAGCATAGCAGTAATGACTTTATGAACTTCTTTACTTGCAAGATTGACAACATTAGAGAGAAAATTATAGCCATGCAACTGTCTACTACAGTATCACATCAGACAGTGGATTGTAGTATCCCTGAGGAAAAATTCCATTCATTTGCTGCTATAGGAAAGGAAGAATTGTCTAAACTTGTTAAATCATCAAAATCAACAACATGTATGTTAGACCCTATACCGACTAAGCTATTGAAAGAGATGCTTCCAGAGGTCATAGATCCTCTTCTTAAGATCATTAATTCATCTTTATCACTAGGTTACGTACCGAAAAATTTTAAGCAGGCTATTATCAAACCTCTTATTAAAAAACCACAACTTGATCCTGGTGAATTAGTCAATTACAGACCGATTTCCAATCTACCTTTTCTGTCAAAAATACTAGAAAAGGCAGTATCATCTCAACTTAGTTCCTACTTGGAAAGAAATGGTATCTGTGAGGATTTCCAGTCAGGACCGTATCATAGTACTGAGACTTAAATATGGAGTACCACAAGGCTCAGTTCTAGGACCGTTGCTTTTCACTCTGTACATGCTACCCTTGGGAGATGTCATTAGGAAGCATGGCATTAGCTTTCACTGTTACGCTGATGATACTCAGCTCTATATTTCCTCGCGCCCTGACGAAACCTACCAATTCTCAAAATTAACAGAATGCGTAGCTGATATAAAAAATTGGATGACTAGTAATTTCCTACTACTAAATTCAGAAAAAACAGAGATTCTAATTATTGGACCAAAAACTTCAGCACATAATAACCTAGAATACTGTCTAACACTTGATGGCTGCTCTGTTAAGTCATCTTCGTCAGTTAGGAACCTCGGTGTGCTCTTTGATACCAATCTTTCATTTGAAAGCCACATTTCTAGCATATGTAAAACCGCATTCTTCCATCTTAAAAATATATCTAAATTGCGACATATGCTCTCAATGACAAATGCGGAACAGCTAGTTCATGCGTTTATGACCTCGAGACTAGATTACTGTAATGCTCTACTGGGTGGTTGCCCTGCTCGCATGATAAACAAATTACAGTTGGTCCAAAATGCAGCTGCTAGAGTCCTTACTAGAACTAGGAAGTATGAACATCTTAGCCCGGTTCTGTCAAAACTGCACTGGCTCCCTATTAAACATCGTATAGATTTTAAAATCTTGCTAATTACTTACAAAGCACTAAATGGCTTAGCTCCCCAGTACCTGAGTGAGCTCTTAATGCATTATAGTCCTTCGCGTCTATTACGATGTCAGAATTCTGGCCAGTTGTTAATACCTAGAATATCAAAATCAACCGCAGGCAGTAGATCCTTTTCCTTTTTGGCACCTAAACTCTGGAACAATCTTCCTAGCATTGTTCGGGAAGCAGATACACTCTGTCAGTTTAAATCTAGACTAAAAACGCATCTATTTAACCTGGCATACACATGACGCACTATAAACTTTTGTCTTCATATCCGTTAAAGGATTGTTAGGCTGCATAGATCAGGTCAGCCGGAACCGGGAACACTTCCTATAACACCAGATGTACTCGTTACATCGGAAGATGAATGGGGTCTACGCTAATTTTTTGTCTCTCTACTTATCCCGAGGTTTACCAATTAACGTGATTGGCTGGATCCGGGCCGGACGGGGAACCTGTGCCTGTGTGCGGCAGCAATGTGGCCCTGGGGTGTCGGCGGAGACTGTGTTAACTAGCTCATCCTTTGTGAAGACCTTACCGACTCATCAGCCAGTGGCACATATCCCCAACAAACCGTCCCATACCGGCGTGATCAAAAAGATCTTAAACTAGATGGAACTAGATTAAATATTTTGACTGTTGCGATTCCAAATCAGTTTAATGACCTGTAATTCTGCCTGAGTATCGGACAAGTGTTCACTGTTGGCCAGAGGAGAACTGGCCCCCCGACTAAGCCTGGTTTCTCCCAAGGTTTTTTTCTCCATTTGTTGGAGTTTTGGTTCCTTGCCGCTGTTGCCTTTGGCTTGCTTAAGTTGGGGACACTTGCTTGATATTCAGCAGTGTTTTTGATATGCCTGCATTGGCGCCATTGTATGCAAACTGAGCTGAGCCGGACGATTACGTCACCGTTTTCTGCAGTGCTGCTATACCTAAATTAACTAGACTAATAACTACTGATATTTGCAACGGAATGAATCAATAATATATAGAACAAGCTGCACAATAACACCATTTTCTTATTAATGTTAAGCTGCTTTGCCACAATTTGCATTGTAAAAAGCGCTATATAAATAAAGATGACTTGACTTGACTTGTGCTAGGCTTCAGACTTGAAAAGGCCTGTGACATAGTACATAAGTTGTATGGACTAATTTAACAGTCTTTTTGTTTTGTTGAATATGACACTTCGGGATGTATTTTTTGTACAGAAAAAAATGAAAGAAAAAAAAAATCCATGAAACCCTGTCAATTAAATGATAAAATATTTTTGGGTTAACTACTAGGCTACCATCCAACATTGATGAAGTGACATATCACCTGTGTAGTTGCCCTACTGGTGCAGAGTTGCCAATAACTTCTCTAGACTGTTGAGGGTTATATTTATCGGTCCAGAGAACATCCACTCTTCGTAGACAACTGGGCCATGGGTCCTGATGAACAGACTCACTCTGCATTGGTTCAGTGACAACAGCACAGCATGTAGTTTGTTGCTGTCTGCGTTTTGTTCGGCTCAGCCTGTTTCTGTACTTTGCATGAGAGTGGGTTAATCTATCCGAAAATTCCTCAAAATCCAACTTAGAAGAAATACTGCCTTTGCCTGTCTTATGACTTTTGTATGTCTGTTCTTGCGAGTATCGTTTTCTCTTTCTCTGGACAGAGGAAGCCAAAGGATCCTTGGAATCATCAGGTTTTTCTGCTTCTGAAAATGAATGGCAGTACAACATGGAAAAACTGGCATCAATAAAAGTAAAAAACAAAACCTTTCACAAAACATTACAAGAAAGGGATCTGCCACATCCTGACAAGTTTTCAGTAAATCAATTTTTTGTTTCTTCTGATGATTAGTCTTAGTTTGATGACTATAGTAATAGAAATTTTAATGTCATGTCAGCAGTGGAAACTATTTTCATAGTAAGCGCTGAGTTTCAAGTTATACAAGAGTTACATAAATACAATCAAAATAAAATTAAAAGTAGAGCAAAAAATATTACTGAAAAAAATTCTGGTAAAACCTTAGTCATTGATTACTATATTTTAAACTGCCATTTCTGTGATGTGTTTTCTCCATCATGAGAAACTAGCTGCAGGATGATGTATGGGTGGGTTAGCTATGTAGTTTTTTACCCCGTTACTAGAAAGGTACAGGTGGTATTAAAAAGTCTTAATACCCCTCTTAAAATGGCAGCTTTTTGATATTAAAAAAAATCATGTATCATCAATAAAATCACGTCAGATCTTTTCCACGAACAACATGAAGGCCATCATCAACAATTGGAGACAATGGGAAGCACAATGACATTCCAAAGAACAGTTCACCTGTTAAAAACTGATGTAAAATTACAAAATGAAAATTTATCAAGGACTTATCAGAGAGGTCAAGAGACTTACTGTATTTAAAAGAGCTGCAAGAATTTCTGACAAGTATTGATCACTTGCTGTATGTAACAAAAATGTCATGTATTCTTCGTATATCTGGAGATGGGGTAGGGTGGCCGGACAAAAATAAATAAAACAACAACAACAAAACGCACACAAATAAGTCCACTTTTGGCCAAAACCATGTAGCAAAATTTCTGATGTAAGCTAAATGAAATTTTGGACCAGAATTTTAAAAAGGTACATCTGTCAAGACTGCTCATCACCCAAACACCACTATACCCATGACGAAGCACGCTGAGGCAAGCATCATGCTGCAGTTCAGCTGAGAGCAGTGCAGTAGGCAAAATAGAAGGAATCATGGAGAGTGTCAAATACTAGATAATTTTGGCAAAAAACTTGCGGGCCTCAATTAAAAATCTGAAGATGAAGAGGAATTTCATCACAGCACGATAATAATTTCCAAAACAAATCTAAGTCATCATGGGAATGGCTTCAAAAGAAGAAAAAAGAACATTTTCAAATCGCCCAGTCCTAAATCCAATGGGGAGAAGAATTTTTTTTTTTTTTTATTAAAAACACAGATGAAACGTGGAAAAAGATCTGACATGAATTTAAATGGATTAATTTCTTACATCTCAAAAAATTGTAATTATAATAGGGGTGGGTAAATGTTTTATACCATGTAAATAAATACAACATAAAGATCTATGTCTGTTGCTTCCTTTATAAAATATTGAGAGGTAGGTTGTGAACATCTATTTATTGGTAAAACAACAACAACAACAAAAAAACACGTCTATTTTCCTACCCAAAGCAGAACTCTCCTCCTCTGGGGCATTTCTCTTCCTCAGGAGAAGAGTGAGAAACCTGTGGATGGGAAACTGCAAATTGAGTATCTGAGTCTCTTCCAGAAACTCACTGCTGATTTCATTAGGAAGTTCATTTCTCCAGCCAGACATCTAAGAACAAAAATACACACAAATAATGAGCAAACTAATTATTCTACTACACTATACAAAATAATCAACAACAAAACACAGAGAGCCAGAGAGAGAGCCAGAGATACAGAGATAGATATATATATATATATATATATATAGAGAGAGAGAGAGAGAGCGAGAGAGATACAGATATATATATATATATATATATATATATATATATATAGATATATAGATATATAGATAGAGAGAGAGATATATATATAGACAGATAGATAGATAGATAGATAGATAGATAGATAGATAGATAGATAGAGAGAGAGAGAGAGAGAGAGAGAGAGAGAGAGAGAGAGAGAGAGAGAGAGAGATTTAAGCAGACCCACCATTTCTCTGAGGATTTTGACATTGGTTGATTCTCTACAGGTGTTCTGAGCAGTCCGAGGCGTGATGACAGTCAGGGCTTGGCCAACATCATGATATTTTGTGTTCTCTTGGGTTTGTCCAATGTTAACTGCTGGCTGATCCATCAAACGGTCCCCCTTGCTGGTGTTTATTAGTAAACAGCTGGACGACAGCTTTTTATCAGCTGCAAAATTATCAATGTCTGGCGTTAAGCTCCTGTCACATTCGCCACGTTCTCTCTCTGCAGGAATGGAGAAAAACTGCGCAACTATATTGCTGCTCATCCTCTTTAATGTCAGTTTATTCATTTTCACAAATCCCTTTGCAGATACCTCATTTTGCATTTGAGAATCTTTTTGCAAAGTTTGAGAATGGTGCCCTTCATTTCTTAAGCTTTCTGTGGGAATATCTGATGATATAGGAAGAAAAACTGAATTTTCTTTACAGTCAACATTTATAGCAGCATCTGCAAATAGTTTTCCTTTACAGTTAATGAGAAGAACGTCACAAGATGCATTGGACTCCGAGGTCTCAGTCACATGGGTGAGCCTGTTTCCGCAGTCAGTAAAATTCTCCAATCCTTTGAATGTTTTTGTTCGTTTCAGCCTGTTGTTTTTTGGGTGCACCTGGGTTTTGCATTTGCTGTTCGTCTCCAGGTTCTCCGCATGAAAGGTCCCTCTGTCGGAGACTCTTCCGGAAGAGTTCTTGATTCTAGGTAGAGGTAGAGACAACGGTGTTTCCATGTTGCCATATATTTATGAAAATGTAATCCATTCCTACAGTAAACACTTTTAACTGCAAAAAGTAGCAGTCACAGTTTCTTCATATATCATAATTAACCGTTCCCATTTCTGCTTTGGATAAAACGTCATAGCTCTGCCTTATTGTGCCTTTGAAAATCTCAGAATTGTGGATTTGTTGTTTGATGGTGTAATATTAAATCTCGCGCCAGGCAGAAGGCGTTTGCCGCTGCTTCATATTAGATGCCTCCTCACACACGACGTTCACTCACCCATTGGTTATGATTGCACGGAAGCGTAGCCTCCCGCTTTACGGCTGCTAAAATTCACTTCCAGGTCAACGTATAATAATAATAATAAAAAAATAGTATTTACTTGTAAATCAGTTGTTGCTCTAATCTTGTAAACAATGTTTTCGCGTGAAATCACGTTGTTTAGAATGACACCATAACTGCCAAAAACAGGTCCCATAGCATTTTTATATTGAGCACAATTAGTTCAAATGCATTTAAACCGAGCATTTACACATCTTTAATTTGTAAATAATTTTCTTGTGTACACCAAACTTGTGCATTTTGCAGAGAAAACAAATTGAAGGAGTAAGGATGCTGTATCTGATATACTTTGGCATGTACAACATCTGAACATTATAATACCAACAAACTATTATATAACCACATATCCAGTAGTAACATCGGTTTGACATGACCTACATAGGACTGAAAATTATTCCTGATCCCCATTCTAAATGGCATAATGAGGTTTACAAAGCACGAAATGAGGAACTTCTTGTAGCCCAAACACAGGCAGCTCTCCTTTCATGGGGTATGCATTATATTGCTAGTTAATTAACAAGAAAACTGGGGGGAGGAGAAAAAAAATATATACACACAGAAGCTATTCTAAGATGGAAGGATCTTCATACTTCACATGTGAGACAAGAAGCTGTTGACAGAACGCAATGTATATATTGATTGGACCAATCTAAAACTGATAAAAGAGCATCTGTATGTTATAAAAAAGGAAATGCAAAGCTGTTTAGCTTTAAAATCCCACTTGAGAACCCTGAATATCACAACTTAGGATCCAGGTCTCAACAATTGTCTACAGCCACTGAATAAGAAGTAACACAAGTGCTACTATGTGCTAAATAGTCACTGAATGCACAGTAGTAAAAAAACAACAAAAAAAAAGTCAAAATGTATACAGAAAAAGTTGATTAACAGTACTCCCAATCCTACAGTAACACTTTTTTTTTTTGGAAAAAAAAAAAAAAAACTTTACCTAAAAAGATTATCCTTGACATGGCTACTGAAATGATTATGGTTTATGACACACTGCACTGGAAAACATTGAAAAATTGCATTAATTTCGTTCAAAAAAGCACTTGCGTCAGTTCATAATACCAGCAGCTAACTCACAATTGAGTCTCAAATGGGCTCCTTATTAATAAATGGGCATATGGGCAAATCAGAAAAAGAACTCATGTTCTAAGCCACAGAAGCACTGCTGGCTGAGAGTTCTAGACCTCAAAACAATAAAATGATTCCAAGGGATAAGTTTGGAGAATTTGAGTTCAAACTAGAGCTCATGATTCTGTGTATATTTTTTCTTGTAAAACCGGCTGTTGTCAGTCTGAAACTCCACTTTTGGTGCGTTTGCCATGTAGTGAAACACCCAAGGACACTGCGTGACCATTGCAAGTGGCATCCGACGACTCCTGCCCCTCCTCTAGTTCAGGAAGTGACTCCTCTATCTCCTTCATACGGGCCATGGCCCGGTCAATGGTCGCTATGGTGACCAGGTTGAAGTCATGCAGGTTGACCAGGTGGAGGAGAAAGTTCCGACACAGATTCCTACGAATGATGTATGGTCCGCAGTTCTCCACAAACAGCATGCTTGCCTGACTCATCTGATTATCAGCAATGAATCTGGAGAATGGATAGTTGGCAAATAAGGTGCAACAGTGTTTTTGTAAATCTATGATCAAGGTTCTAAAGCTACTTAAACAGTTAATTTAAGAAAGACGATATGAATGTTTTTTTTACCCATTCTTCATGACGTGAAGGTTCCACAACTTCATTACTTCTTTTTCTCCTTCATTCACATCTGTGAATTCTTCAATTTGCTTCAAGCAAAATGAAATATACTATCAGTGCAATATCAGTGCAATCATAATGTATGAACTGAACAGTTTCATTGAGTGACAGAATGATCTTCATATATTACCCAGACTTATAATACATAAGGGCATAAAGTGTTCCATTCAAATGCAAAAATCTATTATTTTCGTGCTGAGAACGGTACTTGCTTGACCAGTCGACTAACCGTGGTCGTCTTTTCTCTGAGCCACTCTGGGTCCCTTTCATCCTCACTGTCCACCTCCATCTCCTGTGGTCGGAGGGGCATGCAGCTGTCACTGTGGAAATACAGACGATTGTGTCCGCTCACATAAGTCCGCTGCTGCTCGGGCTCACCGTCCTCTGACTCCAAAAACTCAGACAGGCTTGGCTTGATTCGCTTTGGCCTAAGTGAAAGTGAGAGATTAAACAAACATGGTTAACGATTCTGGCATCACAATCATAAAACAGGATTGTTATACATTTACCTGTATTAAACTTTAAGAGCTTGCAGCACTAATGATTTTATCAGCAAAAAGAACACTGAGTGCATTACATTACATTACATGCATGCATGTAAGTCCATGTAAATGCCCTAAGCAGTATAATTTTTCATCAAGTATAAAACTGTAGTATATACTCAAGTATAAATGGAGATTACCCATTTATCCCTGTAAAGATGCTTTGAAACAATCTATATTGTATAAATTGCTATATAAATAAATGTGAGTTGACTTCCCCCAATTTTGTTCTATGTAAAAACCTTTACCGGTATTCTGGCTTATTCAATGTGCACATTCTGTATATATTGACAACAAAACTGAAGACCAAAACGTAGACAATTTTAAAAAAATCAAATGAGCTAATTTGTCAGTGATTGAAACACATCTATTGATTATAATAGATTTAAACGGTTAGTTCACCCCAAAATAAAATAAATTTATTTAAAAAAAAAAGATTTTTCACACAAATTAATATATTTTTGATGAAACCCATGAGGTATAGGACTTGTCCATAGACAGCAATTTAACCACCACTTTCAAGGTCAAGAAAGGTACTAAACACAGTTAAAACAGTCGACAGGGGTTCAACCTTAATTTTATGAAGCGACAAGAATACTTTATGCGCAAAACAAAAAAATAACGTCTTTACTCAACAATATCTTCTCTTCTGTGTCATTCTCATACACTGTTTACGTTCAGCGCTTCCAGGTTCTACGTCAGAACTTGTTGTCTATGGATGAGTCATATACCTCTCAGATTTCATCAAAAAGATCTTAATTTGTAGTCCGAAGGTCTTATGGGTGTGGAACATCATGAAGGTGAGTAATTAATGACAGAATTTTCATTTTTGGGTGAACTAACCCTTTTAGAGCCCTTTAGAATTATAATAGCTAAAATTGTTTCTTGTGATCAACAGGTTGCTGGAAGGGGAAGGATGCTTCTCATCTGGTACTAGACAAGTGTACTGCCTGGCCCTCATAGCCCTACATACACACACACAAACTTTTTCCCAAAATTAAATTGACACACTTCATACCGACAAACAAGTATGTGGGTGACAGCTGTCCTTTTAACAGGGCCGTTGCGGCTGAAGGCAAAGCCAGGCTGGCTGTGGATGTCTTGGGGATTACCGACATATGAGCCGTCATAGCACTCATTTATGGAAACGTCTATCCGAGCACCTTTAGGATGAGGCTGGAAAACAGAAAATTGTATAGTCATGTGACTGAATTCTTGAAATAGACTATGAAATTAAAGAGACATAAACAATTATAGTATTATCCCTCTAAGTTCTTGTTCTAATAAAATACATTCTTGTTCATACATACAGTAACTATACAAGAAATTATAAAATGAATATAAGGAACTGTTACACTAAGTATTAAGTTAATAAACTGTTGTATTCATCTTCTGAAACGAAGCAGGCAGAGATTCATAATAGTGTCCCTCTGTTCTCACCACGTAGTTAAAGATGAATCTACTGTGGGAGAGTTTGAGGTGTTTCAGCAGACTGTAGAGTTTACGGCAGTTGAGCGTGCACCAGGGACAGTGCAGGTCGTCTCTGGCCTCCGTTTGCTGACGAGTGTTATTGTTGTACAGAAACTGGACAAAAAAAAAAAAATGCATAAAGTTGCATAAAGTTCTCAAGATTTTTTCTATTTACATTATAACTGACCAGTAAACCTTCAGTGTAAAATGTATATTACCAAATAGAACACACAATGTACTTTAAAGGGGCTATATGTAGAAATCAGAAACCCTTGCTATTAGTGACACTGGTGGCCATTAAATGAACTGCAGCCAGCAACTTATTACTTGTGCTCGCACTCATGGACACGTAATGTACGTGATTCAAGGCCCAGATATACTCGCAAGCGACGATCTATTTCATTCTTTTTCTAGAGTAAAAAGATTTTAGAAAATACCTTGGCAGTGATATACTGATAATGAACATCCCGATACGGTCCACACTGCTCAGAGCGAAGTTTAGAGGAATATGTAAATATGTGCTGCGCACTTTCCACTCAATAACAAAAAGAAACACAACAAAAATGACAGTTGAGAAAACAGCAGTTAAAAAAAACCATCGGATCATAACGATGTGTATATCTTTGCATCAGCTCTGCAATTCACCAGCATGATGTTGACAGATAAGGTCATTAAAATTACTCTGTTATATCTGTATATCTGTATATACTCAGTCTATAGTCTTTCATAGATAATATAGAAAGTCAGGGAAGGTTCAATACAAGCCGTTCACACATTGGCAATAAAAAAAAGCCATTAATACATGAAAATTCTTATTTTACATATAGCCCCATTAAATAGTGCAATTTACATAAATGTACCATCATAAAGAGTTCAAAATTTCTACCTGGTAAAATATGCGTAGTTTCTGTCTGGGTTCACAGGGGGACTGCTCTCTCCTGGTGTGTATGCTGGTGCTCACTGAATCCTTCACCGCTGAGAGAATAAAACATTACACAATATTCACCATCCATTCTTGATCAGATATTATATATTAGAAACCTCACCAAAACTAAAAACATTGCAAGAAAGAAAATTCTGTGTAATCTTCATTTATTGTGTAAAAGAGCAGATCCTGCATTATGTTTATGATTACAATCACCAGATAAGAATTTTGCATGTTTTCAGACCAAGCAGGCCATGATTGCTAACAAACTTATACAAGACAGGGCTCAACGCTGGGGATTTTTTCCTTGGTTAAAATTTTTACTTGCCCTGCCAAAATGATCACTGGACCCCACCACAAAAAAGTAAAAAATAAATAAAATAGGCCTAGTTATTGTTTTTCTTTCTTTTTTTTTGGCCCATAATCTTAATAAAATGGTCATGACACTAAAAACTTCTAGCCTAACTCATTTAAATTTCATATATTGTTAGAGACAAGTAACTGGCAATAATAAAATAAAAACAAATAACCAAATTACAAGCAATAACACAAATTAGGGCTTCCTCGGACTAAAGATTTTTCTAGTCGACTATTAGCTGGTCATTTATGCCATTAGTCGATTAAACGCATGTTTATATTTATTTCATTACTTGAATATATACCAAGAGAAATACCAAACCATAATGAGCCTTCAATGTATAGGTGTAATATATATCCTATTCCGCACTCAGGCACACACAATCATCTTGCTGCAAAGCACCGGCAAAAGTAATGACAATGATTGTGTAGGATGCATTTTAACTATTTATTAATAAACTAGTGTTTTCTTAAACAGTGTCTGCTACAAAGACGACGCTACATCGCCGCAGCATAGTGAGGATGCATTCAGAGATAAACGTACCTTTCATACGGACTACATAATTAGAGAGTATTTGTTTTTTATTTAAATTGGTTAATTTAAAAGCTTCAGTTCATTTTTGTGACATGAAGTGTTGCAAGAAATCATGCCAGTGCCTCCATGTCACATGTCATGCAGTAAGCAATACTTTAGCTTCCACATTCATCACAAACACTTGGTGTTACGATCCTTGTAGAGTTGTCAAAAGTACCGACTTCGGAACTGAAATTTAAAACACGGAGACACTTTGAGCACTGTTGAGCGGATTTGTAAACACCTCTGATTGGCAAATGTGTTGACATGCTCATAAGATATGTCTGATTGGCTAGATCCTCAGCATCTGTGTTCTTGTGTGGGTAATTTTTTCTGTATGCGTGTGTAGGCATTTGTTAAAACAGAGCTAAGAAATATGATTGGTGGGCCTGCTGATGCATCACTATAAAGGGGCAGCGCTGTTTTGAGAGGGTGAGCTGGATAGAGTGGATTCCTCCTCTCGTCCTAAACCTTTCTTTGATCATGCTTGTGTAACAATGTTATGCTTTTGTTTGTAGTGATCTATTGAGACTTTTACTTATGTTTTAGGAGCATAGTGGTGTCCTGCCATTTATTTTGACTTCTTTTGTGATTTGTTTATTTATAGGGTGTTAGGGAAGTTTCTTTGTCATTTTTGTTTTGTTTTTTCCCGAATAGGTTTTTCATTCATGTTTTATTTAGAGGTCTATTTTCTTTATTATTTTGGCCCTGGAGCATTCTGAAGTCATGGCTCCTTATTTCAATTATTTTTTTTGTTCCACCTTAATAAATAGCTTTTTGTGAATCATATGTTTTGGTGTCTTTGGTGATCTGGCGGCTGGGGCTGGATTCCCGTTTAACATCTGAAATGTTCACATCAATCCCTTTTCTTTAATACAGGTCATAACACTTGGATATACATCTAATAATAGCAAACATTTATCTAGGTTAACATTAAAGGAAGAGGCCAAGCTACTTACATCTTTCAAATGATTTGATGTCGATGGATGATAGGCGAATGTTTGGATATCCTGCCTGACATACTGTATTTACCACAAGGACCCACCATTAACTGTCTGTCCCTAGCGGGCTGCGTGACCTCGAAGTTTGAAAAAAAAAAATTTCAGCAAAAAAACAACTAGCAAAATTTTGGACGAATAAGTCTCTTCTCGTCGACTAACGTTAAGTTGACTATTAGGGGGCAGCCCTAGAACAAGATAGTAAATAAACTTTGCTTTTCAGGTTTTTCAAGAAGGTCTAACAGTAGTTTTCAGGTAAAGTAATTGAATAACTACATGGAAAATAAAACTGCAGTCTTCACTGAATAAATTAAAAACAGATTATTTCTTATTAAAGTTATTTAGTTAAGAGCAGTGAGTGATTTTCTTTCTTTTTTTCGTCTCTTGTTGTTTTATTATCATTAAAAACTAATTTGGCTGCTGAGCTGCAGACCATGCATCACTGGCCCAATCAGGCAACAAACAGTTCTGTCAACTGTCCCGAGTGAGGTTTATGCTTGCCCCTGGCCATTAGGCAGTCCTTATTGTCGAGCCCTGCAAGATCAGATGCTAGCAAGCAGATACTTGCTTCCTTACCAACAGGTGCAGGTCGGAGAGTGCTGGGTCTACTCTCTGTGGTGCTGGTGTCAGAATTGCGGGTGGAGAGAGGTTTGGCCACAGGGGCCGTTGAAGGGTCACTGGGGTCACCTGTCCAGCGAAGGGTGAACTGCAAAGTGGGTCCCTGAGAGAAGGTCTCAAATGGGGGCAACCTCTTCAAAATACAAGAATCAACAATTGCAATCTACATCGCCACTGAATGAAATCTATACAGCTATTTAAATATGGGATTTAAACCAAGAAATAAAACTACAGGATTTGACAAATTAAAAAAAAACTCAACATCACGACAACGTTTTAAGACTGCAAAATAACTCCCCTCTTGTTTTGTTCAGAACTTGACAGGAAAGTTCATAGCTTATTTTTAGCAGACATAACCAACCTTTCCATCCAGTATGGTCTCCCATGTGGCCCTCTTCTTGCTGACTGGACAGTCTTCAATCTGTTGCATGGAAACCTCATACTCTCCATCCAGCAGCTGCAACCGTCTTAAGGATAATTGTTTTTAAATCAGTCATCATGTGCGTCACATAAGGAACAGCATCAATTTTTTTCCAGCACTTTCGAAAGCACTGAAATTACTAACCGGTTTTTATCGAAAACAGTCATTTGAGCAACAAATGTTTCTGTGGTCTCTCCGTCACCTCTGTGGGACAGGGATCTCTTCTTTCTGGATGGGAGCTCCTCTTTTACATCTACAGATAAAAACATCAAGACTGTTTTTTCCCATTTTGTTCCGGCCTAGCATTTGTGAGGCTGAGGCTACGACAACTGCAGTGGGCAGTGCGCAATTACTGTATTGACTATGTTTGAAAATGTAGGGTGCTAACTTTAATTGCTCTTCGCACCAATTCATGCATCATCATGGAGAGATGACAGAAAAGGTTCGATTTCAGTCAGTCACTCACCATCAGATTTTCTGAAAAAAATGATACTCCTTAAATTGCCATCCCTCTCCTTGATTCATGGATAGTAAAGTGAAAGTTCACCCAAAAATGAAAATGCCATCATCTTTCCCTCACCATCATGTCATACCAAACCTGTATGACTTTCTTAATTCTGTAGAACAAAATATTTTGAAAACTGTTATGTGCATACAATGAAAGTCGTACAGGTTTGGAACAACAGGGTGAGTAAATGACATCATTTTCATTTTTTTTTTTGGATGAACTTATCCCTTTAACTTACACTCAAGCCATGAAACAGATTAGGATGTGCGCAGAGCTTTTCCACAGCATTCTACACTTTTCAAAAAGATGTGCACTTACACTGCCACTCACCGATATTCTCATCCGCCTCACAGTTGATGAAGCCATTGGTGTCTCTTTTGCCCGTGCGAGACACCCTGAAGAGAAGAGAATAGGATTTGACCATGTGACTGTTACTGGGCTCAAACTCATTGCTGGACACCAGCAGTGAAGGGAAGGCACCAGGCTTGGTTTGGCTGAGATCCGGGTTCAAAGGCACCTGCTTTTTCCCCGTAGGCACTTGCTTTATAGGGCAGCTGACATCCTGAGGGAGCAAAATGACCATCATAACAAAAAAGTTTATAATTTCAAAATCAGCATACATTTTTTAACTATTGTTTTCTCTACCTATAAATTTTAATGCAATAACACATCCAAGTAAAGGGAGGCTCACCTTACGCTTTTTATGACAGACTTTGACAAGTAGCACCTCAAGTGAAACTGAGTTTTGATCATTTTCTGAGTTTTGACATGGCTTATCTGGTAAAGAAACAAAATTATATTAGAACCCTAAAATACCAATTGTACATTAAGATAATAATTCAGACATATTGATATTGCACTTCAGGCAGATTTACACTAACCATTCTTGTGAAAAAATCCAGTGAATGTCAGTTGCAGATGTGAAGTCAAACTGAAATCACAAATGAAACAACTAAAAATCACCATTTGGAACCAAATGATCCTATAACATTTTCCTATAACACAATTTTCCATGAAAACTATTTATTCACTCTAAAACAGCTATTCTGAAAACAACAACAATAAGTTTCATTTATGAAGCACCTTTCCTACGCTCATTGGGACAAAACTGCTGTCTCTATCAATCTAGTTTACGGCTGCAATACACTACACAACTTTTGCCCAGATTTCTGTCCCAAGTCAACACTATTGCTAAAAGTCAGAACCAGTCGGCAAATTTGGGCAGTCATCGTTGACAGATTTCACAGAAAATTGTGTAATGTAAAGTGAGCAAAGACTCTTTAGATTTTTCGATTCAGACTATGATTTTATCAAGCCGGAAGAAATTAAACATGTTGGATATTCTTAACCAGTTTTAGAACACAGATGCATGTTTCTACATTAGTTTGTGTTCAGAAAGACTTGAAAGTTGTGTAGTGTTTTCCAGCCTTCAGGCTATAATTTGTCAGAACACAGCTTGCAAAACATCAGTGGAAAACTAATACCTCTGAGACTCAGGCTCCCCTTTCATTCTCTCCACACTGGACAGTAAGTCATCCACTTTAAATGCTTTCCTGAAGAAAAAATGACCAGTTTATTTAATAAATACACTTTAAGAGAGCTAAGCCAAGCAAATTTTGGGGTAACAATTATTAAAACATTGAGAGGACCAACCTTTTGACATTTGTTCGTGAGTTTCTATGAGACATAAAGGTAAGGGTCCTGTGAAGTAATATTGGCTGTGAAAGAGCAAGAAAGGAAACTACAATCAAGTACAACCAGACTCAACTTTGATGTTAATGTAAATTCAGTGTTTATCCTATTATTAACTTATAAAAGTATACTTACAGCTATTAAGTTCCTTGTTCGAAGGAATCTGTAAATCTGAGTAGGCTCTGAAGGGAAAATGCAAAAGTAGTAACAATAACACACTATTATAAAGTTACCCTTTAAATCCTTCATCTACAACAAACTGGTTTTGATTAACTGCCATCAAAATCAGTTATTACTTGTTATAAGTAATAAACCCAAGATAAAAATAAATCCAAGGACTTGAATCTAATCCAAGGCCCACGTATCTAATGGCAAAGCAGTTTGTCATGATCCAGTGTTTTGACAGTTGTGAATCAGGAAGAGCTAATGGTTTTACTTTATGTGCAAAATGAGACAGATGTGGACTCACTCTCAAAGGCCTGCAGGAAGAGCTCATGGTCGGCCTGCAGCTGCTCCATCTTGGGCTTCTTGAGTGAGTTCACGCCAGAGGACGGGTATACAGCACCATTGGCTTTACAGTTCATCACCTGAGCCGAGTATTTTTGAGGAGCCATCATAAACTAACAACTAACCAAAACTTCACACAAAAACAACACCAGGCGAAATGAATATCTGCACATTAATGCCAGACAGCCGCCCTCGCTCCTTCAACCAGCTCTCTACCATCACCTAAACATCAGATACCGGTGGTTACCAGTCTCTCTAACTAGTACGTGTTTTAATATGACTTATATGAGTAAACATATGACTTGTAAATATGTTATTGATGTACGTCCTCAGTCTGGTCACTGATCCTCAACAGATGAAAATTAGCACGTTAGCTTGCGGTCCTTCACAACGACAAAAACACAGTTAAATAACACCAGGTTATCCATCCATATAGGCAGCCGTTCACTTTACGGTTTAGACAAGCGTTATGGTTTATTAAATTTTTGTTAATTACGACCGAAACTACATTTATTTTGGATGGGAAAATCCTACCAAGTGATGGATATCGGTACTACTGTATCGCCCGAGCCCTTGAGAAAAGTGCCGTGATAACCCGCCTACTTCAACGTAGAAGCCAATCAGAAATGTCATCTGGTGAAATCGAGCTTTTCTATTGGTCTGGCTGATATTGATAGACGCAAGATTAAGATTGGTAGAGGAGACAAATTGCCGCCAAGAATGTTTTGGTTCTGGGAAGAGACAGGGCTCGGGGCAGAATTACAAATTTTGAGAGCTGTTTAGTTACTCATTTATTGTAATTATCATTTCCAATAAAAATAACGAAAATATGTACCAACACTATAATTGTGTGCTATTTAAATTGAATGATAGAGGTTAAAACTATTGACAGTGTTGTCCCTCGCCAGTTCACGAAGCTGCGCAAAGAAGGAAAATGGACCTAATCCAAGGTCTAATGCTCTACATCATAATGTTTCCCTAAAACGAAGAGCTTTTAAAAATAAAAAAATGAAAGAACGAGGACCCATTATTCGTCTGCAGAATTCTCGTCGGAGTTTTTCCCTGACGAGCAACCGGATGTTGAGCATAAGACAACTTCCCATCCACACGTGTGTCGTGATGTGAAGTCAGTGTTCGTTTTTCTGTTAAAACGCTGACTGTTTGAAACATTTTGTGAAGATTTTCCACACAACATTTAGAAATGGCTGATATAGTACAAAAACGAGTAGAGGACAGAATACCAGCGCTTGAGCAGCTGGAGAGAGTCGGTTTGTTCACCAATAAAGAAGTCAAGTGAGTACCACAGTGAACAAACCAATAGAAATAGTGCTTATTCTCTGAAACAAACAGTTTCCTCAGATAAGACTTTTGTTTCAGGTCCATGTTGAAAAGATCTACTGCACTTGAATACAAGTTGCACCGGGCAATTCAGTGTAAAGATGACTTTATTACGTACATACAGGTATGTGCTAACAAAAAGCTGATTGCTTTATTTTGTGAGACAGAAAAATTGTCAGTATACATATTAGTTATCTTTATCATAATACGTTGGACTTTCCAAATAACTCTTCTAACCAGTTGCAAGGTCCAAATATCTTGATGTGTGACATAATTGGCTGTTTTTGATTTTTATTTACCAGTATGAAATTAACGTCCTAGAGCTCATCAAGAAGAGGAGGGCGGTGAGTAGAGCTTTGGTTTCCTTCAATTGTAAAATTAATTTTTAGTAATAAAGATCTACATTACCTTATACCAGGAGTTCTCAACTCTGGCCCTCGAGTTACACTTTCCTGCAGATTTGAGTTCCAACCCTGATCAAACGCATCTGAACAAGCTTATCAAGGTCTTCAGGATTAATGGAACATTACTGGAAGATGAGCTTGATCAAGGTTGGAGCTAAACTCTGCAGGAAAGGGGACCTTGAGGGCCAAAGTTCAGAATCCCTGCCCTAAACTGTACTTTAACTGAACTGTACTTTTGTGTTGTGCTTACAGAGAATTGGTTACCATTTTAAACGTGATGAAATTGAGTATCCCATCATTCATCGTATAAACAATGTTTTCAGAAGGGCTACCACGAAATGGCAGGTTGGACAATATGAAGCTATAACCTCACTTTAGGTGCTGTAAAGTGATGTTCAATTTTTTGATTCAAATAAATGCTTTTCCTGTAGGAAGATGTGCAGCTCTGGCTTTCTCAGGTTGCCTTTAATAAGAAATGGGTATGTGATTTTTTTTTTTTTTTTGTTATTAAATTTCAATAAAAACCAAGAAATCCATATTAAAGGGGCATGATGTTTTTATGTTTATGGTTTAAAAGAAAATCTTAATTGTGATCCCCTCATCTTTCAAACAGGGTTCGAAGACTCAGCTCAGCAAGGTTTTGTCATCTATGTTAGCTATCCATCCGGACAAACCAGGTGAACTTTAATTGGGGGTTTTTGTCATTGCTATAGACAATTATTTAATTCCGACTGCTCTATGGAACCATATTCTTATAAATTTGTATGTGCCTGTGTGTCAGGTATATGTATTCATTTACTTTAGAGGTGTATAAAATTTCAAACAGATGGCCAGAAATAAAGTAATTTCTTAATTCTTGCAGCTCTGTGGATAATGGCTGCTAAGTGTGAGATGGAGGACAGAAACTCTTCAGAGAGCGCTCGACATCTCTTCCTCCGTGCCCTGCGCTTTCATCCTGAGAATAAGAAAGTCTATCAGGAGGTGAGAAGACACTTGCATCTCTTTGAGTTAACCTGGGAAAACTAATAAAAAAAATTGAGTAACAAAAGCTACACACTGATTTTCATACAATAAAACTTAGTCTTAATTTGTGTGTGCAGTATTTTCGGATGGAGCTCTTGCATGCTGAGAAATTGAGGAAACAGCAGCAGGAGTTGGAACAAGCTAAAATAGATGTGGTGGGTTAATAGGTGAAGATCGGAACCCTTCTGTAAAATGCAATTGAAAATAAGTAACAAAACATTTATTTTCTAAATTTAGGGGGAATATAAATTTTCTCCGGAAATCTTGAGTGGAAAACTTGCTGAGGTGGTATACAGAGATGGTGCACAAAAAATTAAAGGTCAGATAAATTTCCACAGAGCTGTTCAACTCAACTGTTTCAGATTGTATTGGTTGAGTGCTGTAATTTTATTTGTTTTGTCTCATCAGGGGTTGAATTTATCTTGTCCCTGCTACAGATCGCTGGCATCTTTGACTTCACAAAGGAGCTGCAGGACACCATCCTGCAAGAGTAGAGTCTTTTGCCTTCTATTAACAAAGAATTATATAAATATATATTTTTTACCCTTTCATGTATTGCGATTTTATATGATCATCTTAACATTTGACTAATTTATTTATTTTTTTTTGCTGAATAATCAGCAACGATTAATGCTGTAGGAACTATGTAAATTCAGACAAATTTACTCTGAAAACGGTATTGGCAAAATCCATTTTCAGAATATTCTTTAAGTCAGAAAATGTGATGTTTGAATACTGTTTGATTTCAGCCTGCAGAGTCAGTATAACGATGACTTCCTGATGTGGGATTTCATGGCTAAGCGTGAGCTGGATGCAGCTGGGGCCCCGGAGCTCCAGTCTGCGAAAGGAAGAGCTTCTGATACGGACCGCAGAGAAGATCGCTGCTGTGCCGTCTATGAGGAGGCTATTAAGAGCCTTAATACAGGTATCATGATGTTACACCTATCTCAGACACATGTTCAGTGTTTGCATCTAAAAATATTAAGTTAGAAATCATTGCTGGAATATGAGTGGTTCTCATGGTTGTACATGATTGCTTTTTTGTAGAAGCCATGTGGACATGCTATGTCACATTCTGTCTTGAGAGATATAAGAGGAAGACAAATGTCACTGAACTCAAGGAAAAGGTAAAGAACATGGTTTTTATTGGGGTGTCGCAGCATGAGATTTTCATTTTGATGTTGTTGATTATGAAATGGTATGGATTTTCTTGATTTTGGGAAGTTTGATTTATATTTAACCAGATTTACAAAGACTATTTACAACATGAATATGAAGTCATTCCCCCTTTACAGGTGAAAGGCACATCGAGAAGAGTTAATTTTAACAATTTGGTTTAACGTTAGACTAAACGATAACCATTACTATAATATCTTACCCATCTTTCTTCTTTCATCATTCAAATTTTTGCAAAACATTTATTGAGGTTCTTATGGTTAGCTCAATTTGAGCTAAATGAATCTGTGCCACTCTTCGAATAATTTATTATATAAGTTTACTTTTAATCTTATTTTGAATTTTTATTTTTTAATAGTTTATTAATACCTAGCTCTGTATTGAACGTTGATGATAATATCTTATAATACACGAACAACCAGTTAAAAAAACTGATCTAAAACATTAAGAAACTTGGTATTGGTCTCCTGTTACTAATGCCAACCCTTTTTTGCTTTCTTAGACAAGTGTTTTTGGTATTTGTTGATTTATTGTTTTCTGGTCAAGTGCTTAACTCGATTGTGTGGCTCTTCAACTTTTCAGAGAAAACAGCGATTATTCAAAGTCTTACAGAGTGCTCATGATGCTAAGCTTTTGCAAGAGACTTTCTACAAGAACTGGGTAATGTTCAGTTAACATTCATTTCTTATTGAAACACCTTCTCCATATACACCTTATGCAGTATGTAGCAGTTTGTTAAAATGGTATTGCTGTAGTAATGTAGGCCACTTCCATCCTCACAAAAACAGCTACAGGTCCTGCTGTCATCAGGGGATATAGTATCTGCTACCCAGATTGCTATCACAGCCACCCAGCGCTTCAGCCAATCAGTAGAGATGTGGAGCTTCAGCCTCCAGACATTGGTCTATCTGGAGAGCGCAGAGGCGGGACATCTATTCCAGGAAGCCCTGAAACACATAAATCCCAAGGTAGCAGTTGTGCCACAGCTGCCTCTAAGTGGGGCATCTTCCTGCAACAGCAGATTTGCCCTAATTAGTCCATTTTATTAAATTCACTTCTCCTTCGCTTTTGCTTACAAATATTTTATTGGATAACAATGCTTATAGTGACATTTATGTTTTTCCATTTGGATTTTATCCAAAGTGACTAAAATTGCATTTAAGGCACATATTTTATCATTTAATGCTTTCCCTGGGAATTGACCTCTTAAACTTGATGTGACTAGCACAAGCTATAGGAATGCCTATATATAAATATAGTCAAGCGATAAGTCATCATCTGCTAGGATAACTCGGGTTTGCACGTTCATTGTCCTCAGCGCTATTTCGTCAACCAGCTAGTGAGAAGTAGCCATGTGTGCAGGATTATGAAGCCTTTAGTTACATAACCTGACAAAGAGGCCGTTATCCGGCCACATGGGAACATGAGGCTATAGAATGATAATAGCATACACAATCTGTTTCTCATTCCTTCACGTCTTGGTATTAGTTTTGTCCAAACAGAATGGTTATATCAGTTCCTTGCAGAATTAGAGGTTTTGAGGAGGAGAGTAGTGAGGGAACTCATCACTATTGTGAAATGTATTATAATGTTATATAATATGTTGGGAGTCCAAAAGTCTTGAAGCAATAGTGCAAATGCTCTTATTTATATATGCTTTCCCAGGGTCAGTGTCACAAATGTTATTTATTAATACAGCAGAATCTCGTTCAATATTCAAAAGCACATCTAAAAATTAATCTCTTCTGTAAGCACTTAACTGCATTCTGCTGACTCTATTCTAGAGAATGTTTAGAACTTTTAATTTTATTATTTTTCTTGTTTTCTCATTTGTAAGTAACTTAGGATAAAAGTGTCTTCTAAATAAAAGTAAAATGTAAATTTGTAACTGTTTAGTGTAATTGGTTAGAACCTACAAATAGTGTTCATTTTGTCCTTTTTTTTTTCAAAATCCTGAAATGTTGACATGTTTTTCATTTAAACCTACAAATATTCTCACTGTGGATATAATGATATCTCTTTATTTATCTAATCATTTAAAATATGTTCTGCAGGAAAGTCTGCCATTATGGCAGCTGCAGGCAGATTGGAGCATGACCTCACAGTCACCAGAGGAAACAGAGACCTTTTTCAAGGTGGGACATAATAAAATGTTTACTCTGTTCAGTGATGGTGGATATTTGATATTATTAGCTTTTTTCTTTTTTTTTTGTAGTCCTGGTTACTTTGAATTTGAAAAGTTCATGGCTAATATGTCAAATGTAATTTAATTGCTCCTGATTCTGTATTTGCAGAAAGGCCTTCTGTCCTCAGTACCTGCAGTGTCATCTGCCATGAAGGAAAAATACCTTGAATGGTCATATAAAACTGGTGGTTACAAAAGGGCTAGAAAAACATTCACAAGGTACATGTAATGTGCTCTAAGGTTCTTTCTTTATGCACGGTGTGAGTAAAAATACTTATTTTACGTTGTTTTAATGGAATCTTAAGTTGAATTATTTTCATCAGAATTTTAAATGTTTCTATTTTGTTGACTTACCTTTTAGTCCTTTGTTTTAAATAAAAGGTGGGGTATGTAGTTTTTCAAAAACATGGTTTGGAATTATTTGGGCCGAGATTAGTCTCAGTCGTTATGCCCACGGACTGTTGGCTGGACGTCTGATGCATATGGCACTCTCATCTGAAACACTTTAGTCGTCATCAGGTTGATTGAGTTCTACAATTCCGTCTCGTTCTTTAATTTTCCGCCTTGAAACAAATGCCGTGATGTCAAACCAGAAGAACGCTGTCGTGTTCATAACTGTGACAACGAACTAGGGATCAACTAAATGCTGGATTTTCAAAAGTATGCAAAGTTTGCAGCTCTGTTACAGTAAACTTGCATAATGTTCTTGAATGAATAATTAATTAGGTGTGTGCCAGTCTGTTATTGTAGGGACATTGACTTAACATTTTCACACCCCCTAAACATGACGCAGAACAAAACGAACTGTAACATGTCAGTCAAATGTCCTCTTGGGTGGTCCTTGGCCAATGAAAGCTGCAAAGGAGTCCAGACCTTCTGCCATCCGTCTGAAGCGAGACTAGGCCGACACCAACAACAAACGTATAATGGCATTAGGGGGCGTATGAAGGTTGAGGAGACTTGGGGGAAAAAATGCATAAAGAGAGATGAGACGCAATACAAAAGATTATCACTAGAATGAAGGTTTTTGACTGGGTAAGCGCTTTAGGACCCGCGTTGGTATTAGAAAAGCTTTCCAGCGCTGGAGAGAGCCAAGCGGGAAGGCCTTAAAACAGACACGGAGGCTGCTTTGATTCCGCTTCATGCGAGTAACACTGGGTTTGAGTGTCATTGATTGTCTGAAGCTGCTGCGCTTTATTTTTCGTGAAGCATTTTTTTGCATTTCAGCTGTGATTAACAGACATCCACTCTCGCATTGCATGTGTAACGTTGGCCAACTAGTGAGAGTTGTGCAGGTAAATCACTGGACACTGACAACCGAATGCGGTGTTCAGTATCATCGTTTGTGCACTCTCCTTGCCTGCCAGCAGCGATTGGGCAGGGGGTTCGAGACCGACTCGGAGCAGGGTGGTTAGGATTGGAAGGGTGAGTTTTAGAGGCGGAGCAATGAAGAGAGGAGTGGGTTTGTTTGGGTTATTTCAAATAGTAGCTTTATAACAGTGTCCAACAGCGTTTTTGAAAAACTACTTGCCCCTTACTACTTACCGTTTAATTTAGCAGATACTTCTATATAAAACAGCAACTTACAAATGAGAAATATCATAAGCAAAATCCTGAAACATTATTTTCAGGTATAATTTAATTTTCAATTCTAGATTTTCAGTGTAGTTTTACTTTTGGAACCCGCTGTATATCTACAAATTAGAAATAAGCGATTTGAAAACCACTTCTTTTTATGTATTGGGTTTCAGCTTACATGAACACAGACCCTTCACTAAGGCATTCTTTCTGAAGATGATCGAGATCGAGAAGGAGCAGGTAAAAATGATGTAGCACCTGGTGATGGGTGTCTATATTTGTTAACCGACTTGTGTATATACAGCTCTGGAAAAAATTAAGAGACCACTGCAAAATTATCAGTTTCTCTGGGTTTACTATTTATAGGTATGTGTTTGGGTAAAATTAACATTTTTGTTTTATTCTATAAACTACTGACATTTTTCCCAAATTCCAAATAAAAATATTGTAATTTAGAGCATTTATTTGCCAAAAGCAACAACTGGTCAAAATAACAAAAAATATGCAGTGGTCTCTTAATTTTTTCCAGAGCTGTATATATAAATGTATGTATAAATGCTTACAGTGTATTACTGATTTGTATTTTTCTCTCAGGAGACACCAAAGATGAGTAACCTGAGAGATTACTATGAGCGAGCGCTTCGTGAGTTCGGCTCCTCAGATGAAAGTGAGTGTGATTCAGTGCTTTTTAGCCTTTTGAAGAGGCAACTCTTTCATAGTATTATAATACACTGAGCAACAAAAACAATTTGATGTTTTAGATCTTTGGATGAACTACATCAAGGAAGAGTTAGGAAGCCTTGGAAACCCAGAGAACTGTGGGAAGCTCCACTGGAGGGCTGTTAAAACCCTGGAGGGCGAAAATGTTGAGCGTTTTACCACCCAGTACACACTGCTGCAGACCGGGAACATTTAAAACCAACATCTTTAACATCTTGCTCTGTATTGTCCATATTTGGAGTACACAGTGACTGATAGCGTCAGGGGTTTCTCTTTTAAAAGCCTAATTCCCATGTTGCAGTCAGTAACAGGAAACATTGAAGTTCCATTTGTTGTCTTTGTGAATTTTTAAACATGCTGGTGCACAGACTGTTGTTCCAGTAACAAACATTTTATTATGATATTGTTATATTCTTAAAATGTTAAATAAATGCTTTGTTGTATACTGGTTTACACCAGCACACCAAATAAAAACACAGAAGTTGTAGCCTGTTGGTAGAATCAATTCGGAATCTTCTAGATGTTGTTTTGCATAAAGCTAGACATTCATTTTGCTATTACAGAGCAAGTGAAACATTTTTACAAGCCTTAAGTACCTTCTCAGGTAAACAAATGTAAAAATTAAAATCACACAATGGCAGTGTATTAACTGATTTCACATCTAAACAAAATCAAAGTAATAGCTTTTTAAGCATGACACTTGTAGTAGTATTAGTAGTTAACTCGACAATTTTATCAGTGTAATTTAACTATATCACCCTTTCTTAAGTGATTAACCCTAATCCTGTCCTTGGGGTCAATATGACCCCAAACGACGTTTAACACGTTAAAAAAGCGGGTTCCCTTCATCTCAAAGGAATAAAATTTTGTGACTTTTCCTACATTATCTATCTATACATGCACAAAAAAACTGGGCTTGATTCGGTCGTTCTGAAGGTTTGTAAAAATTTTGTTTATTAATCCTGTCTTTGGGGTCAATATGACCCCAATTGAAATGAATGGGAAATGCAAAAAAATGTGGTTTTTTTCCATTTGTCCAAAAAAAAAAATCAATAAATGCAACATAAATCTGAAAATTTTCACACAGAAATTAAGGCCTGGTACTTGAGCACAAATGCAATGTGGAAAACACTTGCTCACACACACACACACATGCTCACACACGCACACACACACACACACACACGACTGCCACACAGAGCATTTGTATAGAATTTGGCAAATAAGATTTGTCAAATAAAATCTGCCACAAATGCAGAAAAAAAAAGATATAAAGGGGTGAGACCTAATGTGCGCACACACACACACACACACACACACACCCCTACACACACACACACACACACACACATACAAAGACAGTTACACACACACTCACACAGAGACACGCACACAAGCTCTCCCTCTCCATCTCACATTCTGTCACACACACACGCACACACACACACACACACACACACACCTAATGCATGCACACACGGCCTAATGCATGCACACACATTCAGAGAGAGAAAGAGAGAGATCAAACAGAGATGAAAGACAACTGACCTTTTCCACTTTGAGAAAGTTTATGTTGAGATGTAAGAGCTGCATCTCTGTTTTGAAAACAAAGTAATAGTTCCCACGCAAAAGGTATAAAAGAGTGCCTTTGGTGTCTTGTACATGGATCATTCTGTGCTGGCAACATGACAGAGAGGTACACACTTGCTGAGACCCTGGACTTTCTGCTGGATTCAAGTGACAATGAAGAAAACCCAGAAGACCCTGAGCCTGAGGACTCTGAGCCAGAGGACTGCAATCCCCCTGAGGAGGAGGAGGATGATCAGGAATCGGAGGATGACTGTGAGGAGGGAGATGGACAGCAAACCTTCATTTCCAAAAATGGGGAAATAACCTGGACAACCATTCCACCTCCACAGAGACCAGGGAGATTACCAGCTGCAAAAGTGATGAAGTTAACACCTGGACCAACTAGGTATGCGTGTTCTCGCATAGAGGACATAAAATCCACTTTTTTATTATTTTTTCCTGCAAGAATCCAAACCATCTTGGTGGAGAACACGAATATAGAAGGAAGACGTGTATATGGTGGTGACTGGAGGGATGTGGACTGGACTGATATGGAGGCCTATATTGGTCTGTTGCTTCTTGCTGGAGTTTATCGCTCCAAAAATGAGATCCTGGAAAGTTTGTGGGAGGCTCAAACGGGGCGTGCAATTTTTGGTGCTGTCATGCCACTAAAAAGATTTAACATTTTGACCAGAGTCATCCGTTTTGATGACAAGGCCACAAGACGTGCCCGACGACAAAATGACAAGCTGGCACCAATTCGGGACCTGTGGAACTTGTGGATTGAGCGTCTCCCCATGATGTTTAACCCTAGCCCAAACATAACCGTGGATGAGTGCCTGGTGGGATTCCGAGGTCGTTGCATGTTCAAGCAGTACATGCCAAGTAAGCCAGCAAAATATGGACTAAAATTCTGGACAGCATGTGATGCGAAGACAAGTTATGCTTGGAATATGCAAATGTACACCGGCAAGCCTCGGGATGGACCACCTGAGAGAAATCAGGGCATGCGTGTGGTCCTTGAGTTGACTACTGGACTCCAGGGACACACAGTTACGTGTGATAATTTTTTCACTTCATATGCCCTTGGCCAGGAGCTGCTGAAAAGAAAAATGACCATGGTTGGCACAGTTCGCAAAAACAAACCGGAACTCCCATCAGCACTTTTGGCAATGAAAGATAGAGCTGTGCTTTCATCTTCGTTTGCATTCACGGAGACACACAGTCTCGTCTCATACTGCCCCAAAAAGAACAGAAATGTTCTGCTGATGAGCACGTGTCACATGGACGGCAAAATCAGTGACCGGGAGGACAGGAAGCCAGAGGTCATTTTGGATTACAATCGATGTAAAGGCGGAGTTGACAACCTTGACAAGGTATTTACAAATTTTATGATTTGATGCACTATTTTGTTCATTTTCAAAGTTGGTGATAGAGTGAGTGGTATTTCTTTTGCCAGCAGATAAACTAATTGTGTATATGTTTGCAATATTGCAGATGGTTGCAAGCTACAGCTGCAGACGCAAAACTAATCGTTGGCCTATGGTTGTCTTCTCCACCATGCTGGATGTCACGGCCATAAATTCCTTTGTGCTGTGGAGAGAAGTTAATCCATCATGGCAGAGAGGGAGCACCACAAAAAGGAGGATCTTTCTGGAGCAGCTGGGGAAAGCTTTGGTGTCCCCTCTCATGGATCGACGGCAACACCTGCCTCATACACCAGCATCTGCGACAATCCTCAAGAGACATTTGGATCCTTCCAACGCTCCAGGGCCCTCCACTGAACCTCGGCCATCAAAGCGAGCAAGGTGTCAGGTTTGTCCACGGGCTAAAGACACAAAAACTGACAAAGAGTGTGCAAAGTGCAAAAGAGCCATTTGTGCTGCTCATGCAGTTTTCTTGTGCCATATGTGCACGGAATGATTAGTTTCTGTGTTTTACACCATGTATTTGACAAATTTTTGGTTGTTTGTTATTGCTTTTATGTTCAGTGTTCAGAATGTGTTTGAAAAAAAATTATTTGTTGTATAGTTTTACTCCTGTTCATTTCTGTATGTTGGTGTTGGTTATTTACTGTTTTTTTAAAAATTTGTTTACATTCTAAAGTTATTTTATTTTATTTTTTTTTATTTTTTTTTTCATATTTTAATCATTAAATTGTTCAATAATATGAAACTACAGTCTGACTCTTGAGTTTTGTTCTTTAGGTGTGCCTTTTGCCAGTTCCAAAATCCAGTAAAATGAATGGCTTTCAATGCCATCTGGTGGTCAAAAAAAGTTATTGCTTAAAAACTAATCATCTTAGTTTTTTCACTCACCTCCAGATGGCAGTATTTTACACCTAACACTTAGAGCAATAACCAGAAACCATTTGAATTAAATTTAAACAGTAATTTTAGTGATTTTTTCATAAAAAAATGATATTTCATATGCCAAAAAATTATGTACTTGCATATTATTGTGGTAAATGTGAACAAAAGTTCTTCAAATCTCCCAAAACACAGCATTAATGCCTAGATGGGGAGTAAACAAAAAAAATGATATATTATTTTTATTATTGAAAATGTATATATTTTCTACAATTATGATTTCAATTTTGGGGTCATATTGACCCCAAAGACAGGATTAATTAACAGTAAAAAAAGACAGTTTGAGGGTTAAGGACACTTCAAGTTTTGAAATCAAGAGTTTAATCGAAGTCACAGATTTTTGTTTATAAATTCCCATGGATCTGAGAAAGTAGCAGTTTGAGATGTTATAGGTTAACAAAGTTATACTCTGCCATTGGCAAGATGAATAGAAGTAAGCTAGACACAAAAGCTGGCTCCATTGAAGATGGCAGCAAACAGGTTAAAAAGCCTGTTAATCCAGTGATTGTTTTGTGTTTGTTCAGCTTTCACCAAGCTTTTGTAAAGAAACCATGGTCAGTTAGCATCTCTGAATCCTTCCCTCTGTGAACAGCCTATAAAATCCATAATGGAAATCCATGGTGGAAGCCTATTTTTAATGAAGAAACGCTTGTTTTGGTGTTTTGGATTGCTCTGAATCGCATCAACTAATAATAAAGCAGCAAAATTTTACAGAGTTAGGAGTAAGTTATTGATTAGATAAAAGTCTGACATGTTAAAAAAAATATCCCTTTTAAGGTGAACAGAACATAGCTTGACACCAACATAGAATTCCCTCTGTTGTCACCGCTGTAGTCTCTCTGGCTTGACTAGTCCTGAATCAGTGCTTCCTTAGCAGAATGTAGGTGAAGAGAGCCACAAGTGCAGCCGACAGCAGGCCAATGACACACTGGTGGATGGTTATAACACTCTCCAGTGAGTGAATGCGCTCTTCCATGGCACTGGTATGGATGTAGTCATAGATTGAGGCCCCGATGCTCCACACAGCCCAAACTGCATCTACCAATGCCTTCATTGTGGGAGACACCATTGAGTGTGTGACTACCCCACAGTGTGGGATCCTCACAGCAGCCCTCACTCACCCTGCCCTCTCTGAGGGATAGAGAGAGAGAGAGAAAAGTTGGTACAGCATGCCGAAAGCTTGAGAGCAAAGAGTATCTACATAAGACAGTGTTTGCTTGGCCACAATTTTATTAGTTTAGAAAAACACCTGGGTGCACGGTAAAACGAAAACATAAACTAAAGAAGTAACACTGGATAATGTGTATACTGAATACATTTAATGTTGTATGCAGCCTTTATTGTAATATTTCTTATTGTATTATCTTGTTTGGTTGTATGTGTGTTTGTCCATACAGTGGTCAGCAACCAGTTTGGTTACCAACATTGATCAAAATATCTTTTTTGTGTGTTCCACAGAAGAAAGTCACACAGGTTTGGAACAATGACAGAATTTTCATTTGGGTGAACTTGAACTATCCCTTTAACTTCAAGGGAAAAGAATTTCACTGTGATCACATTGATCATGTGACCAAAAAACTATAAATAAAGTTCTGCTTGAACAGACAGGTTGTACAGTTATGCATCCACAAGATAACAACACTTAAACAGATTCTCCACACCAAATTAAGGCACTTTAAAATCTATGTATGTACACTTTAATTTGGACTTTATGGAATGAGGCCCCTTCGTAAAATGCCATTAAAGAGATAGTTCACCCAAAAATGGACATCTTGTCACCATTTACTCGCACTCAAGTTGTTCCAAACCTGTATAAATTCGTTTTCTTCTGCTGAACAGAGAAGCAGATATTTTGAAGAATTTCGGCGTGTTATAGCAAGTCGGGCACATCAACTGTTTGGTTATCCATATTCTTAAAAATGTTTTCTTTTGTGTTCAGAAGAAGAAATTAATTATACAAAACTTGAGGGTGAGTAAATGATGACAGAATTTTCATTTTTCGGTGAACTATCCCTTTAAAGATCAACTGCTGGCAATAAGCTGCTATTTGACTCTTGTTTTCTGTTTATTTGCATAATGCAGTTGCTAGTATTATGAAACACTCTGCTGTGGTGCATACAGTAACACCTTTACTATTCAATGAAAAATAATCAAAACAATGCTCTTCTATGTAGCATTAATCACAAAAACCTAACGTTACCCGGCAATAATACTAATTAAAGGAGAAGATGTTTCGTTGTAACATGCTTGGCTATGCTTATAATACTGACAGTGACATCATTTGTTACTGTACTGACCAGTCCATTCTGTCGACAGACTGAATGAGCCCAAATACATCTGACAGCCCCTCATGTTTACATATAAGCATGGCATGACTTCACAACAACAACAACAACAACAGTGCAACACTAGTTTGAGCTCAATTCAAAAGCTAGTACCTCTACCGACTCAATCATCAATTAAAAAAGCTACGAGGACCTGTGCAACTTTGCACTGATTTACAGGCCATTAATGCTCAGCTCGCTAGGCCGATCATCTATCTCCCTATGGTTAAAATAATCATTCCTGCTGAATAAAATGCACCATGTGTGATTTAGTATCAGAGTTTCTGAAGCAGCCAGATAAAAGAATTCAGGAAATGATGAGACGTCAGAGAGATGAAAACATCATCAGCTGACATCCCTGCTAGGATAAACAGCGTGATGAACAATGATGAAGACTTACCGAAGTGTCGCCGATATTAACTGAATAACGAATGCAATGTGGATGATCATTCGTACAGTTGAATATTTTGTGAAAATATAACGGGCCGCCGTATGACAGAAATCCGCGATACTCCGCCGCGAGCCCAAAGCGGCTCCAGTGATGACGACGTATGTGAAGGGCGTGTCTTCTATTGACAATTATTCAATGTAGTAAATCAACTGTTGTGGACAAACGAGGTCTCTTAGATTCATTCATATATATATATGCACACACACATAAACTTATTAAGAATTAAGAAAAGAAAGATGAGTCCCGTAATAATTTTCTATACAACTGCAGTAGTGAAAAAGTAGAACAATTCGAATGTTTAGGGTGTATATTAACGTGTCACCGCAGGGAGCCGCTCCACGCTGCAATGAGAGCAGTCCAGTCTATCTAAATCCAGTCTCTTCATCAACCACCTAGTTCTCCAACTGAAAAAAATAATAATAAATGAATTAACAATGTATATATGTACAGTCTGTTGATTAATTATAGAATATACAGACATTAAATACTATTTATATAAAATAAAAACTTTTCACAGACTTTTAGAGGCGGCATAAATAGAATATTAATTGTCCTAATTATTATTCACCGGTTTTGAATGAGAATGAACCGAACTACAACAATTAAAATGAATAATTTATTTACATTACTATTATTGCTGTGTTTTGACGTTGATGCACAATTTTAGCAAGGTTATCGGTGCCTTAATTTTACTCCTATTCGTTTGATTTAACGTGAAGGTCATCATTTATTAAGACAGGTCCAATGCATTCATCATCACTTCCTAAGGACGATCTTGAAATAACCAGGCAATGCAGTCACACCAACAATCCAATTCTAGGAGGTCCCGGGCGCGGATACACACGTGCAACTACGATGAAGTACTGGCTTTTGAATATTAATTAGGTTATTGACGTTAACATAGTAGGTCAAACCAGCAGGCGATTTAACTAAAGATTCGAGGGTTAATTAGAGCACCTGAATGGACACTTCAGAAGGGTTACTAAGCAACGTCAGCCTGGCTTAATTAATATTCATGAGCTAAGCCTTCACCATAGTAGGACTCACTGATTCTAGACCCAGACACAATTCATCCCGCATGTGGTCGAAAGAACCAGTCGGTGGCGCTTCAGCGCAACATGTTCAAATATGATATGTGTATGCAGCCAGATGGATAATTCATTAATAACGAGCACATGGGGTCGCTCTGGCAGAAACAGCATACATGGAGAATTTCAAAAGGCTTGCGCATTAACGAGGCTCTCTGTTCCACCGCGTAATATTGACTTTTTCCCTTCGTCCACTTTTGCGCAAAGGGAGAATGTTGTAAGCGGTCCCTGTGGATATACTGTGTCTTCATGAGGAGTTGAGCGCAAATAAGGGGGCGGGTGATGATAATGTGTGAAGAGTGGCAGCAACTTCTCACTACGCGGCAACATTTTTCGTTCTTCTTCAGGCGATATGCCCCTTCTTTCTAAAGAAGCTCCGTGGAGGAAGGCTGGTGGTGGACATGGTGAAAATGACAGGTAAAAAAAGTGAGACCCTGGTGGTTGGATAGGTTCACGCGCTCTTCACTGGACGCGTCGCGTCGTTGTTTCTTATGTCATATGCGACGGGATGATCGCGTTTCCGAGATTTGTCGATGGTCTACTGCAAATGCCATAGATTAACACAGACTAATACACTTTTAACACATGATCACGCAACCTGAAGCAGAATTCAGCAACAATTGAGAATGTGTCAGAGGCTGGGTCTTTGCGGGCAAGGTGAGTTTTCCTTTTATTCAACTGGCCTACAAAGTCCCAGTTTTCGGCCCATGTGACCATCTCTGTCAATTGAGTGTGTGTGTGTGTGCATGTAGCTAGTGGAGTTTATTTACAGTAGGGATAGATAATATTAAAGTGCTGCGATATAATAGAATAGTTCAAGTTCTTGTTCAGTATTCTGTTCTTTTTTTGTGATATCATAACTTTTTTAAAAAATTTTCTTCTTCACTCCAAACCATTTAAAAAAAACTGTTTTAAACCTTTTATTTTAATTTATGATTTAAATTTTTAGTTATGTGTACATTTAAAACTAGACATATTTATTGCCTATAAATTAGAAAACAAATATAATAATAAATATAGGCTAGTACACTTAATACTGTGTGAAAAACAATACAAGTTGGGTTGAAAATGGACAAACCCAGTGATTGGGTTGTTTTAACCCAGCGGCTGGGTTAAATGTTTACTCAGCGTGCTGAGCATTTTTATTTAACCCAACTATTGTTTAAAAATTACTATATGGCTGGCTTAAAATGAACCCAAAATATGTTGAAAATTCAAAAATCAAAAGGTGAACATTGATTAATAAGCAATCTAATAAATGTTTATAATTTAATTATTATTCATTAAACTTATTAATAAATGCTCATTCATTAAACATATTCATAAATGTTGATTTGCAACATACTTTGAGTTCATTTTACGTAAGCAATAAGCTACAATCATTTTTAAACAATCGCTGAGCTAAATAAAACTACCCAGCAGGTTGGGCAAACATTTAATCCATTCGCTGGGTCAAAACAACCTAACTGTCCATTTTCAATTTTTTAAATCCATTTTTTAGTGTAGAAAAACCTAGAAATATCTTTAGTCATAAGTAGCTTTACAGGATCTGTTAACTTTATTTTATAAAAATACTATCTGTAGTAAAGAGCTTTGGAAATATTTGACAGAAATCACCTCTTACAGAGTACTAAAATAAATATAGCAAAATAAATACATAAATGATTGATTGATTGATTGATGTAAGGTATTTTACTCTGTTGGTTTGTGTCAGCTAATTGTTTTTGAACTTGTATTATGCATTGTGAATGTTCAAATTAAATATTTTATATACGTTTGGTAATAACTAGTAACTTAGGTGTCATATTACTTAATAATTTTACTTTAGTTATTTTTATTGTTTAAAAATGTAGAACTATTTGTGAATATTGAAGTGCTACACTCTAAAAAAATTGGGCCCAAAGTTCTGTAATAATTTGGCAGATTTTTCCTTATTTATTTTTTACAGGTGTTTTACCTGTATTTTGAATTTTGTTAAATATATGCCTCACAATCAAAACATGTAGAAAATATAATTATTGTCTTCAAACCCTAAGTGCTTGGATTTTGAGCCTCTCTGTTTACTAAAATAAGTTTTTTTGTTTGTTTGTTTGCAGATTTTAAAAGTAATAGCAGACTCTAACACTGAATAAAAGCATTTGTAACATTCACAGCGGAAAAACTGGATTCAGGGACTAAAAAGAAATCAAAAACATAAACTTCACTGAATTAAAAGTAGGTTCTCATTAAAGGTTTTACTGTATAGGGAGTGGCAGAGGCAGGTTATAAGAAGCTTTGTTAGTGTGTATGAATTCTGCAATAGCTTGCAAGCATGTCTGATATAGTTTGTCATATTAAGCAGTTCTCAAAGCTGCCTGCCAATACTTTCTCAAAGGATTTGTATATTGTTCTGGCTCAGTCACACATCTTGACAGTTGCAAAGGCCTGTAATCACATGAAAAGCTACAAGAATAACAATTTATAGAATAGTTTATAGAATAATAATTTATTGTATTGGTAAAAGTTATTTCATTAGATGCTATGAGATATTTAAATACCATAAAATAACTTATTTCCTCTATTTCACTGCACTAATGTAGGAATTAAAAATACCCATAATATGACCATGATATACAAGTTAAAACATACATTGATTTTTACCAATTCACAAAAGTTATTTTTATATTTAGTAATTTGCCAATTTACCAATTACTGAAACTTCAAAATTCAAAAAACGAGCAGTTTCACTGAAACACATTGGAGTTTGCATTTAGCAGCTGCTTGGAATTCTATTAAAATCCAATTTTAAAGTTATAGAGCTCTATTGTATTTGCATAATTTGAACAGAGCAAGCATGGCACGCAAACTTCTGTACTGTGAAAAATCTGTCTGAATGATCAAGAGATGTTTGTAGTTTGTAAATGACCATTTTCTAATGTCCAGGTTAAAAAAATGACTTAGTAAAACAGTTCATCATTTGAAATAGTTTAGTCATTCAATGCATTCTAATAATAATTGTCTGACATTATGGTTGGACCTCGTTCAGGGAGAGGAGGGATATTATAGTCCAGACTGACCTTTACTTCAGTTTCCTCAGAACCTTTAGATCCATGGGATGAACCTTAATTGTTCTTGAACAGCAGGCAGATCCTGGACAAAGAAACTGTGAATAAGTCAGCAAGAAAAGTGAGGGACTTTTAGGGGCAGCTGTGTTATACTGACCCAGTCATAATGCCCCTAAAAATCCTTATTACTCTTGCAATAATCAGCGATGAACTGCTCTTAAATCAGTCCTAACTGTACTGTTCCCTCAGGATCTGTAATATAGTGATTAGCCTCAAAATGCACTTTCCTTATGGACATCATCCTTTAGAGAAGAGTGTTTATAGAATCTGAGGTTTGCTTCAACAATTGGTTATGTTTCAGTTACTAAAAATGTTTCCCATTTGGAATAAAAACCAGATCCCAGTGCTTGAGATCTGTTGTGCATTCTCTTATGTCAAATATATCTGCTTCTCTCATTCACGTCACACTTTGACATCTTGGCATAGGGCCATCCGTTGTCTCCTAGGCAAGCAGTGAGGGGAATTTTTTATGTGAATGGGGGAAAACCAATGGCGTTGCTTAAAACGTGTGTGCATTTCTAACCGATTGTTCTTCTTCTGTTTGTTTCATACAGGAAGAGAAAGAGAGAATGAGAGTGACGGGTAGAAAGTGGCAGCAGAGTAACTGAAACAGCAATAGTTAGAGGAATAATGGGTGGGAAGGCAGCATGGTTGGAGCAAGAGAAAGAAAGCTAGCTGATGACTCAGGCTCATACGCTTCATATGTAGGGAGGGAGGGAGGGATGGAGTGGGGGATGAGGAAGGGAGGGAGGGAGAAATGACTCATCAGAGCATGTGGAATCTCATATGGCTATCACAGGATCGAGGTTCTCTCTTTCTCCTCACTGCTGCCTGCCTGTTCATGACTCTGTCTGAGGTAGATGAAGACTGCCCACTCTGTCTGTCTGTCACCAGCAACAACCTGCATCCACAGGGAGAGCCAATTGCAAATTACAATCCTCCATATAGCCATAGGTAGACCACCTTTTGGAGAGTTTGGCATACAAAATAAAACAAAAAAAAAACATCTTAAAATAAGACCATATTGAATGGGCTGAAGTAGATGTTTAGTCATTATAAAACTGCATATATTTGTATATACCATGTACAAAATGTAAGAAAATTATTTGGACTCTTCAGAATGTGGCTGTAGCTAACTTTCCATCCAAAGTTGTGAATTTGACTTTAACATTTGCAAATATTTTCATCCCATCCATTCTAAAGAACAAAATCGTCACTTCCTGGGAAATTGGCGCGAAAAATGTATAATAAAAATGGAAGTTGCTGCAATCAGAGAAGCCACTGTGGCTCTTAGTTCCTACATCATAAACGACTTGCGTGCAGACGAACGAAATAAACGCTGTCATGTTATCCTCCATTTGGATGCCTGGTGTTTTGGAATGCAATCACGTGAGACACTTCAGAGAGGTCACTATACCAAATTATTCTGATGACAGTCTTTGGCTCAGGCTTCAGAATGACCTAACCAACATTTGAAGCAATGATAGCATTGAAATTGGTCTGCTCGTTAGTCCAATTATCCAATGAACGTCCTAGTCACGTGAGTTTGTTTCGATCATGGTTTATGCACTAGCCTTCTTATTGGACAAAAGATTTATCTGCCTCAATTGAGCACATTTGTTTTTTCTCCTTTTTTTAGAATTATGCTCACCTTGGCGTTTCTATCCAACGTATTTATGTAATGTTCCAAAATACACATAAAAATAGGTGGCTGGAAACAGCTAATGTATGTGTGAGAAATGATGCTCGACCTTTTTTCTAAACTGATTTTTTGCAATGACTATTAAGCAACTGTTATCAAAGTGATTGGCACTGTCCGAAAGTTTAGTCAGCTGAGTTGTTGCCTTGCTGCCTCGCTGCCCTATCAGGCAATGACTTTGCAGGAAATGTTTGCGCATGAAGGTACCTCCTAATATCGGACAAGTTTCTGAGGCCCTGTTTCCGCCTAGTTTTAAGTTGTGTTTTCAGTGATTCGATCACAAGTAGTCAGTCTAGACACATTAGCGTTTACACTTGGTCTTAATGTGTTTTAAATGCATCTCCTGTGACCACCTGTGTTTGGTTTTCTTCTAGACCCTCCCCTCTTAATTCATTACATTTTAGATCACGGGAGCACCAAGTGCGGCACACAAAAAAGATTGAATGAGCCATTAATCTGCTTACGAGCAAGCAGTAAACGAAGTGAATGGAAAAGATACAAAACGATTTCAAACTTAATCCATGTATTTTGCCACAACATAGCGAAGTTTGAATCAGTTGTTTTGGTGTCCCATAATGGGTTAGGTCATTCTTTTGTTTCTGTTCGAATGCATTCGACCACATTAGTGTCTACACTATGAAAGCAGTCTGGTTGATTGCGTTTCCGACTATCTCAGGAAGTGGTGAAAAGTGGACAAGCTAAGAACAGAACAGCTAAGAAGCTAAGAACCTAAGAACAGGCGTAAACAGGGCCAAGGGAAGCATAACAGTGATCTAAAACAAGTTAGGAGCTTTATAATCAATACTAACACTTAAATACTAATTTCTTGCTAGAAATTAAATCAAAAGTTGGAAACGTTTAAAAACATACATTTACACACAAACTCACCACTAAGCATAATTTTCAGATGGCATTTAATTTTTTTAGCTCAACTGTCACGGAATCGAATGCACGGGATAGGGAGTATCATAGGCAGTGAATGATACAAATATTCTGCCTTCAAAAAACGTTCAGATATCAGTAGATAGGACCAGTCATAGAATTTAGATGTGCATTGTTTCCTCTGTATTAAGAAGTTACAGTATGAACATACTCCACAAAGTTTTTCAACAAGATCAATATATCTATATTTTATACATTATATTTATTTCTTGTTTTATCATTTGAAAATTAACTTCTTCTGAAGTGTTTTGTTGAAAATGATGTTGAGTTCTTTGGTAATGCCACTTGGTTTAGTATAAAATGCAAAGACATAGGGCTGCTTTGTGTCTCTCTCTCTCTCTCTCTCTCTCTCTCTCTCTCTGTGTGTGTGTGTGTGTGTGTGTGCTTGTTTTCAAATTTGTATAATGACATGGTTATTACACTGGTATTATGTTTGGATATGTTTTATGAGGACATTTCATTTAAAAGTCCTCATTTAAAATAGCTTTAAAAACATACTAAACAATGTTTTATTAAAAATGTAAAAATGCAGAATGTTTTCTGTGATGGGAATGTACAGTTTGTACAGTATAAAAAACATTATTCCTGTGGAATCTCCTCACTGAGAAAGCAAAACAAACCGCTGTGTGTGTGTGTGTGTGTACATTCCAGGGTGATAAATAGTTAAATAAATAAATAAAATTGGCCAAAATAAACTTTTAATTGTTTTAACAACAAATTACTGGTGAGTAAATTTGCAAATTTAAGCAAATGTACAACTTAAAAAGCCATTGTCTCGGAAAAACATCAAAGACAGAATGAAGTTTTGGCAGAGTATAGGAAGTTGATTCAGAGTGGTTCAGCAGAGTTGTGTGGAGTGATCAATCACAATGAAACACGAGTTGCATGGCGATGCTCCAGAGGGTGTCTTCGAAAATATGTTGAGAAATATAATAATAAATGCATCTCTACCATGGAAGCATGGAACAAGATGTGTCATTGTCTTTTTAGCTGCTTCTATTGGTGAGCTTCTTCACTGTGAAAAGTCATTTAATGCTTTGGAGAACAGGAGAATATTGCAGAATGACTTGCTTCCCACGAATGAAAAGTTGTCTAAAGAGGAATGATCAGATGATGCTTTTCAACAAGACAATCCTCTTGCCCAAATTGCAAAGACAACCAAGAAATTCATTCATTCATTCAAGTGGCTTGCCTGGAGAACAAGCCCATCAGGATCAAGTTTTGGTCTAGTCTGAATCCAGATTTGTACACAATAGTGAATATTTGATCTCACATTAAACTCAAACGAACTGGGAGACATTTTTCAGCTTCTCCCTCCCTCCCTTCTGTTTGTTAACATTGAGTAGAACAACAACATTGACTCTTCTTCCTGTAAAAATCTGTCGGCAAGTTTACCCACATGGCTTAAACATTTACAGAATACAAAGGGAAAGGCTATTCCATGCTATATTTATAAATTCTTGCTAATTTCCTGACCAGTGATTAAAATGGTTAAGACCAATAAAAGACCTCTAAATACTACATTTTTGACTTGGCCCTTTTTTTTTTTTTGCCCAGGAGAGCCGGTCAAAAGGTGGCGGATTTGTTAATGTTTTTATAAGAAGTCTCTAATGCACACCGAAGCTGAATTTATTTGATCAAAAATCCAGTAAAAACAGTAATATTTTGAAATATTATAATTTGAATTTTCATTAGTACACCAGTTACATGGCCCTTCAGAAATCATTCTAATATGCTGATTTGGTGCTTAAGAAATCAATGTTCTATTGTCAATGTTGAAAACAGTTTTTGATGCTTAAAATTTTTGTGGAAACCATTAAAAACATAAAAAAAAATCTTAATGATTCCAAACTTTTGACCGGTTGTGTATATATATATTCATAGTATGCAGTCATCTGTGTAGTCACCTAACTAAAACTGTGTTTCAGTTCTCACATTTGTAAAGGTAACAGCACACTTTCAATGTACAGGTGAATCTGAGGGAGTTTGATGAGTCACCACTGGAATCAGAGGAGGACACACCCTATTAACAAGTGTCAACTCCAAACATCTCCTTGGGTTCTATGTGGGTGTGGGATACAAAATAAAAAAAATAAAAAAAAAGCCGGTCCACATTCAACAACGAGAGGCAATGTGCAAACAAAATGTAGAAAGGCAGCAGCAACCACCCCCACCCCCAACACTCCCTGGTCCCCTCCAGGCTAAACTTACCCGACCTGATTTCTGCAACCACCTTCCAATATAAAAGTTGGGAGACGCATAGTTGAACACCCTCCAGAGCAAATAAGATGTCAATGCTTGTATCCTTGTAAAGGGTGGGAAGGTATTATTAATATAAATAATATGTGCATTCTCTTTGATTCTACATGATTTAGCGTCAACTCAGCATGAAACAAGGACATTTTGAACTAATGCACTACTATTAGAACAAGTCTTGTGCATTAGTGTTTCTCAGTATGGCTAAATGGAAAGGAGAAGTGAAGGTTAAATAAACAGCTCACTGAAATCCCAGTCTTGGCTCTTGGCAAATACAACTTTTTTGAATTGGCATGATTATGTATTAATGAATTATGGTCAGCATGAGGGTTATTGTATGGGATATATGCATAAGAATCTCAAAATGAGAGCTCAAATATTTTCCTCCAATATCTTCTCTGTTGTTTAAAAATTCCAATTACCCATATGTTGTTAAAGGCAAAGTCAAAGTTCTGTTCTCGTCCTTCTTGAGCTTTTGAGACTGGTAGTAGGTTTTTGGTTGTTTATGCACAGTGATTCATAGTTAATTGCCATGGCTTTCTGCATGATGAAATCAGGATTAACCTGTATCCTGAAAAGCTTATTCCACAGGAGAGCAATTCACTTATGTTTAATATCGCTGATATATGAATGAATTAGTTGATAGATGCAGGGGTTTCATCAGGAAGCTTGCAGTGGTACTGTGGATAGGCTGCTAGAATTAATGTTTCTAATGGACAACTGAATCCACAGCAAGTATAAATGAATTTACTATAATACAAATGACTAAGTGTCCATATATTAAGCCTTTATGTGCAAACTGTGTAACTTTTCATTCCTGTTAGAATTAGCATGCTAGAGCTCTCCTCTAACTGTGCTATTAAGCATATTTCTTCTACATATGGTTTTTTTATCTAACATTGAAAACATATGAATGTTGCAACATGACTTGTAAAAACGGTAACTCCAGTAATGTATTGCCTCACTGAAGATTGTTTGTGATAAATTTTATTACTGCTTTTATTTAATTATTTATGTATGTGGAAGTGTTTATATAATAATACATGATAATTGTATCTCTGCACAATTATGTTTTTTTTTTTTAATATTTATGTTTCATGTTTATTGAAAAAAGTACACTTGCTATATTCTGTACAAGGGCAAGAGAAGAGCGAGATTTGCTCAACAGTGAGGATGGCAGGGTTTTATGAAAACATTAATATTGATGTTAATAAAAGAACATTACATTCATTTTAGTTTGAATGAATTTTTTGAATTCTTAAAAGAAACATGAATTCACTTAGAATTCAATTATACAAAAACTATTCAATTGTAGTACCTAATTTCCCAACATTTACTACAAAAATGCTCTAAAATGTCTGTTATTTTACGTCAAAAAATCTAAAATAATATTCCATAATTAGACATATTACATACCAAAGAGTGTTAATAGACCTCACTCAAGTTGAATGATAACTAACACAACTGTACAGCATAATAATATGAACATACAGAAACAATAAAAAAAAAATTAAGAACTGCACGTTTTTTACACTGTCTGCACAAAAACATGTTCTTTCTTGCCCAACTATATGTTTGTATGAAAATCATAACATCTTATCACACAGATACAATTCTAAAAACCTTTATGTAAAATGAGAACATTGAAGAACTAATGGCATTTTCGGAGGAACCTTTGTGTATTATTTATGTTCTGTAACTGTTTTGATATTCTGTCTGTGTGCAGAACAGATGGGGCCCCATCTAAGGTGTGAACGTTCTGTGCCAGAGTCGCCAACTTGAGAAGCAAAGAGTGAGTTTACCATGGCAGGCCCATGCAGTGAACATACAAAAAGTCAATACTGAAATATGGGCCCCAACTCAGAACTGCTTGACGGGAACCTTCACTAAACTATACGGTGAAACATTTTACTGACGTAAATGAACCAGCCAAACAAGGCAAGTTGCAATACAAACTGTTATAAAAACCCTAATTTTCATGCAAAACAAAATTTAATTTTTCTGTTTGAATATGCTCTTTAGTTGGCCTGGTAGGCTTTGTTTTAAATTTACAGTCAAAATAAAGGTTTGTTGAGATTGGCGTGGGAGAGGATTGATTGTTCCTGGGAGGTGATTGGAAGGTTTCCTGAAAGCTAAGAATCCTTGACCCATAACCCTTTCACCCACTCATTTTGACCAGTCACACGCATAGTCACACACAGAAAGAGAGAGAGAGAGAGAGATGTTAATTTAAAGGAATTTTACAAAAATACATGCAATGCCTCTCCCCCCTCTCCTCCGGCACACCCTTATGTGTATCAAAGACTACGACACCCAAAGGAGTAACTTAAAAAAAAACAAAAAACAAAAAAACATGTGGAATCTTCCGATAATGAACAAGCTTGGGCCTCATTTGAAAAGTATACTTTAAACTCATGCATTAAACCATTGTCGCAATCAAACTTTACAATGTTTTTGGTGTATACTGACAATAAAGCTTATCAAAAGGAAGTTATTTTTACATCTGTAACATTTTCTTGTTTGATGGCAGCTGCATATAATTCTAATTTGTTTATTCAGTTGTTGGTGTTGCTTTCATCTCGCTAATGTTCTCACAGTCTCACTCTCTCACTCTCACTCTCTCTCTCTCTCTCTCTCTCTCTCTCTCTCTCTCTTTGTATGTGTGTGCACGTGCTTGTTATCATGAATTATGAGGACACAAATATGTACAATGACATGGGCATTACATTGGCATTATGAGGTAAACAAGTTTCATGAGGACATTTCATGAGTCCTCATATTTAAAATAGCTTCAAAAACATACTAAACAATGTTTTATTAAAAAGGAGGAGAAGGGTTAGTGTATGCAGATAGTATGTACAGTTTGTACAGTATAAAAACCATTACGCCTATGGAATGTCCTCACTGAGATAGCAAAACAAACCTGTGTGTGTGTGTTTGTTGCCTTTTGTACAGTTTGAAATAGTTGTGTGTGTGTGTGTGTGTGTGTGTGATCCTGGTAAAATGCAGAAAGTTTTCTGAGTTTGATAGGTTTAACAAACATACACACATCTTCTGTCTTAAAGAGGGCATGCACATGACATGAAGCCTGAGGCGAAATCTCTTATCAGACAGCAGCGGAAACTCAGATGAACAGACTGTTCGTTTCTGAATAATGTTATCCATTTACAAGTGAGTCCTTTTATATAATAATTAAATGCCAGTACCCACTTTACAGTAGGTCCTATATACTAATAAAGCGCTACTAGTATCAATAGTCCATCTATCTATAATGTTCCAGAGTAAAGATCTATGAATGGCTGTTCTTGGACAAAACTCTGTAAAAGCATGTGAAATTGAATTGAAGACGCGTTGACGTCACCTGACATCACAAGATTCTTCAATTCTCAGATGTTGCCCCCGGTACTTGACAAACTGCCAAACCAAGCAATTTAAAATCAAGCCTTTCTGTTGAGAGTGCAGAGATAAAATAAAATGGTGTTTGTTGCCTTGTGTTTGAAATATTTGGGCAGCTAATACTTTCTTTGATGGAGTGAATCATAGCAGCATAAAGCACAGCTTGCAGTAGGCCAGTTTTCTACATAGTGTATTTTGTCATAAAATGTTTCAGAGCTCGCTTGTGTCTGTTATAAGTGTTCCTGTAAATCCTGTTAATATCTCTAAAAATAAATGAACAATTTAATAAAACAGGTCCCTCATGTCTTCATCATGTCCTAATGTTTAAAATAATGACCAAAATCATGATTGCATAAAAATTCACATGAAAACATCACATAAAAGGGAAGCAAAGTTTCAAAACTCATTCTAAAACAGCAATACTGATATTCTAAAAGCATAGAACACACGTGCTTGGCCCATTTGTATTTCTCTATTCAGTTTGTGTAAGCATTGGTGTACACGAAGTAAACAAATCATATCATTGTATTTTACTAGAAATATCCTGATAAATATTACTCCAGAAGTATAAGCACACTTTTAATTTTCCACTTAACTGGAAGTACAAAAGTACTTATTGCTGAATGCACTCAAGAATGAATACTTTGTTTGTTTGGAATTATTTTAGCTCAATATATACCTGCTCAGAAAATATTTAAGGAGAGAGACACACAGACACAGCAGATTAGAACTTTCATGGGGTTAGAGCAGGGGTTTGTCTGACAATATTATGTGTTATTATTAGTTAATTACACACTGTACGAGTTTAAGGCAACCAGCTGCAGGAGATTTTTGAGTTTTCTCAAGTTTGAGTTTTCTTGTTGTGAATTGAACTTGTTATTCAACAAGTTGAGAAAACTCAAAAATCTCCTCCAGCTGGTTGCCTTAAACTTTTAAGTTTTCTCAACTTTAATTTTGATTCAGTGCAGAGACCAATATTTGAGTGGATGCAAACATTAAATACACATAATTTCTGTAAAAATCTTTAAAAAATAAAATAAAATAAATAATAATAACGCAAACTTCCATAAGAATAATTTTGTGCAGAACAATGATGCATACCTGATGTGTTATTACGAGAATAAAACAGAAACTAATTTAGTTGTCATAGCACAAACTTTAAAATTAATACGGACCCCTATACCTGGGGCAAAAAGCCCCTCTGCATGCTAAACTTTTGCAGAATGTAAAAAAGACTTTTGATATCATTTTAATTCATATATGTTGTCATTAATGCAAAATTAATTAATATAAACCAATTCTATTTAAAACTGCCTTACAATTTGTAATGTTTAGAACACTATTTAAACACAGATATTTTATATTATTAGTTATTATATCGTATAGCCACATTTCACCATTTGTTGATGCTGCTTTTTTCTATTTTCAAAGACAGATGATAGTGACAGATAGCTTAAAAAATAATAATAATTAAAAAAAAAACATAAAGGTAGATACATTATGTTCGTCTTCTGAGGGCATATGATAACATTCTGAAAGGAACAGACTGAAACATCTTTATTCATTGAGAATATTTCACTGGGCCAATGCTCTCAAAATTCACTTATATCAATCGCATATTTTAAAATATGCCACGTGAAGATGCACCAGCTTTGACATCAATGATTCCAAATGCCACTGGCTTTTTTATTTCATGATTGATCGAGTCTTGACACGTTTAAATATTCAGAAGTGCAAATGAGATTTCAAAGCTATAGGGAAGATGCGCTAGGCTTGCTGAGTGGTGGCTGTTTTTAAATTCAATGATTAATTTAATTTCCAAATAACAAGGAACCCCATGTTTTCATGGAATTAGTAAGATATTTTGCCTTGGAATGTAGTTGAGTGAACATAATGTAGTTGAGTAGAGGGAAAAGATTCCCTAAAAATACTCCCTTAAATGATGTTGTATACAGATACTTGAAAAATGGGTTAAGTTTCGTAACAAAGTAAAAACTTAGTGTCCATCCTCATATTTGACCCATAACTTAATTCAAGCATAATGGAATTATGACCTGGGACATACACATTCATCTTTCCAGCCCCTGTGTTTAATCACACTCTGCAGACTGTTCTTGATCAGTGCATGAAGACAGTCTTGAGTTCTCAGAGCCTAAAAAATTGATCTTTTTCCCCCACAGTAGTCAAAGATGATGATGAATGCTAATGACTTTGAAAATGCCATAGTTCGGTCTGTGTATGTGTGTTCAGGGCTCTCAGATTAATCTGTGTAGAATGGAATTAATATATTTTATGAAGGTGGAGGGCCACCCGAGAACAGTCTGCTTCAGTAATGCAGGGAAAGTGTAGACAACTGCTGGATTCTCTCTAGCAGATGCGGGCACATACGATTGTGTGTGTGTGTGTGTGTGTGTGTGTGTGTGTGTGTGTGTGTGTGTGTGTGTGTGAGTGTGTGGATGTGTGTGCTTATTTTCATGATTTATGAGGACACAGATTTGTATAATGACATGGGTATTACACTGGTATTAAAATATAAACTTGTTTTATGAGGACATTTCATGAATCCTCATATTTAAAATAAAATATTTAAAACATACTAAACAATGTTTTATTACAAATGTAAAAATGCAGAATATTTTCTATACAAATATATATATATATATATATATATATATATGTGTGTGTGTGTGTGTGTGAGTGAATTAATTATTAGAATTTAAATGACTGCATCTACTATTACAGTTTTTTAAAACTGTTTCCACACTGAAAGTGGTACTTGAGACCCACTCAGTGAAACCGTTGACTCATGTATCTAATCATCAGACAAAGTCCACAAAACTGCATGCAATTTATTTGCTTTACACTTGTAATTGTAAAATAAACTTTTTGCAAAACAATTCTAAACACGATTCTCTACATTAGACATTTTCCCTACATTTATTTCTATTGTGCTTTATGTAATACAGATTGTTTCAAATCAGCTTTACAATAGCATAACAAATTCAAGCAAGCCAGTAGTGTCATTATACAGCTCAAGATCAGTGCATACATGTATGTGTGCGTGCTAATACAAACTCCTGTACACTCCACTGTACACAGAACAAGCAAGATATGTTTTACAATTTTCATCTGTGTGCAGTTTGGCAGTTTAGCATGTACATGGCTAATCATTTGATGGTAGCTATGCAAAAACAATATTTTGAAGAGATAAAGTAGTTTGAATGAAGTCTTTGCTTTTGCAAGAGATGTTTGATGTTTTGCATGTGTGTGTTTTGTGGATGATTTTAGCTATAGTTTCAGAAATTGTGTTTTCAATTTCGCCAATCAGTTAAAATTAATTACATTCTGTCCGGCATTGTTCTACTATAGCAAAATGTTCTTATTTTAATTAATATTTTTCATTTTAGCTTCTTTTAATTTGTCAAAGCATATTTTAGGACCATTGAAGGCTGCTATACACACCTAAAGCATTTTGAGAGTGAACTCTGGCTTACACAATGAAGCACAACACACTTTACTATTATTTTGTATGTGTATAATTGACTATACCAGATTGTTTTAAGCTGTATAAAGGTATATTTAAGCTTTGTTTTGTAAGTAAATGAAATGATAAATATTTTATGTTAAAAGAATGACAATGTTCACCATAATAAATTAAAAGGGAGGGAGCTTGTCAAAGAGCTGCAGCAGGCTGCATTCTACAGTCAGCCCACTCATGACCCTCTTCAGGTTAATGTCCGTGGATTCCTCAGTTTGATTTAGATACTGTATAACATTATCAGAGCTGCACTTCTGTGTGGAGGAGGGATTTCCTGCTGTTTTCTCAATCAAGAAAATTAATGAAGCTTATTCAAATTTCTCATAGCTTAAACACGCAACCAAGTCCATCCATCCTCAATGTTTAAAATACAAAGACATGATGCAGTGTAATTTTCCCAAACAGAGCATATTACAAGGCAATAAATTCTTTTTGAAAATTAATTAATTCACCCATTGTCATGAGGAAAATATGGTGCCAGTTTAATATTATAGCCAAAGGGTTAATGATGACACAAACAAAGTCTTAATCATGTACTCTTTTAGGCTGTTCATAATGGTTCATAATAATATTTATGTGTGTGTGTGTGCGCGCGTGTTTTTGTGATTTATGAGGACACAAATTTGTATAATGACATGAGTGTTACACTGGTATTATGACGTAAACATGAAATATGAGGACATTTCATGAGTCCTCATATTTAAAATAGCTTACTAAACAATGTTTTATTAAAAATGTAAAAATGCATTACATTATATGATCATGCTTTTATTCAGGCAAATGCTTTTAAACCATTCAAGCGCCACAAGACTATAGAGAACATGCTGTTTGTGACTGTAGAGCCTGTGTGACACACGCGACTTGTGTGCGTAGAAAGACGAGCGCCCGATATTGAGTTCTCTTTTGCGCTTGAACAAACAATAACACACAGAATTGTACCAAAATGCCCATTTGATCGATTATCCTCATAAGAGCAGTTATATAACAGTTAGTTAGTTAGCTAGTTATATAACATCTTAAATTAACTTAAAGGTTTGTGAGAAAATGAAATGCGCGTCAGATCCACGTCATGCTCGGCAGCGGCAGCTTTCAAAGTCATAGCAGCCTAATAAACCAGTCGCTTTGATGGCTGTCATTAACAAAGGTACAAAGAACAAAGGTAATAGGGAAAATTGTAAATTTAATAAGGATTAATCTATATTTCATTTATAATTTATCCAATGAAGACTGTAAAGTGTTTGATAACTTTATTTAATTTCTGTACAGTATATACCTGTTAGACATATATCAGTTAGTATCTGCGATACTGTTCTTCATTCATGAAAAAGTTGCCATTAAACAAATATTTAAAATATAATGTGTTTAAGCTGTTTCTACATTAATTTGGAGAGTAATGTTTTTATTATAGAACAAATGTGGGAATAATTTGTTATTTTTTTAATCGAATGACAACTCTAATATATTGTATATTTCTCACTCTCTTCATGACAGTTTTATCACCCAGATATTTTTGACTTTTTGCCACACAAAACTTATGAAATTCATTTCAGAATTCAGAAATTAAAAACATATTATAGAATGGGGTATCTTTGAGTCACTGTATCCATCATTTGCATTTTGAATGTTGAATGAATATTTTTAAATAAATTAAATGATCCAGGCCAAAAGAAAATGAGCGTCATGTCAATAAATTGTGATCAAATTTCCCATTTAACGTGGACACACAATACATCAAAATTATGTCCTGGCTTCAGTTAGGTTTTTTATGAAACAAGTTTGTACAAGCACAAAACCAAGGCTGTGGGTGTTTGAAGCAGCATTTCCACGGGGTAACTATAAGAATTAGTGCTACCAAGAATCTCGAGATTGCCTTTCATCAAATGACTAGACTCTTGGAAACACACACAAAAAGCATGTCATGAACTATTTTGCAAAACAACTCTTACAAAAATCTGTTTCATAAGAGCATGAAATTGCCACTATTGCTGCGCTGTTCAGCAGTTTTCCTCCCTGAAGGCTCTAGTCTGAGTCTTGAGGATCATTCAGCTTCTCTCTACCAGTTAGATACAATTTTTCCGCTGACTGGGAGCATTGAGCAGCCGTTTTTGCCAGTCTCTAATAATAGCTAGATAGTGTACAACAGTCAGATGGTTTTGAAATACATGACAAATGCCTGGGGGCCAACACATTAACACTCATCAGACAATCAACACTCAGGAGAGAAGGTCAAGGAAGACTTCTTGGACAGAGAGAGAGAGAGAGAGAGAGAGAGAGAGAGAGAGAACAAACAAGACAGCCAAAGAAGCAAGCAGGGTTTGTGTGTGCGCGGTCATATATTATTAGCAAAAGAGAAAGAGTGCTTGAGAGAGAAGTGCTTGACTATTCAAACATCGGAAAACACCTGTGCCTTACTCTAAGACGAGACAAAGAGCTCTTAAGATCTAATAATATAACAAGCGCTGATGAGGAGTCTCATATGGATAAGAGAAGTTATTGTCTGGTGACTGCTAGTGACTAAGTCAAAGAATATTACCAAATATGTTGAATGCATATTTGGGTAACCTACTGAACCAAAATAACTGAGGCAGGTTTAACAGTGTGCAGATTCCTAATGATTTAACCACATAATCTCCTCCATGAGTCATCAAAGAACAAAAGCTCTTATTCAAATAAATAACTGATTTAGGATCAGTTCACTCCACGGCGATAGAAAGCAGATAAATTGCGGGAAACTAATCATGCTTTCCAGCATCAAACCAAAACTGAGTCAATACTGGGGTCTCTTGCCATCCTGTCTGGGGTTTGAAAACCACAAAAAACCAGAAGACTGCCTATTAAGACCAGACCTCCACCACATCACAGAGCTGTCAGTGGGTCAACGAATCAGGAACACATACCAAAACTATTACAGATCAAGAGTTGGTCAATTGGATTTTCTTCCCTACGCAGGCCTCCCACATCTAGTACTCAGTGGAGTTACAGTAAGCCAACTGTCCACCTATAACAATAAACACATCATTCAAACATCTCCCTGCATTCCAGAATCGAAATCATTCACAAATGTACTTGATTGTTACAATCATATAAAATAATTATTTTTTATTTTAGCATCTCTTAATTGTGGGATCTATGCTGTTTTTTTTGTTTTTGTTTTTCTCAAGGTAATTAGCTTTTTTCAGTTTACTTGGAAAAAGTGGTTTGTCAAGATTATCATCTGCGAAACAAATCCCAATGGACTCACACACATCTGAACAATAAATAAGAATGTCTGTATATTATATGTGGAATATTTGGTTTATTGATTGATCAGAGGCATTCAATCATTTCATACTATAACACAAAAATAACAAAAATCCAAAACAATCCATTCTCAAATAGAATTTTACCATTTTTATTTTGTATAGGATTTTTCAAAATGTACTATACGTCATAAATTCCTGACTTTTAAAGCTTAAATGTAAAAAAAAAATCCTCAATATATTTGTGAGTTTTTTGGGATATTATTTTAGTTTGGGATGCAGATATTTGCCTGACATCTCATCAAGACCCAGAAAGAACCATGTGAACAGGTAACTGTGTTCTTCCATGATGCAGAACAATCTAAAGCACACATTTTTGAGTTTTTACCACATGGCTCCCAGAGAGGTGCTTTCTCTGACTAGCATATGCACATGCTATACCACTGCTGCTATTTCTTGCTCTGTGCCTGACAACGGACTACGTGCATCTGCAAAACAAATCCCAACGGTCTCAAACATATCTGATCAATTAATTTCAAAGAAAATCTGTACATTGTATGAGGACAAAATACGTTTTGGTTTGTTGATTGATCAGAAGCATTCAGTCCTTCCAGACTATAACACAACAACAACAAATGGCCACATAACTTTTCACTTAAGTACAAATCACTGTAAAAAAGAAAGGTCGGTTTAAGTTTAAAAAGTAAGTTACTTGGTTGCCTTAAAATTTGAGTGAATACAACAAAGGTGATTGGTTTAATCGACACAAACTCAAAATATTATGTTATCTGAACCAAATTAATTTTCTAAGTTGATTTGACGAAAGAAAAATAATGTCATGTTTTTTTTTAGAGTGTAGGCCCTCAACTTTACTCATTCACAAATATAATTTTTCCATTACTATTTTGTAATTTTCACAATGTACTATTTTGTCATAAATATATAAGTTGTCATTGAGCAGCTGAATTTTAAAGCTTAAATAAAAAAAAAACCTTAATATCTTTGTCAGTTTTTTGGCATATTATTTTAGTTTGGGATGCAGATATATGCATTGTAAAAACTGTTACTTAAATTCAACTCAAAAAAATTAAGGCAACATTTTCCAACTACTTTTTGTAAGTTCGTAAAAATCAGTATTATGTATTTTACTGTATGCTAAAAAATGAAGTAGAGTCTACAAGATAAAGCAAAAGAGTTTAACCATTGTGACAAGGAGTAGCATATTGACCAAATCATACTTAGTTAAAATAAGTAACCTTTAAAATAAAAAATTTTACTTTTTGATTTTAATTAATTAATTTACTCTCATTAATTTAGACAAATTATTTATTCAATCCACTTGAAATAATTAGTTAGCATTGCCATAATTTTAATAAATAAGGAAAGAGAGGTATTCGTTTCCAACGCTCTATAACAGCTGCCATATACAAACAATTGGGTGCACTTTAATGTTAATGTAACACAACAATGGTAATGTAAACATTTTAACGTTTTGCTTTGGATATAAACACTTAAATTGAGTTTTGTACAAGCAATTTATTGTGAAGTTCAGTAAAATCATTTTTTGATAGGTAATAATAAGTTACAAAAACATTCACACTTTTTACTTATGTAAAACTTAAATGAATACAAAAAGAAAAGGGAATCAATTTATTGGAAGAAATATACTTTTTAAAATAAATTCCTACAGACAACACCCTTGAAGCGCTTTTTACAGTGTGCATGACATCTCATCAAGACCCAGAAAGGACCATGTGAACAGGTAAATCTGTTCTTCCATGATGCACAACAATCTAAAGCACACATTTTTGAGTTTGTTACCACATGGCTCCCAGAGAGATACTTTCTTTGACTAGCATGTGCATATGCTATACCACTGCAGCTATAATACTTGCTCTGTGCCTGACAAAGGGCAATGTGAAAAATGTTACCTAAAAATAGTGCTTTTGTGAATTGAAATAAGTTACCTGATCTACAGTAGGTGTAGCATTCCACAAACGCTAATGCACACTCGGATTCAAGCAGCAATATGAACCTGACATGAGGAGTCAGCATGCAAATAGATATGAGCAAAGACAAGCTTTGATGACTCATCATCTTACAACAAGTCTCCAACATCAAACATGGGCGGCAGTTCAAACTTGTCACAGTGGCGGGATCCTACAGGCAAGGATGGGATCTACCTCAACACACCTACATAAACTTGGCAATAATATGGCGAGGCAGCTATGTTGGTAGCTTTCTAAAGAGACTTCATTTACAAGTATACATTTTAAGATCTGACCAAACTTAAAGGGATAGTTCACCCGAAAATGAAATCTTCCCCATGATTTATTCACCCTCAAGCAATCCTATAGGTGTATATGGCTTTCTTGTTTCAGATGAATACTATTGGAATAGTATGAATAATAATGTCCTGGCTCTTCCAAACTTTATAATGGCAATAAATAGAGAATGAGATTTTGAAGCCCAAAAAAGTGCAACCAGTCATCATAAACGATATCCACACGGCTCCGGGGGAGCGAAGTGATGCGTTTGTGTAAGAAAAATATCCAAATTTAAAACTTTAAAAACTAAAATAGCTTCAGGCAACGGCCATACACATGTTGACTTACACCAAAAGAGTAACCCCAACGTAATGTACAAGTAGCATAAGTTTTGACGCCTCTCGCTGTTCAAACAAATAGGGCTAAGCAACAAACTCAAGCTCCTCTTCTCTTATATCAAAATGTTTAAATATGGATATTTTTCTTACACAAACACATTGCTTCACTTCAGGCCTTTATAAACCCACCGGAACTGTGCGGATGCACTTTTATGGGCTTCAAAATCTCATCCTCTATTTATTGCCATTATAAAGCTTGGAAGAGCCAGGATATTATTTAATATAACTCCAGTTGTATTCATATGAAAAAAGAAAGGTTGAGGGTAAGTAAATCATGGGGTGATTTTCATTTTTGGGTGAACTATCCCTTTAAGGGTTAAACTGAGGTTGAAGAACTGTCTAAAATAGACAAATATTTATTTATTTAAAATTATTTATTCATATATAATGGTGGCCAAAACTTTACTCAAAACTTTGGCAAAATTATTGGGAAAAAATGTGGCAATGGTTGGCAAGTGCAGTTTCTCTGCTCTTTTCTGTTGCAAATTTCTTGTTTTCCAGCTCCATTCCAAACAGTTAAACACATTTTGACCAGTGAATTTTATTTAATTATCTATCAAAAACTTTTAATCCATACAATACACTTTTGCTAGTGGAAATTAACTTTTACAAAAGAACATTTGAGACAGGAGAAAGTTCTCTTGAGTTCAGGAGTCACCCTATCTGGCACTGAAATTCAACCTTTGTGTTGCATACCCAGATCCTTAACCATTAAACTACCAGTACCCAGAGAGAGAGAGAGAGAGATTGGTCAATCACAGCATTCTGAATTCAACTATTTTTGTACAATAACCACTAAACTGTAACAGTTTTCTCAGGAAACCGATTTTCTACAGCTGGAGTTTCATCCCTACAGTATCATACTGCGTTTCTCACATAATTATAAAATTGTGAACTCAAACTATTTCTTTGTCCATTTATTTATTTGATACTTTTTCCACAAATTGCTTGTACAATGTTTGCTGATGTAAATGTTAATTTAGTTTGAAAGCTAACACTGTACACTGATACAGGAAGTAGAGAAGGAAGTTTTTTTAATTTAGCCTAATAACCTCATTGTGATTACAATGCAGAAATAAATTGCAGGATATGTCACAGTTACAGTGCCATTAATTGAAATTAATTTTATATTAAAAATAACAATTGTTTCAATTATGAGAAATTATACAAGTACTCATTTAAACTATACTACTTTAAACATATAAAAATATTTATATTTGATATAAATTCATATTGACATTATACATTTATATGTAAAATATAGTTATTGGTATTAGATTAATAATTATTTATAGAAGGATATTATATGTAATTATAATTGGAACACCTAATACTCAAGCATTGTGTGTGGTTGATGGTGTTGCAGGGCATCCCAATACACAATTTTGGTCAAAGTGAAACTTTAGGGAGCTCCTAATTTATGGATCATTGTGTACGTACAACGTTGTGTAGTGACCCATAAATCTCAAACGCAACCCTAACATTATATCTCTTCATGTTGGTGTTCTGATCATCCTGTAATGGGGTTTATTGTTTCGATAATGATCTGCTCTCTGTAAATTATCCTTTGATTAGTTTAAATGATTATTGGGGAATAATTTAAATGATTAAATTCATATCAAGGTCATTTTAACATCCTATTGGTTATATCTTATAACCCCAAGCCACCCCCACCCCCAAAATGGTCTTGAAGGGTAGTGCACCAGTTACCATGATCAGCTGGTTTATAGATTCATCCAGGCAAAGGTTCATTTGACAGTGTCACTTCCAGCACAATGGAACAGACTGTCTTGTCAATGATGTCTAAGAAATGTAGGTGAAAGAGGAAGCACATATCTGTCATTCCCCACGCAACTCTCATGTGGCCACTATACTTTAAAGTACTGTCAAAACGTTCTTGCCCAAGACACTTTTAGTGAAACCAGCAGACAAACTGGTGAAATTTTAGTGGTCAGGAGGAGGTAAGAGACATCTGTTTACCTATAATCCTTCCTAAGCAAAAGCTTGGTATGATTGGACTTTTAACAATGTTTCACGTGAACACATGATTCCTTCTTTAGGAATATGTTTGCCACTCAACCATCAAGAAGGGCAGGGTATAATTAGAAGTTAGCAACCACAAGTGACTATGCAGTTAGGCATCTCTCAACACACATCACATGACCTGAATCTGCAGGATAGTTTTGTAGCATATTTACAGAATAGTCTGCTTACATCTGAGGTCTTTCAGTCTCATCTCTCTTCTTCCTTGTTTGTCGCTGCCTTTCGGTCTCTCTCTCTCTGTCCTGTGCTCCCCTCTCTCATGGCTCTGAGCCAGAGGTGACAGATTTAGAGGAGGCACAGGCTCTATTTTCTCCACCTGGACAAATGATACAGAAACTCAAGCCCAGACCACTCTGCTGCTCTGGGTCCAGAGGCATTTCCATGGAAAGCCAGACTCATGACATGGCCACAAGGCTCACTTACAGCCATAGAACATTGTTAAACTAAACTGTGTTTCTGAGAGAATTTGTATTCTCTGGAAGGAACTTTTATATTTTTTGAGATGTAAGCAACCATGGACCCCAGAGTAATTTATACAGGGCAAAAAACACCTGTCATCAAAAGTAAGTAGGTACAGTAAGTGGGTTAGGTCATCTCTACCAATTGGGTAACATGCTCAAGTTGCAATATTTGCTCATTTGGATACAGAGATATGAACTGAGAGTGTCCTTTGTATTTATGTTGGTTTAATAGTTTTGGAAAACCTTTATTGAACCTTTATTTCAAAGTTAAAATTTTTGATATTAAAATAAAAAATATATATAATACAGGTGTAAGGAAAGCATATTAATTACTTTTAACACCACATCACATCTAGGCAAAATATTTTTGTTTATATATTATTATTATTACAAATATTACAAAGTATTAATTCACAAATACCATTTAACAAGATCTGGGATGTCAAGCCACATGACGTTATTATTAGTTTAGTTACTGACTTGAAAACCAGTCATGAGGGTCCTCTGTATGATATCATTTCCTGTTTTATGGGTTATTTATCCCTGTATGTTGGCTGGTGCACATGACTCTGATTGGGAAGACAAATTTTCTTTCTTTCTTTTTCTTTTTTTCAAATATTGAAAGCAGTTTTTTTCCAGTAAAAAATATTTATTAAATATTTTGTGCTAAAGTTTTTATCTAAGAAGTAATAATAGACCATACCAAACTACTTAAACTACTTAGTTTTCTTTTCAAGAATTCGCTGCTTTTAATGAAGCTTTTTCTTTACGGATAGGGCAGTTGTATTACCCTTACAAGAGAATGTTCCCCCTAAATTTTAAAAATAAAATGACAGAAATACATATATATATATATATATATATATATAATTATTATATTTTTTTTTACATTGGTATTGGTAAAACTGAAAGTGTTTTGAGTGAGTGATTTGATGTTGGTTTCCATCTTTCTTTCTTCCCATGCACTTTTCTTTCTGTTTCATTCTAATACATGCACACACCCAATGATTTCTTTTGTCTTTTGTGAATGTAGGAGTTTGCCCACACCTTTCAGCTGTGCATCGCGGAGGAGTGACCTTGCAATGAGTTGTCCTGGATTCTGGGTCGAATCCTGTTGCTATGTCTGCTGTGCAGAACAGGCCAAAAACTGTGCCAGAGACAGCCTGGGCATTTATTGTCGAATCCAGAGAGGAGATGATGTCATGAAGCAATGGAACATAACCCTGCTTGGAATCATAAAAATACATAGGGACTGATGATGTCAGAAAATAGAAACTAAAACTACCTGCCACCATACTACCTGCTAGCAAAAATGTATTGCACTCTATCACCAAAATAATACTCCCAGAAGAATTTAATGACGTAGTCACAAAAAAAGTTATCCTCAGAACTGACATGAGATTTATGACTGTACATACTTAAAACAAGAAGGCAGCCTATCACACACACATTCTTCTAAAAAAGAACGCAGTATGTGGGAGGAAATGCCCTTTATCTAAAGTCTAAGAAATCTTGAAAATGAGAATGTGGGTTTATGCACTGGATGGCCTCTTGGCTTTCCAGATCAGTACATACTGAGAACATCTAGAGTAATTGCTCTGGACAGCAGGCATGGGTATACTACTGGACAAGACAGTTGAAATTGGAAATTTTGGTTGTCTTTTCTTCCCTTACTGTGATGTATATTAGAAAAATGATTTAGATTTTTTCCATCAAGAAATGATTGTATCATTGTCGTTTGGTGAGGGACTATTGTCCGCCCTCATGTCATCAAAGAAGAGATATTGTTATGGGGGAGAAGAAGATAATGTTTTTGATTAAAGATTAAGAGAGCATGTGATTTTTTAAATAATAATAAAAATAATAATGGTGTGCACATATGAAGAATTTATAATAAACACCACAGTATTCTATTAAAAAAACTGAATTGTCAATTTTGCAGCAGATATGGTATAGCCAATAAACCACTACATTGAATAATAGTAGAATTGTCTACTATTTTGTCTAAAATGAAATAAAAAATGAAACTCTACAAACTAAATCAATCATTTTAAATGCTTTTTGAAATGAATTTTTGAAAGAAGTCTCTTATGGTTACAAAGGCTGTATTTATTTGATCAAAAATACAGTAAAAACAGTAATATTGAGAAACATTATTACATTTTAAAATAACTGTTTGTGTTTGTTATGTAATTTATTTATTTAAATTTATTCCTTGAATTTATTTTATTTATATATCGGTTTATACTTTTGGTATCTGATATGATACATCCCTAAACATACAGAATGTGCCTCCCTAAACATCTGACATGTGACAAGTGATATAAATGAATCTAACACAAAGAATTGCATAATGTATTCTGAATTTTCTTCCCTTTTATACTCTTTCAGCATCTTTTTTACACTCTAGACAGTCAGTCTATAGCTTGACCCAGACAGCTGCCTGGTGCTGGTCTAGACAGTGATGGAGACAAGCGTCACGGCTCCCTGCGCACAGGCCTGCAGACAAACTCTGCATCTCAACATCTCAGGGCCACAGACATGTAGAACACCACCCTCTGTTGGGTCTGCACGTGAACTGCAGTTAACCTGACAACAATGATACGAATACAAACCTGCTTATTTAGGTATCTAAGTCACACAAGACTCCTGACAAAAGCCCATAAGCAGAATTACTTCACACAACCCATTTATAATAGATTCAATCTGTATTTAATCTGAAACATGCACCATTGTGACTGTGCAAAAAGTCTGGCCTAGTTGGACGGCCTACACTGTTCATAAAAGGACGGCATTGCACCATTTTATGGTCCATTTGAGTTAGGAAATAAATTATTTTACCAATAAACATGCCTTTGCACTTGCCAGGCATTTCTAAACATCGCGCCCCTAATGTTTCAGATATTAAGTCTTTGTTGCACTTTTGCCCAAAAAGCCAGCTGCACTAAACCCCAGTACGATATGAGGGTTAGATAAAAAGATTGCATAAAATCAAGACTTTTGTGTAACTGAATGTGCAACACATTTTAAGCACAAAAAACTCTTTAACAAAAACTGGTCTGGATTACTTGTTACAATCTAATCTTAACAGCCATAAAACAAAATTGACATAATGAGGAGGCCGTTCTCAGACAAAAGTTTCCGAAAGGTTTGGAATCTCTGGGCAGAATGTGGTGAGAGGATCAATAAATATGTAGAATAAAACAACACTGAAGCCTACCATATTAATATTCATCTTGGATGTCTCTTGTCAAGGCAAATAATGGTTAAATGTTAAATATACTTTGGTATTCAAAATACACTTGTGAAAATACTTTTCTTAACATTTGTCTAAATTGGGAAAAGTTTTGTGCCGGTATTTTTTTTTTCTTTTATGCTCCACAAGGCAACAGAAGCAGTGATAGTGTGAAATGTTACCATTTAAAATATTACTTTTTTTCTATTTTGATATATTTTAAAATGTAATTAATTCTTGTGATCAAGGCTTAATTTTTAGCATTATTACTCCAATCTTCAGTGTCACATGATCCTTCATAAATTATAATAATATGCTGATTTGGGGCTGAAGAAACATTATTATTATCAACAATGTTAAAAACCTTTGTGCTGATTAATAATTTTGATGTAGAAAGTTCAGAATATGTACAGTTTGGGTTAAAAATATTTTGTAAATTTACATTCACTTTTGATCAATTTTTAAAAAAAATATTCTTTCAAAAAAAATTTACCAACACTAATTTGAGTGAAGTTAAAAATAACTATAAAAATAACAATAAATGTCCCCAATGTATTTCAAAGGCAGCTGCACTGGAAACACTGATGATCCATGTTATCCCAGAATGATTTGAGAATAATCCAAAGAGCATTGAGTGATTCAATAGAGTTTTGTTGAGATGTCTGGCAACCAATTAGGCTATTCACGTGACTTCATAAACCATGTTTGAAAATCGCACTTTGAAGCAAACATTTTTTTTTTTTTTTAGAGACATTTGAGATCTGTCTGTAAAAGCAAATCACAACACCGTACTAGAAAAGCAATGTGATGACTGACACCAACAGTAACTGACTGGGCTTGAGGAGACAGAAGAAGTCACTATACAGAGAACAGTTGAGAAAGTCAAACCCATCATCCCGCAAGCACTTCGAGACAGACAGACCTTTGACAACATCTTAGCCATGAAGAATCTTATAGCCAACATCTTAGTTCATCGTTTTATCAGAGCTGTATCTACCAAGACTATGATGACATAAGTACCAATGCTCTATTCAAGGAAAAATCTTTCCTGATGCTTGATCCTATATTGCCACCTAGTGGAAACTCATGTGAAGTGACATTACACAAATTGTACAAAACTCTCATTTCCAGTTCAATTCCAATTACTTTAATGTTTCTTAATTCTAAACAAGAACACATTCCCTTCTTGTTACTTTGCTTTAACAAACCTTAACATTGTGATGCATTATTTTATAGATATACAGTAAGGAAATTCAAAATTGTGCTTAGACTAAGATTAAAACATAAACTGGCTTCAACTGGCAAAAGTGAATGAATGAAATAAATTGGCAAATTTGCTCAACATACCAATATAAATTAACATTAAACACAGAGTGGGGACTAAAAACAACAAAAGTGCTTAAAACAACATTGGCCTGAGCTCAGCAGATTATAAACCAGCTCATTTCAAATATTTTTTTCTGTAAGGAAGCACACGTACAAAGAGCTAACATCCTTACTCTTCGGCATCAGCAAACTGGTCGGCCACTACGGTATAAACAATGCGGACCCATTTCACAGGTTTAATGTGGTGAACTGCTGGGCTGTAGAGTCCCTGGTTTGAGCTTGGGCCATTCTGGACGTTACAATGAAACATCTCATTTAATTCTGTAATCAAGTCATCTCCAGGATCTGTGGTATAAATACGGCTATGAAAGTCGATTCATATGAATGGTTTATTACCAAATGTATGAAACTGAGATTCTATAAAACATTAATTGTACATAAAATTACCATAAGGAGGCTGTTTCTGCTTCTCTATGCGTTCTGAAATCTCCTCCAACTCCTTTTCCCAGTCCTCTTCCTGACTAGGGCGCTGTGGCTTGAAGCTGTGCTTACGCTTTCGGATAAATGTTTTATTTACTTTTTTTTGTCTCCATTGGTTTGGCATTTTTCTTCTTCTTCACCTCTTGGCCAGAGATATGTTCTCCCTCCAGATACTAGAATGCTAAAAATGTGAGAAAAGCAAACAACACGAGAACATTTCATTCTGGTATTGTTAAATACTTGGCCATACCAAACCATTTAAACCTAATCCCTGTATGTAGATTTCAAGATTAAATTCAATTTTCGTTTACTCTTCCACAATCCGTTGAGTAAATGCACTTTAGTCAACTCAATTTTTAAAGGTAAATTATGTAACGTTTTAGTTTAAAATTAACATCATTTAAATAAGGAGTCAATACATCCTAAACAATTCTTCCAAAACGTGTTTTTGTCTTACCCTGATTCACTATGGTAAGCCTATTTTAAGTGTTTATATTTTAGACCTGCCAGGATGGTTTCGCGGTAAATTGCGTACATACGTCACTCGCCCGTGCGTGTCTCGTCATATCCGTAAATAGAAACAAGTTGCTCCGGCTACTTTGAAACATGTATGGTGTGCGGGTGGCATAGGTTACTTGTCACAACGAACTAAAGGTTGACATGTCATGACAAGGAGCAAGCTAAATCGCGAACCTCCGGGGAATCACCCTTTTGAAAAAAAAAACGCCAGTCAGCTGGCACAAAGAGAATGCAACAGACAGTGACGGAGCCATGGGTGGGCCGCGGCCACCCTTGATATAATCACAGCCACCCCGATCACAATTGCATTTTTATAAGACAAAAATAATTTCTTAGATATTGATCTAGGAGGACCTCGATTATGTTTATATGACAACGTTCGAACTGCGAAACTCTCGCGACACTCACCTGTAATCCCGTAGACAAATGCGCTATCGCGAGAATTTCTATAGCGCGTGTTTTCAGCATTTGTAAAAAAAAAAAGTGGGAGACGAGGAGTGCAGTTTCGCTTCGGTGCCTGGATCAACTCAAAAGTTTGAGCACACAAACACATATTTTCAGGTGAGTTATTAAAAGTCAGAAACAAGTATTTTATGTCCTTTAAATTATTTTAGAGATAACAGTGTCAGATAAAACAAAAGCAGTGTGCTGCGGTTATTTATGTTGCTAGGCAACCACTGAATCAGCTGTCCTGTCAGTGTAGCGCGAGCGCTCTTTGCTTTGCTGTTAAACTGCAAACTGTAATATTAGGAGAAACTTAAAAAAAGTACGTTACAAGCAAAGGGCTCCATCTTTGCAGTGTCCAAAGTACTGTAAACATTCATCAGTACGAGGGAAAGCCGTCTCTCCATTCATTCAATTGGCCAATGGAAAAAATGACGTCGGGCGCTTTTCTGCTCAGAATTGATTTTTTTTGTCAACTTCAGGCGCTCCTGCAAAAACGCGAGGCGCCCGGGGCGCATAAACAGCGCGCAGAACGCTCACTGCCATAGAAAACAATTCAAAAAAGGCGCCTCTCACTGCACAAAACGCGTTCTGTCTGATCGGAGCCTCAGGAAGCAGTTAATGTTAGCTTTACATCAGCCGACTTGGATGCTTAGAACTATTGTCATGTTATTTCTGGGTATAGAGTTTTTATCATGAAATATATAATGTGATGCAAATATTTAAGTACTTGCGTCTATGTTGGTTTTATATACAGTATAAATATACTGTGCCACCCCAGAGTAACTGCTGGCCCCTGTCTGGCCACCCCTATGAAAAATGCTTGGCTCCGCCACTGGCGACAGAGCTCGCAATAAAATGAGGAGCAATAACGGCTTGGTATTTCGGAGATGGCGAGAACTGAGGGATTTGAAATTTTAAAAGCGATGCGGAGATGGAGTCTTTTATTTATTCAACAGGTGAGTAAGGTATTTTATTCAACAGATACATTGGCATATGTAGCTCTAACAGAATTAACTGTAAGACATTATCTATTATATAGGGTCACATTATTATGGGCTGTTGTATGCTGTGCTGGAATTTATTTGTAAGTGTCTATTAATGATTATAGCTAACTTCAGCTAGTCAGTCAGCTTGAGATTCTTTCCAACTAAACTGTTATATCTCTAAGCCTTGTAGTGAATGTTTTATGAGCAGTAGGATAATCTCTCTCTCTCTCGCTGGCCAGAATATCAGTTCTAAAGTTATAACTTCAAACGTTTGTTTGACCATTATCAGACTGTCATGATAACAACTTTTGTTTCGTCATAAATTTAAAAATATCACTGTTTCCAATTAGTCAAAACGGTATAAAATATTGCACTCAAATGCTTAGGTGAGGTGACATCATTTTGTATTTCCATGTGTTTACAGGTGCCACTTTTGCAAAATGCATGTAGTTTTGTTTTTTAACCGCTAGAGGACCAAAAATTACATGCGCACGGTTTTACAGACATTTTAAGTCCCAAACTAAAAATGCATGTTTGAGCAGTCTTCATTGAAAGCAACTTGCAGTGCCATATCTTTAAATATGCCAGTGCCATTCTTTGTCTCAAGATGCACACCAGGATTTTTTCTAAGACATGTTTATTAAAGCTAATTAAATGTCCTAATTTTAGTAGACCTACTACTCCTACCTATCCTGTCTGTGAAACCCAGGCCCGATTTTGTTAAATTTGGACATTTTTAGCTGTTATAAACTTTAAGTAGCTTAAATTCGATTTAAATTTTCATAAAATTAGCTTTTTTAAATAGCTTTTATTTATTGTATTTTTCATTTTTGCTGACAGGAGTCATTCCATATTTGTTTTGATACCTCAAAATTAACTAGTTGTCCTTACCAAATTTAAAAATTTTAGACTAAAATGTATGTTTGAACTGTTAAGTCAAGTTTCTAACTAAAAGAAACTTGCACAGACATACACTCACCTAAAGGATTATTAGGAACACCATACTAATACTGTGTTTGACCCCCCTTCGCCTTCAGAACTGCCTTAATTCTACGTGGCATTGATTCAACAAGGTGCTGAAAGCATTCTTTAGAAATGTTGGCCCATATTGATAGGATAGCATCTTGCAGTTGATGGAGATTTGTGGGATGCACATCCAGGGCACGAAGCTCCCGTTCCACCACATCCCAAAGATGCTCTATTGGGTTGAGATCTGGTGACTGTGGGGGCCATTTTAGTACAGTGAACTCATTGTCATGTTCAAGAAACCAATTTGAAATGATTCGAGCTTTGTGACATGGTGCATTATCCTGCTGGAAGTAGCCATCAGAGGATGGGTACATGGTGGTCATAAAGGGATGGACAGGGTCAGAAACAATGCTCAGGTAGGCCGTGGCATTTAAACGATGCCCAATTGGCACTAAGGGGCCTAAAGTGTGCCAAGAAAATATCCCCACACCATTACACCACCAGCACCAGCCTGCACAGTGGTAACAAGGCATGATGGATCCATGTTCTCATTCTGTTTACGCCAAATTCTGATTCTACCATCTGAATGTCTCAACAGAAATCGAGACTCATCAGACCAGGCAACATTTTTCAAGTCTTCAACTGTCCAATTTTGGTGAGCTCGTGCAAATTGTAGCCTCTTTTTCCTATTTGGAGTGGAGATGAGTGATACCCGGTGGGGTCTTCTGCTGTTGTAGCCCATCCGCCTCAAGGTTGTGCATGTTGTGGCTTCACAAATGCTTTGCTGCATACCTCGGTTGTAACGAGTGGTTATTTCAGTCAAAGTTGCTCTTCTATCAGCTTGAGTCAGTCGGCCCATTCTCCTCTGACCTCTAGCATCAACAAAGCACCTCTAGCAGCAACAAGGAAAGGACTGCCGCATACTGGATGTTTTCCCTTTTCACACCATTCTTTGTAAACCCTAGAAATGGTTGTGCGTGAAAATCCCAGTAACTCAGCAGATTGTGAAATACTCAGACCGGCCCGTCTGGCACCAACAACCATGCCACACTTAAAATTGCTTAAATCACCTTTCTTTCCCTTTCTGACATTGAGTTTGGAGTTCAGGAGATTGTCTTGACCAGGACCACACCCCTAAATGCATTGAAGCAACTGCCATGTGATTGGTTGATTAGATACAGTAATTGCATTAATGAGAAATTGAACAGGTGTTCCTAATAATCCTTTAGGTGAGTGTATCTTAAAATATATTATATAACCATTTGTTTTGTCCCAAGATGCACACCAGTAATGTTTTTTTCTGAAACTAAGGCCTAATACTTGCTCAATCTAAGCCTTGTCTGTGAAACCAGGCCATGAACTATACAGATTGACACTGCGAAACTCACAGCGGTTCCCTCGTTCCCGTCAAACTGTTGCTCGTAATCATTGACAGGAGGATGATGGTTATGCGGGCATTCAATCTGGTCCAGTTTTTACTAGTGCCACTATCAAGCAATTGAGCTAATACGAATTGAAACTGCTAAGAGCGCCCTCTGATGGTCAAACCAAACACTACAGGATAAAGCGAGAATCTCTAGGCTCTGAAACGCTTGTTCATTCTTGTCACATTATAGCAAATCAAGACGTCAAGTCATTCTGAACTCCGACACCTTTAATATTCTTTGATTACTATGAAGATGGCTAGTGCGACCGGAGCATTAAGCTAGAGCTAACGTCGTGCCCAACTACAGAGACGTGACTTAATTGCAGATTGAATAAATATAAATTGCTTACATGTTTACCAGATATTACGTCTATAATGTTGCTTTTCCTTGTATGTGATGAGTTTTCATTGGAATATATGCATAGTATCGTGTATCATCTATATAACCTGTTTCTCTTGTTCTTGACTTTACACATGTACACCACTAATGAGATGCCTAAATCTAATTTCCATAACCTCATTATTGTTGATTCTATATGCATAAATCTTGAATACAGGGTCATGCCACGTATACCAAACCCTTTCAGTCACAAATATGGAATTCTGTATCGTTTTATTTTAAAAATTCAGTCTGTTTGTTTCTCATGTTACATTTCAGTAACTCCTGACATGCAGAAGTAAAAAGCCTTTATGCACATCTTAAAGAGATTAATAGACATCGGAAAAAGAAATAAGCTCATTACAGTAATAAGTATTGCTAAGGCATTTGAGACCAGTCTATTATTCAATATGTATACATTTTGTGCAAGTGTACATATGCCTTTCTGGATAAAAGTGTGTGCATGTGTTTGTGGTACCATTCAGCATGTTGTGACATCATGAGTCGTTGACCCAGTCTGTTCTCTCACAAACAAACAAACCTAATACTGTCTTTATTTCCAGAACCTCATTTATAAATGTATAAAGAGAATGAGAAATAATCAGTTAGTAGTCATGGTGTTTCCACACCTAAAGTACTTACAAAATAAAGCTAGAGAATGTAAAAGCAATGAGTGGCACAGAGTAAAAAATTTAACATTTACAAATTGCTAAAAATCCCACAAACAGCATTTATAAAGTGTAATATCGCTCAGTAATTATTTAATGTGTGACTGAAAAAAAAAATAGGTCTATTAGTGAGTGAAAAGGGAGACATGATGAGAATGTCTACATTAACATTTTCAGGATCGTATAATATACTCAAATGTAGGCCTGGATACGGACATAAATTTCATAGTTGTCTGTGTTCACGTAGACTTGCATCATCTACAGGTTTATTTGTATTTGTAAGTTACCCATCACATTAGCACATTTTAGAAAATCACGAGATTGTTGCATCTGAAAGAACAAGTGCAAGTTCCTTTAAGGCCATTATGAACATATGATGAACAGACAGGTCTTAAACTGTTATGCTAAAGCCTGTAAATAACCTGAAATACTACTTGTTTGGTACATTCATTCACAATGACAGTTTACATTCAGCCTCCTGCATTTTTACTCATTTTTGAAGCACGTACGGCTTATTGACAGAATAAACATCTCAACCTTATATTGCAAACACAGACTAGAGCATTGCCCTCATCTAAAATGGATTTCTTTTACAACGGGCAGCGTTATCAAGTTCCATTTCCAGCTCTGATTACCTCTCTATTCTGCCCATTTGTCTCTCCTTACCTCTTTCCTTCACGTCACATAATAGGAAGACGGTCAAAATAATCTCTTACCAAAGTCATTACATATGCACCTACTAAAAAAAACTTTCCTCTGATCATATAAAGCGATTCTGAATGGGACAAGCTCCGATGGCCATTAAATAAGTTCTTTTTCATCAATCACCCTTTTTCGTCACATTTTAGTGCAAACTCAGCAAACATCAACCATCCATAAAAAGCAGTACACTGCGTGAACATCCAGTGCTAAAATATTCACATATTAGTTGGTGCAATTCAGTAACCTAGCCATTCCAGTGAAAACTCCCTTGTGTCGTACAGAGCCGCAAAAATGCCCTTTAAAAGTGCATGAATATTTCACCAGTATAAATATTTTAGATTTTTGTAACATGAGATGGGTGCACAAAACACCAGCATATTATAGTTGTGCATTCAGAGGCACAAGTCATTTAAGGTCCAGTGCTACCTCAGGGGGAGCTCTAGGTCCTCTGTTAAGTTTCTAAACAGCTTATGACAGGCTTTTAGTTTTTGATTTCCAGAATAGATGGGTTGTGGTCCAAAATGGATAAAATGATCTTGTCCATGTATTGCCTGAGACGGAAGTTGATCTCCTCTTGTTCCTTGAGGGCTTCCATCAACTGTCGGAATCAAAACAGTGTTAGAATGATATTGAATTGGTTGACTGTATAGGTCTCCAAAAATTGTCTGTTTATTTATAATTGACATATGTCACATTATTCTCCTGTCCACACGTACACATTAAAGTTGTGTTTTCATTTACAAACTTCCTCTAGGATGTTCCCATTTTAGCTGCAGATCAAGGTTATTCATTTCTCTCACCTGGTCACGGGAGGCATGATCAATCTCCATGGCCAGAGACTGCGCTTTTGTCTGTGTGGCAAACAGGTTTTTGGCCTCATGGAGGCTCAGACTGAGAAGCTGACCATTTAGATCTTCATTCTGTTCTCTCAATTTTTGGTTCTCCTGTGATGGAAAAGGAAAGAAGATGGTGTTACAATTAGCCCAGACAAATGGTCCAAGAGTCATATTGCTTTTCCTTTTTATTGTGGTCTAGTTGTGACTGAAACAAGAGACGTTGGTTGGACCAGCTTCTACTGGCAAACAAAGCAGTAACCTGCAGATGAAGATAATCTGGATTGAGGCATTTACACAATGTAGATTGGAAAATTATCAGATCACATTCTTATAACAACCATACACCAAATGTAATATTATTAAATCTTTGTTTGCAATAATGCAACAGAATTTGCTATATTAGTTAATAGCACAATTGGTTTTAGCCCTCCATTTTGAATGGCCAAGCAGTGTCTAAAGCCGTGTTTCCACCACAGGAACTTTACCTAGGACTAGGGACTTTGGGATGGTGTGTTTCGACCAAAGGGAGCTTGGTCTAAATGACGTTCCAGGTAAAAATTACCCCCAGAAAGTCCCTGCTCAAGAGGTAGTACTTTTTCAGGAACTTTTAGGGGTGGGACTTGGGTGATGAACATGCTGATTGGTTGAGTACATGCAGCATTTTATTTCAACCACAATTTTTAAAAGTCTGCAATAAGAGATGTTTGCTATTCTAGTCAACAATGTTTAAAAAATGAGTTCGATTTTTGCATGGGCGAGAAGTGGTTTCTTGAAGGTTGGAGCATCAGTGGGGAGCTGGAAATGGAAAATTGGAGTGGTGTGAAAACAGAAAGCTGTGAGCGACATGCCCGGTGATTCTGCTTTAGGCATGAGGTGATATTGATTGATATTCAGTACAACAGCACTTCTGTGAAATTGTGTAATTATACTCTTCTTTTGACAGCAAAATGGAGCTACAAAATCTACAACCTACAAAAAAAAAAAAAACTATATTAGATGTTAGGTGAGAAGACTGGCAGATAATCTGAAAATAGATTTCTTGTGAATGAACACATTAGTGGTTAATGAGATGATATCAAATCTCCACAAGAATTACAGTTTACCATCAGACTCGGAAAGAGTCGTGCCCGAGCAGACACAAGCTGCTGAAGGTCAAAGGGCATGTCCTTGGAAACACTCTTCTGCATACACACACACAGTAAAAAGATGAAGTAAGTGACAGAAAAAGACACAAAAAAAAAAATCACTGTTGTCTGTTTTGTTTTTTACAAAAAGGTGGAGACTGCCTGAAGAGAATGAAGTTGAGAGCCTTTACAGGAGGACACAGTTTCAGTTAAATCACCTTTAAATTCAACACTATACACTCAAAAAAATAACTTGTTGGTCTAACTTAATTCTATTATGACACCTATTTCCACGCATTTGAACTGATTAATTTGAACTTAAACTAGGTTAATTGTACTGATGAATAAAATTCATCCTAATTTAATGAATCGCACCAATTTCATTTGACGTATATTGTGAATGTTTCCTGAACATGATTCACTCTTGTTGATTCAGCCAGTACTGTTGCTATTCACTTGCGTGAGTTTTCTGTGCTTTTAATAAAACGGCCAGTGAAACACTTGCTTGCATGCTAGGCATAACGTTTGTTACAGTCAAGCAATGATCAAGTAAATAATTACTCATCACTGCCATTAGCAGAATTATAGCTTATTGATTGCAACATAGATTAAATTTATGTAGCCACCCTTAGTCTAACCACAAGCTCAACACTTCACCACAATGGTAACCTCAAAACTATTAACATAACAGAAACTTTTAAATATCAACATGATAGAGCAGTAAACATTAAAAAGCATCTCCATTTTCTCATCTTGCTAAAAACTGCTTAAAATAACATTTCATTTCAACATTTACTCTCCCAGTTCAGCTGCTTTGCAAAGCATGATGGGAAGTGAAAGTCCTGTTTGATTGAGTCCTGGTTGGGTTTACTTGATTGAAACATGTTATTTTAACATGAAATCATTAAGTTAAGTCCAAAATTAATTGTTTCAAGTCAATTTAACATGAAGCAATCACGTTTGAACCAGAAACCTAATACAATTGTGTTGAATCAAAATAAGTTGTTTAAATAAACTGAACAGCATCAAAAAAATCATTTTTTTGAGTGTATAAAAAGGTAACAACATTTATAAAATACAATTAAAGTAAATCATTCCTTAATTTAAAAACTGTAGGCATAAGCTTCCATCACCCTGTTTTTATGCACATTTAGTATAGCATCAGAAACAAGTGATGGAAACACCAAATATCGAATAAAAATCCCTTAACTTGCAAAAAAAAAGTTTACGCTTCCTTGAAGTGGTTTTTGACTTGTGTGAAAAATAGTTAATGTGAATAATGGAAGATGGAAAACCATTTGCCGAATAATTTCTGATGTAGCGAACATTAAACCCACATGACCAGTCGTAATCGTCTGTTTCTGTGGATGGTGTTGTAACAGAAAACTTTGATTCCGTTATGATGCATTAATTCTGGATGTACTGGTGCTCGTTATGTGTTTGTGTGTGTGCAATGCATTTTCCCCTCAGCATGCGCATTTTTGTACTGGAATGTCACAGGTTTTTCAGGCTTGTCCTCGTACATGTGTGAGACACTTATTAAAGTCGAGAAGAGTTCAGACAGCTTGTTTATTGTTTTCTTATTCATAAGTGTTTAGGCGAACCTTTCACTAATGTTTGGTCACGGTGTTTTATTTACTGTTTGTTATTAGTTTACCAATACCACCGTTATCTGCTCGAACAACTTGAACGTAACCAATTTGTCCTTTTTTGCGAACTTGGAAAAGTTTCGCTTCACGTTTGGATGGAAATTCAGCTATTTTAGCCACTTCATGTGAAAAAAATCATTATATTATACATTACATTTCGTCAAAAAACTGACTATGTGGGAATACCATAGTCAAGGCCATAGGGAATATACATGCTGAGAGATCGAGCAGTTTTCCATGTCTCTCACCTGTTTTAGTCTCTTGACCTCCTGTTCCAACTCACTCTCACGTGTTCGAGTGCTGTATTCTGATAGGCTAATCGAAGGTCTGCGAACACGTCCCGTTTGTTCTGCCTCCAGCTTGTATACCTGGAGGTGCTCCAGCTCTCGCCGAAGGTCTTCAATCAGCTGAAACAGCAATGGAACAGAAAATACACTTTTAAAAATAACTTCAAAAGCAATAAGCTTTTGAACTGAGAATACTTCTGTTATACATGTAGTCAAAGGCAGGATTGCTGTATAGTCTTTGGACAGAATAAGACATGAAGGTAATTCTCATGCTCCTGAGTGTTCTTTAAGTTTTTGTAAATTTATTTCTGTGTTTGACTTTTCGGACTATGTTCGATTGTTGTTTTTAAGTACACAACCCGTTTAAGTCAGAGGGCAACTAAAGCTGGCCAAGACTCTACCACTTTTTGTAAATAAATTTGGGTGACCATATACATTTTAAAAAACAACTGGCATAAAAGTAGATATAAATGGTTAGGAAGGACTTTCGACAACTTGCTGAATAATGAGATTGTGTTTAGAGCACTTCCATTTTTACAGAGTTTACTCTAAATCCATTACTTGAAATTTTAGTGACCATTGCCCACTGCTCAAAATTGGCAAAATCCTCATTATCACAATCTTTACACAAGTTTCTATGGTATTTTCTATAAATCAAAAGTTGCCAAAATTTGTCAGTTTTAACCAGTGTGAGAAAATAAGCACATTTTAGAACATGGTCTTACCTCCTGCATGGTATCCCTTTCCTTCTGAAACTCATTTCTGTTCTGTCGTAGCTTGTCCATCATCTTCTTGTACAGATCCATCTCATCCTTCAACCGCAGGCTCGTATCCTCCAGCTTATCTGTCATGCGCTGCTTCTCCTTCATAAACACAAACAGAAAAATGAAGCAGGTGTACAGTCAATTCGGACAATTATGTGTCATGCATCTAAAATAATTAATTCACATCAGCTCAGATCCCCTAAAATAGGCAAGACAGCTTTAAAGAGTAAGAACTGTCAGATGGCTTTACAAACCAGAACAAATTTTGTTCTAAACATTTAAAGATACACTATTTATTTTTTGCCCTCTAGCAGTTAAAAAAAACAAAAAAAACACTGCATGCATTTTGCGGAAGAACAATTGTATTGGTTGTGCTTCAGCTCTGCGTGACTGTGTGGATGAATATGGTTCCTTTTCATTACTAAAAATCCTACTGCTCATAAAACATTCACAACTAGGTTTAAGAGATATTAGATGGAAAGAATCTCAAGCTAACGGACTAGCTGAAGACGTTAATAATAGCTATAACCATTAATAGACCCTGTAGTTCTAGCACAGCACTACAACACAACAACCCATAATGATATGACCCTTCACAACAGATAAATTGCCATATATAGCTCTAACAGATTTCATTGTAAAGCATTCTCTGTTAAAATACCTTACCTGTTGAATAATAAAAAATACCATCTCACTTTACAACCCTTCAAATTCCTCAGTTCTCGCCATCTCTGAAAAGCCAAGCCAAACCCAATGATGATTTCTCGTTTTATTACGCATCCACTTTTTAACAGCTGACTGGTAATTCCCCGGAGGTTTGAGATTTAGCTTGCTCCATGTCATGACATGTCAACCTATACCACTCCCACACAACATACATGTTTCAAAGAAGTTGGAGCAACTTGTCTCTATTTACGGATATGACGAGACACACACGGGTGAGTGATGTATGAACGCAATTTACCCTGAAAACATCCAGACAGGTCTAAAATATAAATCCTTATAGGCTTACCATAGCGAATCAGGGTAAGACAAAAAAAATGTTTTTGGAAGAATGATTGGTGAAGTATTGACTTATTTAAATTGTTAGTTTTGAACAAAAAAAAGTTACATAGGTTTTTAAATAAAGCAGCACCATTACAAGTATTGATTCATCCTCATTTACATTTACTTTAAACTAAATAAAAAATTACTCAATACAAACTTGAAATCAGAGAATGTATAAACTGTCCCACCTCATCCAGCTTCTCTGTCTGGGATTTTAGTCGGTTCATGTTCATTGACATCTCTCCATTTTCTTCCTCTAGCTGATGTACTCTTAAAAAAAAAAAAAAAAAAGCAAAGATTTAGTTCATCATACTACTGATAATGAAGTGTCTGTCTACATCTCAGGTTTCTAGATAAAATGTAATGGTGTGATAAAAATGTTGTAATGGTTCAAGATAAAATGTAATTCAGTGGCTCAACTGTGTTGCTCTTCTGTCTAGCACCTTTATGAAGGGCCATGCTACCAACTGCTTCATAATGAAAGTACAATAATACTAGAAGGCCTCCTAGAAAGAATGTTTAAAAAAAAAAAGCTGAAATAGTGGGACAGTAAAACCACTGCCTAGGCGAATGTCAAAACTCTAAATGAGGTATAAAAAATTATTTAAAAGGTATTGCATTTACTGCATGACAAAAAATAATAGTATTAATAGTATTTTCATATACATTTACTTTAGAAGCAAAATTATGCAACAATTATGAATTAAGTTAATTTGTGTTCTTCTTATTTTAAGCACACTACTGGTTAAGTTTGAAATAATTAAGATTTTTTTAATGCTTTTGAAATAAGTCTCTTCTGCTTACCAAGGCTGCATTTATTTGATCAAAGTAAAAACATTATGATGGTGAATATTACATTAAAAAATTAACCATTTGAAAATAACTATTTCTAATTCAAAAGTTTGATATAAAAAAGGTAAAAAATTTTAAGCAGAGTAAAAAAAAACTAATATAAAATGCTTTTATTCAGGAACAATAAATTGATCAAATGTGACCGTAGACATTAATGTTACAAAAAGATTTTAATTCATAAAATAATCCTGAAAAAAAGTGATTTTCCAAAATTATTAAGTAGAAAAATATTTTCAGCTTTGATAATAAGAACCATTATTAATAGAGTACCAATAATAATAATAATAATAATAACAACAACAACAACAACAACTAGCACCAAATCAGCATGAGACAGAAGTGACACTAAAGACTGGAGTAATGATGCTGTAATTCAGCTTTGCCATTTTTTAATGTATTAAAATTGAAAACAGTCATTTTAAAAATAATAATATTTCACAAATATTACTTTTTTTACTGTATTCTTAAATAAATATGCCCTTGGTTGGCATAAAAGAATTATTCCAAATTATTATTTTGATCTGTACTTTAAACCTCATTAAGTTGAAAGGGTGGATTCTGGAATCCACTGCCGCTTCTATATATATATATATATATATATATATATATATATATATATATATATATATATATATATATTGAGCAATTTATCACAAAATTATCTTTCTAAATATTGAATTATTTAGAATGACTAACTTCAACTTATGTTAAAGCCTTTTATTTCCTTTTCATTTTCAAACACTAGAAAATAATGATGTATATTGTCTGTACCTCTGACTGAGAGAAAAGTACAACTTATCAGAATGTTGATAAAATGTTGAAAGTTTCCTGTTCAGTGCAGAGCTCAGATCAACTTCAGCCTTGAAGAAACTGTGAATCATGTGTATCTATGTATGTGCGCTCAGTGTCCTGTACAGGTCTGTTATGGTACTGGTGGACTGTTGTCATCTGGACTGGAGACCTGAAGGCGCCTAGGCCTGACCTAGAGGGACATTCTGTGCCTAACTTCAGGGTCTGATCGTCAGCATCATAATGGATGAAGATACGCTCCTGACTATCTGTCCATGTGTGGAAAATTACCAGTTTTGTCTAGTGTTCTTAACCAATCAGTATCTTAGTAATGACGTAGTTAGTGGACTCTGTTAGAGTATAATTGTGGAAATGTGAATGGAGAGAGAGAGCGGCCTACAAACTCCTTGTGAGACTTGAAGCTGGCTTCTGCTGATGAAACTGCAAACTATTCTTACTATTCTAAAATTTTCTTCAATTTATTTATTTTTTAACTCTGACTCCGGGTCTTCATTTATCATATCTGGTCTTTTGGGTCTTTAACTGTAAAATCCCCTACAAAGTTTTGTTAGATTTATGTAAATTTATCTTGTTTTAAAAAAAACATGTTTTTTTTATTGTTTTTTTTTACTGGAATAAATTCTTAAGACTTGAAATGCTAAAGAAAATGTCAGTTTTGCAATTACAATTCACAATGAGCTGCAATGTTATTTTTGTCTCTCACCGATTTTTAAGCAGCTCTATCTGTGTGTTCTTGTCTTTCTCCAGTCGACTGTAGGCCTCTCTGTGTCTCCTGAGCTCCTCCTCCATCGTGGTCTCTGCTCTGGACTCCTGGTCTTTTAGCTGCTCCTCCAACTCGTGAATCCTGTAGAAGTACAGTTCTCATCATTAGCATGACTCTTTAAAAGACCTGCTGAAACCCACTTTGACCTCAGCATTTAGCAAATGCAAAACATTTGCTAGGACTATTTCCAGGGAAAGTTTTGCTAGTGGAAAGAATCTGCTTTTTAAAGAGACATATGCAAATACATATCCATTTAACATATTTCCAATGAAATTAACTTTGCGTGGGTTGGCGGAGCTTGAAATTTACCTGTGGACCAACTGTATGTTTTCCTGTTTCAGCTTGGACTTCACATCCCCATTCATCAGAATCTCACTTTCTAGCTCTGTCACTTTCTTGTCCAAGTAACTTACCTGTGTAGGACAAAACAATAAATTTAAATCTCACTATCACTCTCAATGCAGCTCTGAGTTTCTGAAACAGTCTAGTCTGAATGACTATCAGCACCGAAGGATAACCATTAAAAAAAGTTTTGCAATAACAGTGCAGGTTAAAGATTGAAGTGTAGTGCAGGTTAAAGAAGTGTTTGTGTGTGTAACACTGTATTGATTTTTCCGACTATGAGCACATCTGGCCCTGTAGACATTTAGAAAATAAACTCACTTTTCATGCACCAACTAGTTTATTTAATTTTTCTACTAACAACGTCCAACAGTGCATCACAGCTTAATTCTGCTTTTTTTATTTTTGTTTTTTAAACTTCATAATCCACGATACTTGCATTACATCTTGAATTATGCACTTCTATACTGTATTTAATAGCATTCTGTGGTTAAAATGATGTTTTAATTCTATAAAGGATATTTCAAGATTTAAAGTCTGTGAAAGGAGGACTAAAATCATACATAAAGGCAATTGAAAATCAGAAAAAAAAAATGTTTTTATTAAGTCATCAGGATCATCTGGACCCATTTAACCCCCTGCATTAAGCAGCTTACACGTACGCATGTGATTTCCTGAGCAGAGGTCAGGACTAAGTGAGTATTTAAAAAGACACTCCAAAGATAGTCAGCACTGATGATGCAGTTTTCACAGGACTATGTTTAGGAAGTAGATGAGTGTGCTGCGAGGGGATTTTACCTTCTCAGTAATGTCTAATTCACAGGAATCAATGCTGTCACTGAACAAATCCTCTGTGCTGCCGTTACTACTGCTGAGGTTACTGTTGTGCAGCAGCTGCCTGTTGGACCCACATGCACACAATACAAAAACAGGAACAATTTAATCATTGAATTCTGTCATGCATCACAATAAGACATTACAATGCGATTATATTTTGATTCATCGCACCACTCATTTTGTGCACCCTCAGCATTGATCCCACGCTGACAGCTATATTTTGCTAGAGGAATGTCCCACTTACCTCTCTGCTCAGTTCTTTGGATGGATTGGACTACACTGCAGCATCAATACTTGTAAACTACGCTACCCATGCTGCATCACTGCAGCGGACCACTCATCCGTTCTGAATCTACATTCAATGCCTGTGCATCTTTAGGAGCACTGCAGTTTTGAAAGAGAGAAGGCACTGACCAGTAGAGGCATTGTGAGAGCTGGTGCAGTGCCCGATCCAGTCGACCCACCCACACAGAACCAAAAAGCACTTGTCTAAAAGACGCATGCGCAGGCATGTACACTGTTCTCTTGTCCCACTTGCAATAGCCTCTAAGAGCTGTAATCTTGTGTGTATACAAATACACATTCATGTTACACTTCTACAGAATCAGGTTGTCACTTTGCTTTAATGAGAATGACAGAAATAAAACAATGACTTCATTCATGAAAATACATACATACAAATTGAACGTATTGGTCTCTCTCTCTCTCTCTCTCTCTCTCTCTCTTTCTGGTCAGCTGTGGCAGGCCATTTTCATCTTGTCACTGTGATTTAGAGTAGAAGGCTGGTTGCCAAAGGGACATTCACCCACACAATTTTACCACCCAGCATTTACACTCCCACGCAGCATTTGATCAGATTCTTACAAGAGAACTGTCTATATGCAATAATTAACTATAACAATATAACCCCTATCTTTGGTACAAACAAAAATGTTCTTAGTTTGAATTTAATCATGTAACATTATTTAAAAATGTTCCTAATCTTAAAAATTTACTCAATGTTTTTTGCCAAACTTATGCTGACACTTGAATTTTAGAACACACACAAAAAAAAGTATTCGTTTTTTTTTTTTTTTCGCTTTGGTATCGTTTTCACAAGGTGTACATTTTCAAAACTCTTAGTGCAAAACTCCAAACTGATCACAGCTAGTTGCCCTTTCAAAACCTGATCTCATGCTTTAATTCAAGTTTCAAAACACAAAATTGTGATATGTAGTTTAATCACCGAAACACAACAGGATGATCTTCTTTCAGTTTAGTACTTTTACCAATCAGTCAATTCAATAGCAAACAATGCAAGATAAGCTACATTTTTCAAATCACCATTGCCTCTGAAATAATTAGTTACACAAGCTTCAGATGCCACATTAGAAAATATACTTGTATTAACTAAATTACATAATTGACATAAAACCCATAATGCTTGTAATAGTATCGTGCTACATTTAACCAAGGCTGGAAAACCGCCTGTCTGCCATAAATATGTTAGAACCATCACTTCTACCACTAAAAATTGCTTTATAAATAATCTTCCTGATCAGTTTCATCAACTTAGCAAACCAGACAGCTTAGAAGAACTCGATGTTGCAACAAACTATTGACGCTCTCTTTTCGAACACTCTAGATTCTGTCGCTCCTTTGCGCTTAAAAAAGATTAAGGATATTAGTCCAACGCCATGGTATAACGAGCACACTCGGGCCCTTAAGAGAGCAGCAAGAAAAATGGAGCGCAGCTGGAAGAATTCAAAACTAGAAGTTTTTCGGATTTCATGGACAGAGAAAGTGATGGAGTACAGAAAGGCCGTAAAAACCGTTAGATCTGCTTATTTTTCAAATCTTTTAGAAGAAAATAAACACAACCCTAAGTATTTATTTAATACAGTGGCTAAATTAACGAGAAATACAGCCTCAACTTCTGATGTTTCCAAACAGCACAGCAGTAATGACTTTATGAACTTCTTTACTTGCAAGATTGACAACATTAGAGAGAAAATTATAGCCATGCAACTGTCTACTACAGTATCACATCAGACAGTGGATTTTAGTATCCCTGAGGAAAAATTCCATTCATTCGCTGCTATAGGAAAGGAAGAATTGTCTAAACTTGTTAAATCATCAAAAACAACAACATGTATGTTAGACCCTATACCGACTAAGCTATTGAAAGAGATGCTTCCAGAGGTCATAGATCCTCTTCTTAAGATCATTAATTCATCTTTATCACTAGGTTACGTACCGAAAAATTTTAAGCAGGCTATTATCAAACCTCTTATTAAAAAACCACAACTTGATCCTGGTGAATTAGTCAATTACAGACCGATTTCCAATCTACCTTTTCTGTCAAAAATACTAGAAAAGGCAGTATCATCTCAACTTAGTTCCTACTTGGAAAGAAATGGTATCTGTGAGGCTTTCCAGTCAGGATTTAGACCGTACCATAGTACTGAGACTGCTCTCATTAGAGTTACAAATGATTTGCTCTTATCATCGGATCGTGGTTGTGTCTCTCTATTGGTGTTACTAGACCTCAGTGCTGGTTTTGACACTATCGACCACAATATTCTTTTGAATAGACTAGACTAAAATTATGCTGGAATTAGTGGAATTGCATTGGCATGGTTCAAATCATACTTATCTGACCGTTATCAGTTTGTAGTAGTAAACGAAGAGATGTCATTTCGATCACAAGTTAAATATGGAGTACCACAAGGCTCAGTTCTAGGACCGTTGCTTTTCACTCTGTACATGCTACCCTTGGGAGATGTCATTAGGAAGCATGGCATTAGTTTTCACTGTTACGCTGATGATACTCAGCTCTATATTTCCTCGCGCCCTGACGAAACCTACCAATTCTCAAAATTAACAGAATGCGTAGCTGATATAAAAAATTGGATGACTAATAATTTCCTACGACTAAATTCAGAAAAAACAGAGATTCTAATTATTGGACCAAAAACTTCAGCACATAATAACCTAGAATACTGTCTAACACTTGATGGCTGCTCTATTAAGTCGTCTTCATCAGTTAGGAACCTCGGTGTGCTCTTTGATACTAATCTTTCATTTGAATGCCACATTTCTAGCACATGTAAAACCGCATTCTTCCATCTTAAAAATATATCTAAATTGCGACATATGCTCTCAATGACAAATGCGGAACAGCTAGTTCATGCGTTTATGACCTCGAGACTAGATTACTGTAATGCTCTACTGGGTGGTTGCCCTGCTCGCGTGATAAATTACAGCTGGTCCAAAACGCAGGAAGTATGAACATATTAGCCCGGTTCTATCAAAAATGCACTGGCTCCCTATTAAACATCGTATAGATTTTAAAATCTTGCTAATTACTTACAAAGCACTAAATGGCTTAGCTCCCCAGTACCTGATTGAGCTCTTAATGCATTATAGTCCTTCGCGTCTATTACGATCTCAGAATTCTGGCCAGTTGTTAATACCTAGAATATCAAAATCAACCGCAGGCGGTAGATCCTTTTCCTATTTGGCACCTAAACTCTGGAACAATCTTCCTAGCATTGTTCGGGAAGCAGACACACTCTGTCAGTTTAAATCTAGACTAAAAACGCATCTCTTTAACCTGGCATACACATGACGCACTATAAACTTTTGTCTTCATATCCGTTAAAGGATTGTTAGGCTGCATAGATCAGGTCAGCCGGAACCGGGAACACTTCCTATAACACCAGATGTACTCGTTACATCGGAAGAAGAATGGCGTCTACGCTTATTTTTTGTCTCTCTACTTATCTCAGTCTCTGCCACGGTAATGCCTCTGTTTTTCATTATACCATAAATGTAAAATGCTGTATTTGATCCGTTTCCCTTCTTTTGATCAAACGGATGTTATACAGTCTGTTTCTTTTCCCTTGTACTCCATCCTATGAACCAAACATCCCCACAATGCTGGTAATATCAGTAATGTTAGACCTTGTGGGCATGTTTGATTCCCAACGCAGTGTTTACCAGAACCACACACACAAACACTTTGAAAATTGTGGTTATCGTCTAAGATATATTGCTTATAATGTAAAAAGAATATTACATTTGGTCACCCATATCGGAAATTGCCAAGAAATTCTATAGAAACTATGCCAAAATCAATATCTATAGAAATCTATAGCTGTACCATGTGATTAATTGATTAACCATTAGGTTCAGTTGGATTAAATAATACATTACCATTTAATCATTTGGCAGACACTTTTATCCAAAGCGACTTACAAGCGAGTAATAGATAAATGTATTAAACTGAAAGAAAAGAGATGCAAATCAAAAGTTTGAGAGTATACCCATTATGAAAGGCAGTTTCTGTGAATGAAACTTTTATTTAGATGAAACATTTGTTTATGAGGCTGTATGTACGTTACACGTGTAATTTAACAACATATACAGAAATTTTTGTTGTTTATCACAAATGACATTTCACCATATATTTCACAAATGTCTAATTTGGTGTGACCTTACTGAAGGGTTGTTAAGGGTACATTAGACCAAAAATCTCTGCAGATACTGGTCTAGAGCACATATAAATACAATGCTCCACAGCTCTGTGTTTTTTACCCTGTTGTGAAATCTTCAGTTTACCTAACTTGTGTCTAAACTTTCTAAAATCATCTCAATTACATTAGAATTGACATGTTCATATTCTCATATCTCCTTCACAAATTGTTTTCTCCTTGGGATTAAAATGGCCTGCCAGATTAATATTGATATCATGACTCCACAACTTAATAACACTCATTAAACCACAGGTGGTGCTCACAGTCAAAGCAGTGGGGAATTTGGAAACAGGCACAATTAATGACTAACAGCAGCATTGACTACACAAACAAAGACTGAGCAGAGTGATATGAAGTGACCTACCTTCCAAATGCAGTGCTGGAGATCTTTCTGTTTGGGCTGGAGAAAAAAGAAAAGATAAGAAAAAACAAACAAACAAACAAACAGCTAATTAAATGTCAACATAGATCAAACATATAGTCGTTCAGTTTGACACCAATGAATTTTTTTTTTCTTTTTTTAAGAACTGCTCAGTAAAACACTATATATTTATTTACATATAAGGGTTGGTTTGCATGGTTTGTTGTTATTTATGAATTTAAATGAATAATTTTTTTTATAATAACATAACTGAATGGTTGACCTTGACAAATGCAGCCAATGCTAAAATTGGGTAAAAATGGTGAATTTTAAAAAATTGTTAAAATTGTTAAAGAATTGCGTCTTCCCAAATTATCTTCCCATATACACACTGAATGTTATTTCAATTACTAGATACAGTCAAAATGGTCAAGTGCTCTGATGTGAACAAAATACATGCTAGTTCATTTTAATGCTTTTTTTAAAGTATGCTTTTAAAACAACAATGGGACACCAAATCGTACCTTTTCAGTGAAAAGTGTCATAGGCTTTATTCCATTTTTGGACATTGCACTTAACTCAGGCTTGCTCACAGCATATTTGAATATTAATGTTTGCCTTGAAACAAGATCAAATACCTCCAACCTTACCAATGCTCATAAAAAGTCTTTAAACAGTTTTCAAAGAACTAAGAATTTATATGGTGAAGCAGTACATACTACAGTTCATATACAAATCTCTCTCATACACACACATATAGAGTTATTGCCGACATAGCTTTTTTCCAGCAGTGACAGAATGAGGTGTGAACTAATGCATTTCTTGAAGCAATCTGCTGACAGAGCATTTAGCTTTCATTCCTCCACTGTATCCTGCAGCCCATCCTGGCCTTTTCTCTTTCTTCCCCTTCTATCTGACGCCCTCTTGCCAAAACAACATGTACACACAGGTTCCATCCGTCTATCTGATCTAATTCCCATTTCATCTTCTATTTTGAAAGGCTAAGATAAGTGGCTAATTACAAGCCCCATCAAAAAAGAGAAATGATAAAGAAAACTCACTGACAATCTTCGAAACCAGCAGTGATGAAGAAAAGAAGAGAGCAGATTTGGTTGTATCGCCAAATTCTCTACATATCATCAGTATCCAAAGTCTCAGAAGAGCTTGCCTGTTTGTTCATGTGTGGATGTTGACGTGAGTAAGACAGAAGAAGAAGAGACACCGAGAAAATACAGAATGCGTAGAGACAGATTAATGTGTGCAGGTGCCAAATAAAGCTCTAATGGGCTCTAAAGTGGTGGGCTGGATGATGTATGGAAAAGGGAGCGAATCATTAGTGGTGTAGAGAGACTGCAGCAAGATATCATAGCCCCTCTACCTCAATTGTGTTCTCATGTACACACTTTAACTCCTTGAGGAAGCCCTGCTTCTATCAACCTGTCGCTTTTATATTGTCTATTGTAGCCCACGGGAAGGGAATGAAGAACAAATAACTTCTAACCCTCCCAGAGAGCCTCTAATGTGTATTCCAGGCCACTAAAAGCTTATTTCCCAGATGTGAGGGAGCACACATTTTTACATTACTGAAGAGAAACTAGTTTCAAAGAACTAACTCTAACCCAAAGTCTTCCTGAAGTTGAGGTGACACCCTCTATGACAAACCCCTCTGAATAAAAAGGTATTTCATAACTTTATCTTTCATATCACATGTAAACTGTAGTCAATGTTGTACCTGTTGGTTTTGAGGTTTTTCAGTCTATTCTCCAGGTCATTGAGCAGACTGACCCTCTTACAGCACTGAGAGCAAAACACATCCATCTGGTCACCAGCATGGTGCATCTTCCGAGGAGTCTGACCAGCACTGGATGAAGGGAATGAGAGTGAGGTCAAAAACATTCAATTCAAAACACACAAGTGAAATGCTCTCCCCTATAAAAGCATCATGCCCATTCAAAAATGCCTCAACAGTTTTTAAGTATACAGGTGCTGGTCATATAATTAGAATATCATCAAAAAGTTGATTTATTTCACTAATTCCATTCAAAAAGTGAAACTTGTATATTATATTCATTCATTACACACAGACTGATATATTTCTTTTAATTTTCATGATTATAACTGACAACTAAGGAAAATCCCAAATTCAGTATCTCAAAAAATTAGAATATTTCTTAAGACCAATACAAAGAAAGGATTTTTATATGAATGTATGAATATGAAAAGTCTGAGCATGTACAGCACTCAATACGTCGTTGGGGCTCCTTTTGCCTGAATTACAGCAGCAATGCAGCTTGACATGGAGTTGAAGTTGCAGAAGTAGCAGAAGTTGTGAAACTCTAGCTGCATCCAAAATCGCATAACACCCAACTATATAGTAGGTGAAACACAGTATGTGGCAAAAGACGCATGTCCAAATTCACAGTACTCATAAAACTGTAAAGTAGGCAAAAAGTACCCGGATGACCAACTTCTTCCATCAAGATTCTGAAGTGTGCATACGATAGACACTTTACTATCCCATGAGGCCACAGAAAAGGATTTGTGAATGGCAGTGATCCAACGCAATTGACGCTGGAAGAATTACATGACATGGCGAATTTAGTACGTCCAGATTAACATTTCACTTCTGGGTTATAACTTAATTTTAATCAGATTAGTGCAAATTAGATGACAGAACATGTATCATAAATCAGCAGATTCTCCTTTTTTCATTTGATATATACTACATTTCCTTTTATATATTCTACAAACAAACATCCTATATGTTAGAAATTAACATAATGGCTGAAGAGACCGTAAGGGTAAAATGTTCCCCCTTTTTTTACTTCAATTATAATAATTAAAATAAAATGTGATGTTAGTGACTGGCAAAGATTTGGAACAACATTGTACCGTCTACTATGTACCAAAAAAAATTTGGAAAAAAACAGTGGACAGTATCAGGACTGAAAAGCATGTGAGAATGTTTCCCACAGTCAGACAGTTCCATCCACTAATACAATTATTCATATACATGCTAAAAGAAATCCAGTGTAATGAAGGCTGGTATCTGGATTTCTGAACTAATCATTCTTTCATTTTAAAGTAAATCCCACTGAAAACAGACTTAGGGGCAGTCAGAAAGAGCAATACACACATATACACTCATTTACCTGGAGGAAACAGAGGACCCCAAATCTGAGCATCCATTAATTCGGATCTCATCGTCTGGACAGGGGTTGCTAGGAGTGTAATCTCCATCCTCTCCTTCTCCATAGTCCTCAAACTGCTCCTCATTTAATGAGGCAGATGAATGTGTAGATTGATCAGTCTCTGAGCGATTATACATCTGACTAAACCTACAGCAATGAGAGAAGACATGGAAAATAAAAAAACATGCATGAAAGCAATTATTTTTCAGTTCATTCATTCATTTACAAATCCTTAAATGTAGCCTAATCTATATTCAGAAAACAATTTTAAAAAGCACTCACTTTTCTCTTGGGAGGCAAATCCCAATCCCTTCCTCTTTTTCTCCAGTTCTCCCTTCATCCGATATCTCTGATGACGGAGCGCTATCCACTGCACTGTCTCTGTCCGACTCTCTCTCCGCCCCTCTGCCTTCCTCACCTTCCTCATCCTCAAGGATTGGGCTATCTAGGCACTCCCGGATGGACATGATGACTGTAGTCCGGCTTGTCCTGATTGCTCTGTCAAAAGCAAAAGAGATTAAACTATTAGAACAGTCACACAACACCCAACTCAGGTTACATAAGAACAGAAACGATTATGAAAATATCACCAACGCATTGATGTCTGTCAGAGAGAAAATCTAGGTTATGCTTTATTTCAATAGTCCTCTTTAGAAAATTTACCAACTAAAAGTAACTTAATAGAGGATTAGCAGACTATTAGATTAGGGATAGTAGAATAAGTTGACTTGCAAAGTAACTAATAGTCAGACTCAGTAGAATGTCTGGTGGGGGTCAGTGCCAGGACCCACAAAGCGGATGAGCATTTTGTTTTTCGGGGGAGCCTGTGGCAGAAATCACAGTCCTGTGGGGGGATGGGGGTATCGTGGTGGGGGGTTAATGAGGTAAAGGCCTCGTGGCCCTCCAAAATAAAGAGTTAGCAGGTACTCTAATGACTGGTAATTGACATGTAGTTGCAAAGTTACTTATATATAAACATTATACTAACCATAATGTTATTCAAAAATTTCTGTCATTGACAAGTGCATTTAACTAACCACATAAATATTTGTGTCTTATATGCTGAGAGCATAGATCCCAACAGTTTATCCATTCAGTGTCAGATATATATTATTTGTGACTGAAAATCTACTGTATTAGGGTAACAACAAAAATAAGGAAAAAATCTTTTTAAAATCAAGTGTTAAATACATGTGCAAAATTCTTAACAATGTAACTTGTTTTCATGTTGATTTCATATAGTTTTGAAAAATGTTCATACCATATAAATGTAATGATGCTAAAAATGGCATGTGGTTTAAAAAAGGGGTTAAAATCTTAGTTTTAGCATACAGTAGGAAAAAGTAAAAAAAATAAAGTTTATGTTTCCATGAACATACACAAAATGTAACATACATACATATATATATATATATATATATATATATATCATATAAAATGTACACTTTAAGTAACTATTCAACTTTGGATGCAAATTGTCTTCAACAGCATCGTAACAGTCACAAAACAATGACACTGTTATATAGGCTACAAACGGCCGAATAAGCAAATGTTGCTCTTTTCACAGCGTCCGACAGCAGCCGAGGGTGAGCTGATGTGGTTATTTTTTATCAATTTAAAATACAAGTGCATCTAACAAACATATCGAATTCACATGTCTTTTGCTACAGAGCAAATAAAGGCTGTCCATCTCGCTCATTGACAGCAAACGGATTCTTCCATTCTTCTTACCTTCGCTTCTGAATCTACGACTCTTCTTGTTTGCAATGTGTTCATTCATTGGCATGTTCCTCATTTCGTTTTTCTCCTCTAATAACAAATTTGTCCATTTCGATTCAAATTTAAAAAAGTACTACTGGCTACTATTGGAATTCTGGCAAAGTGCGCGCTTGTAAGTGTTCGTTAACGGAGTACTCAGTGTATAGTAGGTCTGCACATGTCTGAAAATAATATATGATCACCAAAATAAAGTGACAAAAACATTATAGTTCAAACTTATATGAATTCATTTAATCCATTTTCATTTAATTAAAAAAAGTAAATATATTGTAAAAATGGAGGTTGAGAACCACTGACCTAAATTAACCCAATTCAAACCATCAGATATGTTAAGAGACTCGATACACGGTCATGTTTTTTTTGTTGTTGTTTTTGATTCTAGGACCACATAACTTTGATTAGGTTGTTGTTAACAGTTTTTATAAGAAATAATATTAAAAAAAAAAAGTTTATGCCAAACTTTATAAGTTTTTTTTCTTCAAGAAAATAATGCAAATATTCATTATGATATCAGGACAGTTATATAATATCACTCTGGCATTTATGGCTTTCTATTTCTTTTGAATAGAACAATAATAAAATTAAATAGCATTACGTCATTGACACATATCATCCTGCAATTTTTAGTAAATTGCTCGTGATACGTATTCTCATAAAAGACAAAAAGAAATTGCATAGGAATCTATCAACCATGATAGGACTACCACAACAAGAAAATACAAAATTTCAAAAAAAATTCTGGCCCAAATTGTGTAGGCACCCATGTTACCTCTTTGCATTCTGTTTGGCATTTACAGAAGAATGGACCGAACTGCAAAATCATAAAGCATTCTCTTTCCAAGTTTTAAATCAATCAGACACTGCTTCTTTGGTTTACAAAACTGGCTATACAACTAACAGTCACTTCTGTATGCTGATCACACAGCAGGTGGGAGAAAGAAAAAAAGAGCTCTTTAGTATTCTGCGGTGCTTAACATGAGGGGGTAGGGATACAAAATGCCAGTGTGTGGTCAGGGTGCTTGAACAGTGAGTGGTCCTATACAGACAGAAATGGTGAGAGTTTCACACACACAAATTTATTCTTTCATCCTCTTTCTCGCTCGTATATGCCGTGGCAAAAGACAAAATCAAAACAGGTCACAAAACTGAGGTAATTATGTGCTCTTATTTGTGAATGGATATCTTCCTCCACAAATTAATCCTTGACCGTCTCAGTGGGTTACGGTTACCCATGTTTGAGCTCCTGAGAATAAATGCACAACTCGCTACAACGTGCTGAAACATGACATTCAGTGCCCTGCAGGAAGCTCTTACTTAAAAAGATTGCAATATCCATTGGAAATGCTAGAAAGCGAACTGGACATGCAAACATTGCTCTAAAAGTATTAATATGCATGTGTGAAAAATGCACAAAAGTTCCATGTCTGCCTGACAATAGCTGTAATGTTCACATTTCACAGTGCAATGCTCTGCCCCTTTAGAATCACATTACATAATGATCTCTAAAAGAATTTTAACATAAAAAATAAAACATAAAAAGTAGGATGGGTGTATTTTTCAGATTGTGTTGAGAACACTTGTCAGTTTTATGCATTATGTAATCTCTTACTCAAACAATATTCCAAACATGCAACTGAAAGGCATGCTGTCTGAAAACATGTTCTTTGTAAACTTCTGAGAACTGACATGACCTTACACAATTAACAATTGTGCATGTCATGATGTAGATATGTTAAACTTTCTGCCGTTTTCTTTGAAAACAGTTGGTAAACAGAGCACGAGGCCACTTCACATAACCATGACAGAATGTAAAGAATAAGTGCAACCAACCACGCTGCATGTCTGAGTGCTGCCCTCAAGGATATTATTAATCTTTTTATCACAGCACATGGGTCAATGACGAGCTTTACATTTGTCTTTCTTCGTCAATTCTTTATACTGTCATGGCGCAATAAGGGTAAAAATACCAAAAAGAATAATAATAATAGTCAAGTCAAGTCATCTTTATTTATATAGTGCTTTTTACAATGCAAATTGTGGCAAAGCAGCTTTACATTAATAAGAAAATGATGTCATTGTGCAGCCTATTCTATATATTATTGATTCATTCCGTTGCAAATATCAGTAGTTATTAGTCTAGTTAATTTAGGTATAGCAGCACTGCAGAAAACGGTGACGTATACTGAAAACTATATACTAAATACTAATACTAATAATAATAACTTAAGACAAGATTTGTATTATTTTTGGGGGGGGGGATTAAAATAAAAGAAAGCAATGTCGAGTCTATGCAACTATCCTGATAGAATAAGGGGAAAGAAAAAAAAAGTGTAAAAACAATTTAGATCTTGAACATATATTCAAGATGTGAAGAAAAAGACTTTTTACGTTGATCGTTAAACCACATTACATTTTTAAGAGCCAATAAACTTTTAGAGCCAGTTCTTGAAAATGGAACAATAAAAATTCAAATCCATATAAAAATCAACATAAATACAACAGGTACACTTCTAAGAATGTGGTATGTGTGTTTGTAAGCTATAAAAGATTTAAGGTTTTTCTTTTTTTTTTTATCATGGACTCAAAAGATGTGTAAGTGGCCAACATCTAAGTATGTTCTCATCTCATGACTTTTCCAGCTGTCATTGAGTACAATATCTAAAGCTATTGAGAAATTGTGAATAGCAATGACTGATTGTCTGGCCAAGGACTTGCGAGTCTTCCACTAGTCTACTTAGACAGATGCATTGCGAAATCACAAGCTTACCACCCACCAGCAACTATAGAAACATTTTAATAGGTTTCAAGGCCATTGTGAGCAGCTGTTTTCAGGTGTACAGTGAGCTTGCTGTACATGTACAGTAGGGGCTATTTTAGACAGAAAGTAAGAGGTGTCCCAATTATAAAATTACTTGAAATCAGCTGAATTGAATGAGATTTTTTTTAAACACAATACTAAGATGAAATAGGAGTAGTAGGAGTAAGCTTAGGGCAGGACAAACCTCTCCACCTGCCTCTTACATCATTCTTGGAGGAGTCTTGATCCGTTTCATGAAACACTGCTCCCAAAACAACAAACTGGTTTAGTCAGGTAATTACATGAACTATAACAACTGAATCTAGCAAGTTAAACTCATGCAGTTTCACCAAGGAGCAATGAACATGATAAAAACATTATAGGGCAGAATGGGTGCAACTAAAGGCAACTACAGAATCAATGGCGTACATCAGGGTCTCCTAGACCCTTTTTGGAGTGTGACGTCTCATTTTCGCCCTTGAACTGAAGAGCCCCAGGGCCCTGTTCTCATTTCCATCTTATTAACAACTTATAATCGTAACCATTTAACTGCTCACTGCCTAGAAAATTTTGCAATCCTCACCAGGCTGCTTTACTCAATGAAGCCACATTTGTGAATCAAAGCAAGTCAAACGTGTCAAATGTGCCACGACACTATAGTGCATACTCTTTAACCTCTTGGCTATATGATCATTAGTTTACACAGTCATTATATCTCAAGAACTTATGAGGTTTTGTGTCAAAAGTTCAATTACAAAAATGCACTGTAAAAAAAAAAGATTGTTGCAGTTAGTATCATAACTATCATTTAGTATTAGAATAACTTCCCTGGACTGAACTCAAATATTGAAGGTGTCTAAATTGATTCTGGGAGCAAAAACTGTGAAGACATTATGTTTCATCGAAGCAAACTGATATTAATCATACTTTTATTAAAAAAAAAAGCCTTTCTCAAAAACACAACAGACTCTGTACAAAACATGATTGTTATTATTCCATGACAAAAGCAGGCAGCTCAGGTGTTTGTCACATAAAGGGAGGAAAGGTTGCTATAGTTGAAGGATTTCTATGGAATGTTCTTATTTGTGAGCTGTAAGCCCAGAAACCTTTTGGACAATACTAAGTGACCTATGGGAGGTATAGCTTGATCTCAGCTAAACTAGATACACTGCATCATAAAGCTAATTGTCTTAATAAAGTGTCTTGCATAAGTTATTCATCCATGATTAAAATATCTAGATCCTAGAGAGTTACACCAGAAAATTCAAAATCTACTTTATATAAAGATGTATTTATGTAGATAGTTTTAATTTGATATTAATGTTCAGCCAAGATACATTTAAATAACTCAAACCCTGAGTTAAGTTTAAGTTTGCGAACAAACAAGCTATTCAAATCCATGGGCTGTACACAAACATTTTGGGGGGCAGGTACTCAAGTGAAAAAAGGGCACCCGCCTTATAATTATTTATAATAAGGTACATATAAATATAACATTTTTAATACAGAAATATGAAAATATTGAAAACTAAATATGAACATTTTTGAAATGAAATATTTGAAACTAAAAAAAAAATAAAAAAAAAATAAAACTGGCGGTAGGTGGCAGAATCATTCATTCAACTGATTAGTTCAAGCCAGCTGATTTATTCATAATTTATTCATGATGGTATTCATAATTTATTCCATATTCACCATTTATTCATAATTTATTCATGATGGTAACAAGCGTCCACTGAATGTATATCTTGAATTTATTTGATTTTGGTGCCATTTCCGACCTTGCGTGATGGTTGTATCATGCCAGCTTTCTTGTTGTTAAGCTTAACTATTGGCTAAGTTAGCCTGACTGTATTGAGATGTTTTAATAATGGTTACATTTCAAAGCAGTGACAAACAGTAGCAAAGTTTATGAAAAACAAGATCGCTACCTAGACATCACCAATAAAGATGCTCTGGGTGCATTTCCCGTACAACAACATTATTTTTTTTCTATAAATTATGGACATGACATCTAAGGACTAATTCTCCTTTTTCTCAGTTATTTTACTTTATTTCCAGATTCAATCACAGGCTCGTTTATGTACAAGAGCACATACGCACATACACACTCTTCAAAAACGGTGATTAAAATCTCTAAACTATGTAAACAAGATTTGTTTATTATATATATGAATGAAATAAAAAATATACATTGTACTTAATAAATTGCTATCTTGAGCAAAATAAGCCAGCTGATATTATGTCCACATATCATAAAAAAAAGAAATGCTTCTAACCACAGCTCGAGAGCTGTCGTTCCATCATTCCAACCACAAGTTGGATGCGAATGTTCCTTTGAACTATGGTTCCGGGAAACACCAAATTGTTGAACTAAGAGTAACGACTGAGCTTGCAATGTTAGCCAACGATGCTTTTGGGAAACACACCAACTCTGTCACACTGTGTGGTGGCTGTGACAAGGGATGTCGTCGAGGAGCTCACAAAGAATTTGTTTTTGGGAACACGCTGAGATTGGATTAGATTTGAAAATTGATGCCAATGCCACATTTAAATAAAAGCTAAAACATGTACCAATAAGGGCAATTATCTAGTCAGAGGTCAAAAGGGCAGGTGCTTGAGCCCCACTATCTGTGCACGTGCCAACTGTTTAATATCGCTGCATAGGCTACATCTTGACTAAACAGCACATCTCATGGTATTTTACTTACAGAAAATACACTTATCTCTTCAGTTCTAAGAACAGAGTTGATTCTAGATTTGTAGTGTTATAATGATTACAATCAATGTAATGTATCATACTGATTCACATTTGTCACTCATCTGAGTAGACAGTTTCCCTCCTACACACACAGAGGAAAAAAACAAAAAGATCCGTCCAGGCCGAGCTGATGCATAGGAACCAATGACTCACCATCCTGAGATGCACTGCAGTTTTTGCAACCCAAAGAAATACACAACATGTCCAAACCAGGGTATTGCCAATAGCAAAAACTCCCTGCCAAAACTGATTCACTTCCCACATGAATAATTCTTAGTGCAATTTAATGGACTGGCAAAAAATGAATAATCATAAACCTACTGTTTCTGTGTAATATCTGTATATGTACAGTGTGGATTGCGCCTGGCTGCTGTACAGGTTTTTTTTTACCCCATATCCAGTTAACAAATATATAGTCTGTCTTTGTTTAGAGAGATTGCATTACCAGACTACATCGGTCTGCTGTGCAGCTTGTAACATGCATTAAAACCTGCACAGTGCTAAAGCAGTAACTCAAGCCAGGGGGTTTTGTGGGTGAGATACCTTGACACAGAGATTCAGAAAAGACTTGAGAGGCTTTCAAGAGTACTTTTGATAAATGTCAAAACCAGAAAAGCCAAAATTTCTCCAGGAAGCTGCTTAGAATGTCATACATATAAAAAATAAATCTAGGTGTTCTAAATATCAAATTTCTAACAACAACAAAAGTAGTAACAATTGATTAATGGCCAATGGAAAAATCAATTCTGACAGCATTCTAGAGGTTTTTGCAGGCTGGTGTGTGAGTATTTTTATACAATACATTAAATGTGTGAAACACAAGTGGGTAATTAAATTCAACTATGCACTGGTCCTCTTGTGTCTATATTTAGCAGACCCAAACTAATTGCAAAGAGAGAGAGAGAAAAGTAGAGACTGTTTACAGGGGGGGGAAGGACAGGTGATATAACAAATGCCAGCAAGATGATAGATAGGAACAGCAGCGCAGCAACACTAGTTGAAGCACACGTTTCCATTAAGAGTTTGTTTTTAAAATCCCTTTTTAAAAAGTTCAGTATTTAAAAATATAAATGCAGTTTGATAAAGTTATCCAAAATCAGTATAATGGGGATCTTTTTCAAAAAATGCTTGAGAAAGCCTCAGCTGCCTGTAGGTTTAACATTCTCTTATTTCAACTAGGCAACTACAATTCGAAGCAAATTCTGAGGAGATTCTATAGTTGTAGTTTTCAGTTACAGACCAAATATTTAAGTAACTGACAGACATATTCAATAACTAAAATACTCAAGCATTAACTCAGAACACATTTTAAATTGTATGTAATAGCTCAAGCTGGTCTAGTTACCCGGAGAGGTGCATTTCAACCTCATGATTAAGACTTACATTTATTTATCGCCATAGACAATATTGTTAAATTAAAATTAGTAAATTTTACAAAACTTCATAGCGGTCTAACTTTTACCATGTTTTAAAAGTATGGAAAATATTGAATATGCTAGTGGCATTCTAATATGAACCACTCTCATCCTCCCTTTTAAACTATATGTTTTGTTAAAAGGACAATGAAGTGACAAGGTCATAAACAAACTGTGAAACACAATTTAACCTACATTTCAATTAGATCTGCAACTATAAATGACTTTTAGCTTTCCGAACACACAAGCTGCCAGCTGCCCTCAATTAACAATTAATCTCATTATCATCTGACTGCAGGGCAATCTAATGAGAGAAAGACAGGTACAATAGTGAACTGTTTGAGACCAACAAAAGACATAGTCAAGACATGTTATTGTGAGAAAATGAGGTTGATGGGAAATAAGTGAAATGGAATATAAGAAGTAACAGAAATGAGAAATTAACAGGGTAAATGTAATCATTGAGTGAGCAACACAACCATGAAACCCTTCACATTAAATTCTCATATTAAAGTCCAGTTAGCAAACAATAAAAAGAGCTCTTTTTACCCTGTCTCAGAGCTGAGGGACCATGATCTCTTCCACTCCTCACAGTCCACTTCTACTGTCCACTGTTGTCATCCAACTAAAATACAACAGGTGAGGCCTCAGCCACTGGTAATTTCTGTATGAAAATCCGTAACCCACAGCGTAGGACAATGAGAGAGAATCCTTATGCTGACTATTTTCATCTGCTCACTTCTTGAATGAATATATTCGTTTCTGAAACTTGTGAAAACACCCTCCCTCTACATACTCACAGAAGCTCTGACAGCAGTTGTGGGTTTTCAGCCACTCCTACTCTCTCTTTCTCATTCTCTATGGCTGTTGCCAGGCAACCGGGTTCAGGGGAGGTCCTGTGGGTGGAGCTGAAAAAGCTGCACACTGGCTCCTGTCTAAAATATTTGCATATGCAGGTACACCTAATCACTGTGGCAATAGAAAGAGCATTAGTTTAAAAAGTTGAGAGGCTTAGGGATTTGAAACATTAAAAAAAATAATAAAATGAAATCAAGATGAAACATGAAAATAAAACAAATTAATTTTAACCACAATACAAGGGGAAGTTGCAAGAAATGATATTAATTGCAACACACCATACACAAAAGCACCAAACCTCACAGTTTCGCTTCCTTCTTTGCAAGACCAGTTTGTATTGTGTGTGTGTTTGAGTATGATTCATTGTGAAACTGGATTTGTGTGTGTGGTTGTATTGCACTATTGCAGACTTAGAAAGTTTAAAAAAAAATCTTTTACATTTGCAACAGTCTCTCTGAAGTGAAACAAACCCTTAAACTACTGTTACATCTGCTTTTAAATCTAATTGAGAAACAAATTAGATGTAAAAAATCATTAAATGCTAATATATATTTCCTTGAACTGTTTCCTCCCACTCTGATGATGCTAACAAATTACTTGTGATTTCTAAAGCCTAACATTTTGTCTTCTGACCCTTTTGATTCTCACAGTTCCTGTATGTCCCCTCATATTATGTTTCTCACTGTGTGTTTAGCATCAGCTCAGGTAAATTTTCACCATCCACACCTGTCTCCAGTTTCCCACTTCATGGCACATTAATACAAGTGACCCCAAACCATACAAAAACACAGCCAGCTCTTTCAGCGAAACGTCTTGAGGGAGTTTCAAAACAAACACACTACTACCTTTACGGCTCTCATTTGGACATCTTGTATCTTGTTTCTTCTGGTATTTTTTGGAGGAACAAAATGAATGGTGTTAATTTTCTTTCTCTCTGACCTTGGATTTTATCTATTTTAGGTTCTTGAAAGAGAAAAATTTAGGGAAGGCGGAAAAAGATTAAGAAAAAAAGAAAGACTGTGACAGGGAGAGATGAGAAAAAAGGGGTCCTTGGGGGGAAGGGGGGGAAAGCTAATTATCTGGAAAGGAATGTGCTCTCATGGGCTCTCTCTCAAACACAGTTTGGCCACAGGTCGACCAATGACCGCAAGCTATTTATTTAAATGCAATTTGTTAAAGCTTTGTGCTTCTTTCCTTGTAAAGGGTATCAGTGATTCTATTCAGACTCTGCAGGCCAGAGTATAACTCACATGGACAGATTGAATAAAAGCCTTCAAAATGGCTTTAGAATACGTTTCCTTTTTTTTTTTTAATCAAACAAGAAGTGTGTAGTTCTCAATTGTTTTTGAATGAATGTGTGGGCTTGTGACACATTACAGTCCATTGTGAGATAAAATTTCAATACATAAGACTGTCTTTGAGTGTTAAGACAGAATGTGATCATTTCAGTTTGATACATTTTAAGAATTTTTTTTTTTTTTTAAATAAAAAGTTAAAAGTGAAGAATGGAGTAGAGGACACAATGTTAAATGTGCAAGAATTATGTTGTACATTTAGGAAAACTACAGAAAAAGCTCATTAAAACTGTGGCTTTGGTCACATTTATTGTTGTTATGTAAATATCTGATCATTTCAATAGGAATCCAAGTGAAATATAGTTTTTCCCCACACAGATTTCACAATAGGTTCAAGTTGGTCAAGATGTGCCGTGTTGATCAACAGAAAGCTGATTGATTTGAAAGTGACTTCTGTGTGAGCTGTGCATCATACTGTCACACCCATGGACGTTTTGTGTTGCCAGTATGTTCATTTACCCTCCGTGTGATTAGTTAATTCCCCGCACCTGTTCCTGTTATCCCTAATTACGTTCACCCCTATATATTCGCCTTGTGTTTGTTCAGTCCTTGTCGGTTCTCGTCTGTGTATGTATGCTGTGTGTTCCTGCTCGTCTGTACCAAGCCTGTCTGGATTAAAACCTGTTTATGATTTATCTTCCTCGTCTTCGTGTCTTTGCCCTAACCACAGCGTGACAGAAGAACCGACCCACAAAATTGTGATATTGTTAGCGTTTTCCCTCCGTTTGTTTTCCCGTTTTTTAGTTTCGTTTTTGTTTGTTGCTTTTCAATGGATATGCCCGGTGTTCGTCTCCTACTGCTGGAGCAGGAGGACCAAACATTGGAGGACCACACGCGGACCTTCTTAGATCTCGCGTATCTGACGCACTTTCCGGACGACTGCCTCTGCACGTTTTACGAGGTGAGCTTAAACGCCACATGCAGAGCGCAGTTGTCCGGAGAGGGTCCGCATGTGGACTTTGAAGCCTTTGTGGAGTGGGTGCTGGCGAGCTGCAACTCGTTATGCACCGTCGGCCCGGAGGAAGACCCCGCCAGCCCCACTCCGGACCCAGAGCGAGACCAGCCACCATCTTGCGGCACGGAACGCCCACACGAGCCATCGCCAAGAGGAGCGACAGAGCCCAGGAACGCCACGGAGTCAGACCGGAAAAGTGAGTGTGACCAAGCGCGTGAGCCGGCTACAGCGCTCGTGAGGGAGCCTGCGGTGGAGAGCGAGGGCGAGGAGGAAAGCCCCGCCCACTGCACGGCCGCTGAGGGTGAGCATGGACTGTGCTCAGAGGACTATTTATTAATTCCTATATATCCAGAATCATCTGCCTGTCCCGATTCGATTGAATCATCTGCCTGTCCCGATTCGATTGAATCATCTGCCTGTCCCGATTCGATTGAATCATCTGCCTGTACCGAGTCGATTGAATCATCTGCCTGTACCGAGTCGATTGAATCATCTGCCTGTACCGAGTCGATTGAATCATCTGCCTGTACCGAGTCAATTGAATCATCTGCCTGTCCCGATTCGATTGAATCATCTGCCTGTCCCGATTCGATTGAATCATCTGCCTGTCCCGATTCGATTGAATCATCTGCCTGTACCGAGTCAATTGACTCATCTGCCAGTCCCGAAATCCCACCCAGCCTCCCTCTCCCACCTCCTCTCATCCATCTGCCATCTCCGCTGCAGCCAGCCAGCCCCTCTGCTCACCCTCAGCCTTCCATCAACGGCGTGAGCGCGCAGTGGGCCTGCCAGTCTCCAGCTCCATTGGGGGCAGTGGATCCTGGGTCTCCGCCTCCCACCTCCTCGACCAGGACTCCTCCTCGGCCCGTTGGTCCACCAGCTCCGCGTTGGCTCCAACCTCCCTCGTCTCCACCGTGGCCCCTCAGTCCACCAGCTACGCCGGGCTCCCTCATCCCTCCGGCTCCGCCTTGGTCGCTCGTCGACCTGCCCTCGCCGCTGGACTACACTCCTCTGGCTGCGCCTCGTCCATCCGTCCCTCTGGCTCCGTTGGCGTCCTCGCTCCCTCCGACGTCGCCTGGGTCCTCTGTCGCTCCGGCTCCACCGCGGCCTTCAGGATCCCCGCCTGCGCCTCAGTCGGAAGAGCCGCCTACGTCGCCGCGTCCCGCCGGATCCTCGGGGTCGCCCTGGCTCGTCGGCGTTCCAGCTACGCCCTGGTCTCCTCTACCACCTGCTCCGCCACAGTCTGTCGCCGCCCTGGTGCCGCCTGCCCTTCCTCCACCATGGCTGCTTCCTCCTGCGGCTCCACCATGGGCGGTGGGCGTGACTGTGGCCCGGGTCCCACCATCCTCCTGCTCCAAGTCCTGTCTGTCTCCTCCCTGGCTCCTCCCACCATCTACTCCACCCTGGTTCCTCCTGTTGTCTGCCATGTCGTCTGTCTGCTGTCCTGTCTGCCCGTCGTCTCCTCGTCCTCCACCTGAGCCCCCTCCCTCCCTCCGCAGTTGGTCCATCTACGGCGCGAGGACGCGCCTTCCGGGGGGGGGGGTGTAATGTCACACCCATGGACGTTTTGTGTTGCCAGTATGTTCATTTACCCTCCGTGTGATTAGTTAATTCCCCGCACCTGTTCCTGTTATCCCTAATTACGTTCACCCCTATATATTCGCCTTGTGTTTGTTCAGTCCTTGTCGGTTCTCGTCTGTGTATGTATGCTGTGTGTTCCTGCTCGTCTGTACCAAGCCTGTCTGGATTAAAACCTGTTTATGATTTATCTTCCTCGTCTTCGTGTCTTTGCCCTAACCACAGCGTGACACATACATTGCTACACCACAGTAGATGGATATTTTTTGCCCGTGAAATTTCACTAATGTCATCTTTAATCAACACACAAATGTGGATGCATTCTTTTCATGCAAAGTTCAAAATATGGAATACTTTAATAAACAAAGAGATAAAAAAAAAGAAATCAAAGAATTGAGGCAGAAGATGTGAAGGAATAACCTGCTAAACAAAATGTGTTTTGACAGAGTGGTAGTAGTTGTTTAATACAGAACTTTAGGTGTTTAGCCAGTGGATTTGCATGCATGCTAATGAACTTGACTAGGAACAGAATACACAAAAAGTCCTTCAGAAGTCCTTCCATCTAGGTAATGATTATCAGAAGAGGTCAGTCATGTACATAGTTAATACTTTTACTAAAAAAAGATGTGTAAACATGCACACAGAGAAACATATATACAAACAGTCATTTGTATAAGACCAAGCATGTTCACAAAGACCTTGGTAAATGGAAGGCAAGCCTGAGGAACTGTAAGTCTGATAACCAAAGTTGTAGATTTATCACCCAATCCATTTGCCATGCTTGAAGAATTATTGTGATGAAGAAACATCTATCACTGTATAAAATTCTTCACATGACTATGCCAATAATGCCACTTCACTCCAGCATATTCCAACCAGAAAACTGTCAGAATTGGCAGTTGCTGAGGTCATCAGATTGGTCAATGTCTTTTGATTTCTAAGACTCCCTCCTGCCAGCACATGCAGACCCCCTGCAGTTTGCAAGCTCTAAGTTAATTCAAATTCCAGTGGATTTACCCCCATGAACAAATATTCTTCACAGGAGGGCAACACAAAAGAATTCGATAAAGCCTCAGCTGTCCCTAATACCTCTGCATAGCATCCAACCAAAGGTGCTATTAAATTGAGATCTTTAATACATTTAATGAGATCTATAGCTATAGTTCAATAAAAGCTGGTTTGTTCAAAATACTTACAATGGAAATCAGTTTAATTTTTTTATCCCCAGCTTCTGACATCTTGGTGTCTGGTAGATGACTAATAAGCCTTCCACTCCATTTTTTAGAACATAGAAAAGCTAACAATGTGGCTAGAAGTAAAGCTTGCAGAACTGAACTACTTGTAGAAAAATCCCCTCAGCACAAAAGCAGCTACATGCTGACTTGGTAGTCACAGAAAGGATAAAGGAATCAGTCAGCGGCAGAAAGACATGTCAGGCAAAAAGCGGAAAATGCTGATGTGGAACTCTTCCTAAAATGTCTCTTATTTTAAGTGTTGGTTTGGTTCCTCCCATGCCAGAGATACCAGTTCGAATCCTGCTCGGAGAGGGTCGAGTAGGACCAGTAACATTTGGTGCCATGACCCAGATTGGAGTGAGGTTTAGGGGGGTGAGTGAGTTGCAATACAGGCTGCAGTGTTTAGTGTCCTTGTTAGCACACCACCCTCCCATACCAGAAACCAAGGTTCAAATCCCACTCCAAGCGGAATAGGACCGGTTACACTTTAGTGCTGTCTCTCTCCCTCCCCCTCCAGATGGTTGTGAATTTGTAAAAATCTACATTATTATTTCTATTAATGACAGCAGATCAGTTTAGTATGTGCTAAAGTAGGCCACCAGGTAGGCCTATTGTTTGTAGTAGGCTACAATATGGATTTCTGAAACAGATCATGTTGTCAAGAGAGTACATTGTTAGAATTAAAGCTCTGTTGGTATGTTGGTAGTTTCATCAGACAGAGAGTGGAAAAAGTATCAATAGACTGGCAGAAAATAAACCCACTTGGTAAAGATATAGTGAGCTTCCTCACAGTCTGTTGCGAACATAAGCAGCATTATAGCCATCAGGAAACCTCAAGTGGTCGATTTGGAACACTCTACAGGCAGGAACTCAGTGCACTATGCTTTCCTAATTTATTTCAGTAGATTTTAATGTTAGCACATTGCTAAGCAGTGCAAAGCAACAAGCCTTACAAAAAGTAACCATGATTTTACTACAGTTTTTGTGTGTACAACCATATAACAACAAAATGAGTCATAGAAAACTATACTAAAATGGTTAATGGTTTAGCACCAAGACATAATATAGCCTTCACAGACTGATTTGTACTGTGAGTCATATACTGCAAACTAAAGTTTTGATAAAACGGTGTGTTTGTTTTTTTGAAAGAAAACACAAAAGAAACAGATCTTTGAGGTAAATAGCATGCTTAATTGTTGCATAAATATTGCATTTTTAATTATATATTTTATAGCACTCTTTGCAGTGTTCTTGTCTGCCTTTATCACACATACATGTAGTAGTGCCTAAAATTGGTCTATATAGCAAGATTTCTGACCTGGCAGAATAAGTAGTTGCCTTTTGGAACAGCCTTTGGGTGTGGTGCCTTAAAATGCTTCTTAGGTAGGAAGCTCACTAGGTTTTTGCAACAAAGATAGATTTTGTTGTGTTAAAGATGTCTCACTTGGAGGGTCAGTAAATGCAAAAACCAGAGCATGTGTGACAGCTATACAGGACTATTTAAACATAGTTTCTCTGTAACAGCTCACCTGTGCAACACATGTTCTATTTGTTTAAGATGAGGAAACACAATCATTGTCAACAGCATCAAAAATGTCATACTTCCTGATTGTAGCCTTATTAACATTAATATTAATATAATGTGTTGAGTTCCCACCAACATTTTAATGAGGACTTTGAAAGATTTTCCTTTGTTAAACCTAAGCAGAAATTATGACTTCTATTATTATAATGAGATAATATTTTTATTCTGTTTTGAATTTGTAATGCCTTAACATATTCAAGTTAAGTCACCTTTATTTTATAAAACTTTATGCAATATAGATTGTTTCAAAGCAGCTTTACAGTGATAAAAGGAAAATTATTCGTAACACTTTACAATAAGGTTTCTGTCACGGTCACAGCTCACTCGCTACGATTCCCATCATCCTTCACTTCCCTCACCTGCACACCATCCAGAAGGGTCTAGACTTCATGGACTACACCATGGAGTTCTGCCGTATCGCCGTTCTCTCCTCCTATGACGGCGAGACCCTCCGAACAATATATAGGATTGGGGCCAACTTCTACCACCCTGTTGACCTTCCAGACATCCAAGGAATTCGCTGGAAGGATGTGGTCCTCAGGTGTCTGGAAAGAGTGTACCCCCGGTCCAAATTTCTGCAGATCCCAGAGCCCAGCCCATTACCACCACGATCGACAGCACCTGAGTCCCGCGCAGACTGGAAGCTTCCAACAGCTGCGAAGAGTGAGCCTGAACCCGAGGAAGGGAAGACAGAGCACACCATCACTCCGGAGCCGAATCAGCCTGAAGAGTCTGACCAGGGGTGTGAGCCAGCAACAGAGTCCATCGCCGTGGGAATCCTCATCGAGTTCGAGGGGATAGAAGCGAGTCCCACCCCGTCCCCCGCCACTGTGAGTGTAGAGAGATAAATTCCCTGTGCCCCTTCAGCTCATCGGAAACTCCATCTTCAGTCTCATTAGCCCCGCCCAGCCTCCCTCTCCCACCACCACTTAAAACTGCCATCAGTGATGCTCTGTTCTTCGTAGGATATTGTTCAGTTCTCCAGGTTCCTCATCAGTCCTCAGTCAGTCTGTCCACCCAGTCATCCTCGTTTCCTATTGGTTCCACAGTGCAACCTCTACCTCCTCTCAGTGACGTGGCTACACCGCAGACCATCTGGGAAACTCCTCCGCCTGGGCGTTCTGAGCGTGGGGCTACGCCTCCATCCTTGGAGCGCAATGATCTACCTCAACCAGCTGTCAAGACTCCTACGAATTTGCTCCTCACCCCCTCAACTCCAACGTGGACCATTGGACCCTCGGTCTCACTGGGGTCCCTCGACACGTCAGCTCCCCCTGGGTCAGACATGGCCACATATTTGCTACGGACTTGCGGCCCTTTCGCTGCTCTCCGGCCCTCCACCCCATCGGCTCCCTTAGGCTCCACCTCCACCCTCGGTCACGCTAACTCATCCTCAGGCCTCAGAATCCCCACTTACATCTCAGGAGATTGTTGCTGCGGTTTCGGCGCGGCCGTTCAGGTCATCAGCGTCCCACCATTCCCTTGGACTTCCATCTGCACTTGGGGCTCTACTTGCCAAGACATCGCAGCTGTCGATTGTCACCCAGGTGTCATCAGCAGGAACTCCCCATGGCTTCTCTCTCCATCCACTCCGCCTTGGACCTTCGTCCTGCTAGTCACCTGACTACCCGAGCTCCCTGCTCCGCCATGGCTACCCGAGCTGCCTGATCCACCATGGCACCTTGTACTGTCCTGGAGACAACCTGCACAGATCACCCGTCACATCTCCAGGACGCCCTCCTTCGCTCCCCAGCTATACCATCTACGGTGCGAAGACGCACCTTCCGGGAGGGGGAAGTACTGTCACGGTCACAGCTCACTCACTACAATTCCCATCATCCTTCATTTCCCTCATGTGCACGCCATCTGCAATCACTCCTGATTAACAGAAGTCACCGCACCTGTTCCTCATCACCAGCCTGCACTATAAAGATCCACTCCTCTGTCACTTCTGGGTCTGGTCTTGTCTATGCCAAGACACTACATAATAATCTTCTTGATCAGTTTCATCGTCTTAGCAAACCAGACAACTTAGAAGAACTCGATGTTGCAACAGAAACTACTGACGCTCTCCTTTCCAGCACTCTAGACTCTGTCGCTCCTTTGCGCTTAAAAAAGATTAAGGATATTAGTCCAACACCATGGTATAACAAGCACACTCGGGCCCTTAAGAGAGCAGCCGGAAAAACGGAGCGCAGCTGGAAAACATCAAAACTAGAAGTTTTTTGTATTTCATGGAGAGAGAAAATTATAGAGTACAGAAAGGCCTTGAAAACCGCAAGATCTGCTTATATTTCAAATCTTTAAGAAGAAAATAAACACAACCCTAAGTATTTATTTAATACAGTGGCAAAATTAACGAGAAATACAGCTTCAACTTCTGATGTTTCCAAACAGCACAGTAGTAATGACTTTATGAACTTCTTTACTTGCAAGATTGACAATATTATGGAGAAAATTATAGCCATGCAACTGTCTACTACAGTATCACATCAGACAGTGCATTGTTGTATCCCTGAGGAAAAATTCCATTCATTCGCTGCTATAGGAGAGGAAGAATTGTCTAAACTTGTTAAATCATCGAAATCAACAACATGTATCTATACCGACTAAGCTATTGAAAGAGATGCTTCCAGAGGTCATAGATCCTCTACTTAAGATCATTAATTCATCCTTATCACTAGGTTACATACCGATAACTTTTAAGCTGGCTATTATCAAACCTCTGATTAAGAAACCACAACTTGATCCTAGAGAATTAGTCAATTACAGGCCGATCTCCAATCTACCTTTTCTGTCCAAAATACTAGAAAAGGCAATATCATCGCAACTGTGTTCCTACTTGGAAAGAAATGGTATCTGTAAGGATTTCCAGTCAGGATTTAGACTGTACCATAGTACTGAGACTGCTCTCATTAGAGTTACAAATGATTTGCTCTTATCATCAGATCGTGGTTGTATCTCTCTATTAGTGTTACTAGACCTCAGTGCTGCTTTTGACGTATTCGACCACAATATTCTTTTGAATAGACTAGAAAATTATGTTGGCATTAGTGGAATTGCATTGGCATGGTTCAAATCATACTTATCTGACCGTTATCAGTTTGTAGTAGTAAACGAAGAGATGTCATTTCGATTACAAGTTCAATATGGAGTACCGCAAGGCTCAGTACTAGGACTGTTGCCATTGCTTTTAATGGCATTAGTTTTCATTGTTACGCTGATGATACTCAGCTCTATATTTCTTCGTGCCCTGAGGCAACCCACCAATTCTCAAAATTAACGGAATGCGTAGGTGATATAAAAAATTGGATGACTAGTAATTTCCTGCTTCTAAATTCAGAAAAAACAGAGATTCTAATTATTGGACCAAAAACTTCTGCATATAATAACCTAGAATACTGTCTAATACTTGATGGCTGCTCTGTTGAGTCATCTTCGTCAGTTAGGAACCTGGGTGTGCTCTTTGATACCAATCTTTCATTTGAAAGCGACATTTCTAACATGTAAAACCGCATTCTTCCATCTTAAAAATATATATCTAAACTACGACATATGCTCTCAATGACAAATACGGAACAGTTAGTTCATACGTTCATGACCTTGAGACTAGATTACTGTAATGCTCTACTGGGTGGTTGCTCTGCTCGCTTGATAAACAAACTACAGCTGGTCCAAAACGCAGCTTCTAGAGTCCTTACTAGAACTAGGAAGTATGACCATATTAGCCCAGTTCTGTCAAAACTGCACTAAATGACAAAGCACTAAATGGCTTAGCTCCCCAGTACCTGAGAGAGCTCTTAATGCATTATAGTCCTTCGCCTCTATTACAATCTCAGAATTCTGGCCAGTTGTTAATACCTAGAATATCAAAATCAACCGCAGGCGGTAGATCCTTTTCCTATTTGGCACCTAAACTCTGGAACGAACTTCCTAGCATTGTTCGGGAAGCAGACACACTCTGTCAGTTTAAATCTAGACTAAAAACGCATCTCTTTAACCTGTCGTACACATGACACATTATCAATTTATGTCTTCATATCCGATAAAGGATTGTAAGGCTGCATAGATCAGGTCAGCCGGAACCGGGAACACTTCCTATAACAGAAGAATGGTGTCTACGCTAATTTGAACTAGCTCATCCCTTGTGAGGGCCTTACCGACACGTCAGCCAAGTGGCACAGATCCCTAACAAACCGTCCCATACTGGCGTGACGAAAAAGATCTTAAACTAGATGGAAATGGATTAAAATATTTTGACTGTTGCTATTCCAAATTCGGACTTACGCTGTTGCCTTTGGCTTGCTTAAGTTGGGGACACTTGCTTGATATTCAACAGTGTTTTTGGTATGCCTGCATTGGCGCCGTTGTATGCGAACTGAGCTGAGCCAGACGATTACATCACTGTTTTCTCCAGTGCTGATATACATAAATTAACTAGACTAATAACTATTGATCTTTGCAATGGAATGCATCAATAATATATAGAATAAGATGGACAATGACACCATTTTCTTTGGGAGCTGCTATGCAGCTAAAAATTATTTGCCAATTATTAATGTAAAGCTGCTTTGCCACAATTTGCATTGTAAAAAGCGCCATATAAGTAAATGTGACTTGACTTGACTATCACAACCTCTTCGTACTTACCTGTATCCTGCCCGTCAGCCTGTCCTGTTTCTATGGTCTTCATCTGTCTGTTCATCCGTGTCCCTGCTCCGTTGTGTTCGTCTGTCACCTTCACTACCAGCCATCACCTGCAACACGGAAACCACCAGTTACACACCCAAAGCTAAGTCATCAAGTTACCAAGGATTGTTATACTCACCTGAAATCACCCGTTCTTCTGTATTACCACTGCCTGCAACTAAACTGTATATATCACTTACCATCTGTCCTCGTCTGTGTGTGACTGTTTCATAAGTTAACATTAGTTTACTAGTTTAGTCAACATGAACTAAGAATGAACATTCTTCAGCAGCATTTATTAATCTTAGTTAATGTTCATAACATTTAGTAATACATTATTAAAATCAAAAGTTGTATTTGTTAACATTAATCAATGGACTGTGAACCAACTGTTGTAGCATCTGGACCAATTAGACACAATTATTCATTATATTTAATGAATTATCCAGAAATTCACTCTCTCAACAAAGTTCTGTGAACTCATGCCCCCAAATGCAGCTAATACCAGGCCTCTGGTTACTGTGGTAACATGTTTTACAACCCGAAGCTATGCAGACCTCTGCATTATTTAGCCATTATGAGTCAGGCTACAAGGAAGACTGTAAATAAACTGACTCTCCTGCATTAATTTATAGATAAATTGATCTATAAATGGACATTGTGTTTATGATTATGACTGTTGGTTTAATGCATATTTTATAATAAGAACTACAAACGAACTACCTCACATATATCATATCCTATCAAATTGCTCATTTCACTACTTACATTTTCAGTACGAAGTATGTGACTTCCTCATTGGATGCAATGCGTGTTTGTTGTAATTGGAGCATAAATGTACACAAATGTGTACACAAATTATGCTTGAGAACAAAAGCCGTAAATTCCCCCAGAGAGGTAGTTCCCGCTCAGAAATTCCTCTTTCCTCATTGGTCAGGTCCACCTTTTCTTATGTGTTCAATCAATGCTATGGCTCATACATGATTAATTTTGTTAATCTTATATGAGTTACATGGATTTCCTTATGATCTTTTCATAATCTTTAAATTGTGAGAAATTAAATTTGATTGTTGACATATGATGAAGCTAAAGATGAAGCTAAAGGTGAGAGCCCAGAGGTTGTGAAGGTAGTTTCCAACTTCTGGTTCAAGAGTTTCAACACTCTACACTAACACATGACAAGAGCAATGAACAAAGTTCTGCGAGACCCAAGATCCATACCAAATTGCTGAGGGTCAGAACCACACTCCTTCTGCACAAGAGCAAAGATCCCAGAGACCCCAAGAACTACTATCTGATCACCTGCCTGCCGACGATGTACAAGCTTCTCATAGCAGCCATGTCTGAGAGGGTGTACAACCACCTGTCGACTGGGGCGCTGTAAAGGGTGGGTAAACGATGACGATTCTCGGGGCCCATGACTAAGAGGGGGCCCAGAGAAGCCCCCAATAAAATTGTGGTGCTAAAAAAAAATATTTGATAGTAAAAATTATTAACTTTAAATTATTCTATTTGCTGTTTCCTGGTGTCAAAAAAATGTATTTGTTTAGGAAACACAAACGTCCGTGGGCCCCTCTCCCCCTCTCGATTATCATAAAATGATTCAGTCCGCCCAAATTGTATCCAGGCAACACAAACAGCTTGACTTCACTTATAGCTCCGGCAGAATATCAACTTGACGGAAGAGGAAGTGAAAATGCCTCAAAAATCTGGAAGTCAAAAACGGAAAGAGAAAAAAATAAGAGAAGTGAAAGAGGCAAAGGGTCGACAGTATGTTACCCAATATTTCACAAGAAAAGGTGGGTTTGTAAGTAGGCCTAAATTGTTAGTGGACCACCCGTGACAGCCTACGGCACTTTTCTGTGCGTACGCACGCTTTGTACATGAGGCCCCAGGTCTCTACGGTAGCATTTTTCGACAAGTTAGCACGTTTCGATAGAGCAGGGTGCAGCGGGTGTACGGCTTTGCCTCACATGCAGCCGGTGTCGGCATCTTTGTACGAGGCTCCTGCTGCGGTCCACGCTGTTGCACCTGTCTTGCAAGCAGTCTAACTTCATGAACTCTGATAAAAATCCTCTGCCAGCTACTGTACAAACTACTATCAGCTGTTTGTGAGGTTTCAGTGCATCTCTTGAAGATGATGTGGAGTTGTATTACTACAATGTCCCCTATATTGTCAAATACAGCATGATTCATCTCTGCCAACCATCTTCACATAATACTTTCACATTCCGACTCGGCAAAACTCAATTTAAACAGCACAAAATGACTGCCTGTGGACGTTATAGATAGAAATTATTATATTTCTGCTTTTATTCACACAATAAATATTTAAACTAGTTTTAATGAAAATTCATGTAGTTTTAGGAAAAGTCAGGGAGCAGCAAGGCTTTGTGATTTATTTAGACAAAGTTATTGACAATGCAAATTTCAAAACTGTCAAAATGACACCTTGTTCGTTCTAGTGTTAAAGATAATTACCATAAGTTTAAATGTTGCGGTTAAAATGACTGCTTGTGGCCGTTCTAGAGTTAAAAGTGCATGATAAGGGAATAGAATACTTTTGTGCGCCAAAAAAACCCAAAATAACAACTTTTCAACAATATCTAGTGATGCCCAATTTCAAAACCCTGCTTCGAAGCTTTACGGATCTTTTGTTGCAAATCAATGGTTCGGATCGTGCATCAAACTCCCACACGTGCTCCGAACCACTGATTTGAAACAAAATATTCGTAAAGCTTCATTGTTGAAAAGTCTTTATTTTGTTTTTTTGGCTTTTTTTTTTTAGCTTTCTGGGCATTGAAAGTGTTAATTTTCTTGCTGGCAATAGAGGCCTCACAGAGCCATCTGATTTTATCAAAAATATCTTATTTTTTTGTTCCAAAGATGAACAAAGGTCTTACGGGTGTAGAACGATATGAGAGTGAGTAATAAATGACATGATTTTCATTTTTGGGTGTACCAACCCTTTAAGCGAGGAATCTTCCAAGGTGACTCACTGTCACCCTGTTGTGGAACACAGACTCATAGAGAAGTGGTATTACTATCTGAAGGAGTTAAAAACACTTTTAAAACACTATTAAAAACACCAAGATGGGATTTCACAGGTGAGAAACAGTTCACGTTGTGTAATTGGTGAGAATGGATATACTGACAGTCCTTTGTATGTGTAGATGATGGAAGGACGCCGTGGGCGAACGCAGTGGAGCACACACTTTGGTGGAGGAGATGGAGAATGGAGAACACAGAACACTTCGACGAGCGGGGAAACACAGGAAACACTGAGGAGCAGGTGAGACGACGTAGCAGGGACATAGAGCAGGTAAGCAGATCGGGTAAGTGAGTTCTTACTCATTGACGAGACCAGACAAAGTGTCAGTGTGAAGTGTGTGCTCTTATATAGTGGGAGCAAGCTCAATGCCAAAAACAAAATCAGAGCTATCAACAGCTAAGCATTCCCTGTCCCCACATACAGCTTCAGCATTGTGCACTGGAGAGTGGAGGAGATCAAGAAGATGGACAGGAAGACAAGAAAACTGCTAATGGTGCACGGCATGCACCACCCAAAGGCAGACCAAATGTACATCAAGAGATGAGACTGTGGCTGTAGGCTTATTGAGTCTGTGTACAAGATCACCATTATCTGCCTTAGCAAGTACATAAAGATAAGTTCATGAAGATGGTGAAGAAGTAAGAAACCAATTACTCCCGAACTCCAAGAAAGGGAGTTGGACTGCACTGATATATGGACTAGATCCCGGGGAAGTCAAGTGCCTTTGAAATGCAGAATATGGTACTTTGTGGTACCGCAGACATCCTACGCAAAATACTTTCTTAGAGAGGAACTCCCAAGGTCTCTGGTTGGGTCCCGGATAGTGACCAAGAGATTCTGTAGGAAAATAAATAAATAAATAATTTTATAAAATGTTATAAACACCAAGCCTTTATGTCAATGAAGGAGTACTTGATCAATACTGATGGTTGTTGGACCACAAAAGACAAAAAACAAACAACAACAAAAAAAAAAAACATAGCTCTTGTGAAGTGCTTGTATTGGAATACAATTTAATTTCAAGCAGGACTCTGTTCATTCAAAATACAAGTACAGGAGAAAATACTAGAGGGAATATAAACCCGGTGTTAAGTCTACCGGGCTTTCAGCTGTTTAGATCAGATCGCGACGCTGAATCAACGGGGAAATCGTGCGGCGGCGGGACGTGCTTTTACATCAATGAAAGGTGGTGTTCAGATGTAACTGTGTTAAAGAAGATGTGCTGTCCAGATCTTGAAACACTCTTCATTAACTGCAAGCCGTTCTATTCGTCGCGGGAGTTTTGCTCTTTCATTCTGGCGAGCATCTACATTCCACCGCAAGCGCACGTGAGCTCGGCTTTACAGTTACTCGCTGATATGATCACAGAGAACAAGCAACAACACCCGGACTCTGTTCTAATCATTCTCGGGGACTTTAATAAAGCGATTCTCTCACGTGAACTTCCAAAATACAGACAGCATGTTACTTGTCCCACTAGTAATACACTGGATCACTGTTACACAGTAATAAAGGATGCATATCACTCTGTCCCACGGGCAGCTTTGGGGCTCTCTGATCACTGTTTAGTTCATCTCATACCGACTTACAGGCAGAAACTGAAATCAGCTAAACCTGTAGCAAAGACTGTAAAGAGATGGACCACCGAAACAGAGCGGGCCTTACAAGCCTGTTTCGAATGGACTGATTGGAGTGTTTTTGAAGCTGCTGCCACCAATCTGGACGAGCTCACAGAGACTGTTACATCATATATCAGTTTCTGTGAGGATTTGTGCATTCCTACTAGGACTCATTTAACATACAACAACGACAAACCCTGGTTCACTGCAAAACTCCGTCAGGCCAAAGAAGATGCTCGCAGAAATGGGGACAGAGTCTTGTACAAACAGGCCAAATACACACTGGAAAAGGAGATCAGAGTGGCTAAGAGGAATTATTCCGATGAGCTTCGGAATCAATTCTCTTCTAATGACACAGCTTCAGTGTGGAAAGGTCTGAAAGTCATCACCAACTACAAGACACCATCCCTCAGTACTGCGGTGAATCAACAACTGGCAGACGGTCTGAACGAGTTCTACTGCAGGTTTGAAAGACCACCATTAACACCTCCAACAACCCCCCTCTCCCCCACTCCTCCACTTCAGTTCAGTGAAGATGACGTGCGCCAGGTCTTCAGGAAGAACAAAAGAAGAAAGGCACCAGGCCCAGACAGCGTCTCACCAGCCTGTTTGAAAACCTGCGCTGACCAGCTGGCCCCCATCTTTACACAGATCTTCAACAGATCACTGGAGCTGTGCGAAGTCCCCTCATGCTTCAAACACTCCACCAGCATCCCGTCCCAAAGAAATCCAAAATCACTGGACTCAATGACTACAGACCTGTGGCTCTAACGTCTGTGGCCATGAAGTCATTTGAAAGACTGGTTCTGGCTTATCTGAAGGACATCACTGGACCCTTACTGGACCCCTGCAGTTTGCTTACCGAGCAAACAGGTCTGTGGATGATGCAGTCAACATGGGACTGCATTATGTTCTCCAGCATCTGGACAGATCAGGGACTTATGTGAGGATCCTGTTTGTGGACTTCAGCTCTGCTTTTAACACCATCATCCCATCACTTCCCCACCCCAAATTAACTCAGCTCTCCGTGCCCACCTCTGTCTGTCAGTGGATCACCAGCTACCTGACAGACAGGCAGCAGCTAGTGAGACTGGGAAAATTCTCATCCAGCACCCGTTCCATCAGCACCGGGGCCCCTCAGGGCTGTGTTCTCTCCCCACTACTCTTCTCAATCTACACCAATGACTGCACCTCTAAAGACTCCTCTGTCAAGCTCCTGAAGTTTGCAGATGTCACCACACTGACCGGACTCATCCAGGATGGTGACGAGTCTGCTTACAGACTGGAGGTTGAACAGCTGACTATCTGGTGCAGTATTAACAACCTGGTGCTCAACACGCTCAAGATGGTAGAGATGATCGTGGACTTCAGGAGAAACCCCCCTGCTCTCCCCCCACTCACCATCATGAACAGCACTGTGGCTGCAGTGGAGTCATTCAGGATCCTGGGCACCACAATCTCCCAGGACCTGAAGTGGGACAACCGCATTGAGTCCATTGTGAAAAAGGCCCAGCAGAGGTTGTACTTCCTTCGCCAGCTGAGGAAGTTCAACCTACCACTGGAGCTGCTGAAACAGTTTTACTCCACCATCATTGAATCCATACTCTGCACTTCAATCACTGTCTGGTTTAGTCTACCAAATGTGACCTCAGAAGACTACAGAGGGTAGTCCGGTCTGCTGAGCGAATCATTGGTACAACCCTCCCCACTCTCCAAGAACTGTACATATCCAGAGTGAGAAAAAGGGCAAAGAAAATCACTCTGGACCCCTCACACCCAACACATTCCATCTTTGAACTGTTGCCATCTGGTCGACGCTACAGAGCCCTGAGCACCAGAACGACCAGACACAAGAACAGTTTCTTCCCTCATGCAATTCACCTCATGAACAATTGATAAACACGGAACACACAAAACTATTACACACCATTTACTCAAAACACTTATTTACACTTATTCATATTTCAAATTTGCACACATCACAACTGTACATACAATCTGTCTATATTATAACTGTACATACAATTGTCTATATTGTATATTTATATTTTATTCTTTTATTCTTTTTATTATCTGTGACTTGTCTTGCCACTGTCACTTTGTTGCACTGTGGAGCTTCTGTCACTAAAAAATATTCCTAATATCTGTAAACATACCTGGCAATAAAGCTTTCTGATTCTGATTCTGAACTTACTTCTACACTATAAAAAAAACTCTCTCACACACACGCACACACACACACACGAGTAAAGAGCCTGCTAGCTATCCCAGTGCAATCAATTACTGTGCTGAGTTCAATGGAAAAGTTTGTCTATGTGTGTATGCAGCAGCCCAGAAATGAGTCCATGTGACAGCACCTTCATTCAACCATAACGCCACAGAACCCTCTGCAACCTTATTAGAGAAATTCTGTGAGTGGGGAGGGGAAAAGGCTCAAAGGAAAACAACATAGCAAATGTAAGAAGTTGAAGAACAGAATGTAGAATGTAAGAACAGAGCTGCCATACTAAGATAAATAACATGACACTCAAAATACACACAGGCAAATGACAAATCTAACCTGGGGTAACTCCTGCCCACAAGTTGAAAAATTGTTGATGAAACAAAGCCACAAGTCCAAGATTCACAGCAGGTTTATTGTTCTGAATGAACAGTGAACCCAGAGCATGATGAAAACAAACATACGGAGTCCCACGCATGACATGCAAGAAAAAAAATAAATTGTGTGCACGATTTAGTAAATTGAGGGAACGAATTAGTAAATAGTGCGCACAATTTAACCTACTATTTTTTTTCCTGCATGTCATGTAAAAATATATCTGTGGACAGCACACTTTTAGGAGAATTGTGGTAACTCATTAATGTCAGTAACTTTTTTTTTCAAGATTCAAAATTGATTGATTTGCAATTGTTAGTGAGTAAAATACATTTAAACCATTTGGAGTCATGTACTGTAAATTGTTTGTATAGAAATGTATTAAATGTGTTTTTCCCTAGAAGCAACATTGTGTAACAGTGGGAAACCATATGAAAATAGTTAAAGGATGCAGCCATAAATATTGCTATCATAGTTTTAGTTGTTGTTGTTGTGTGTATTAAAAGTGTCAATCGTTTTATTCGTAGTATTTTAGTATCATAGTACTTACTTAACTCTTAGGTAAAATGTAAGTATACATTTAAGCTGTGAGACAATTGTAGGTCCATTAGATTTTGTCATGCAGCAGTTAAACTAACTTTTAGCAATCTTTTTACACTGTTTTTGTGGTATTCTGTCAGCAAATTGCTATAGGAGCTCAAATTCACAACAAACATTTAAATTAAGTGAAAGTTGTCTTTTAATGAGTTCTTCCCATTGTCACATGGTGTTGCCTCCAGGCAACATATAAAAAGTACGTTATATCAGCTAACAAACAAATATATAAACAAGCAAACAAATTAATTAAATAAAACTTTTTTTTTAAACTTTTTTTATAATGTATGGCAGGTTAAGACCATTGTGTCGTCTATTCAGTCCCCTTGTTCTTTCTGTCATAGTCAGGGTAAAGCTACAGGGGTCTGAATGGAGAAATGAAATCACAGTGGTTACCAGTGGCACTGTAAGGTGTTAATGAACCCTCATGTGTGTCAATGTGAGTGTTTGTGTGTGAAACCAAATGGCCACAGTCTGCAGGAGGTGGAGGTTATGCCTGCTGTGAGCATCTGGATACTCAACCTAAAATTCAACATTCACACCATCACGAGTGTCATACACTCTCACATTCTCACCACTCACACAAGTCAGTGACATTTAGGGGTCATCCTGCACGCAAACAAAAACCTTTGTGTTCAAGCATGAAATAGCATTTTTAATCTTCCTCTTTCTGTATCGAGTTCCAATATTGTAGTTCCTCTGGAGAGAAATGACATTATGAACTTCTCTACTCTAAAGGCTGGTGTGCTGCTTTTTGCTAACAATGACTAAAATCTGACAAAGAAAGTTCAGAGAAATATGATGCATAATTTTTTAACATAATTTCTGAAATGTAAACAAGCAGAAATGTTCTAAGGCTAGACTTCTTTTGTTTTTAACTTCCAGACTGTGTAAATTAATATTAATTACAAATAGAGTTGCTCTTACAATCTACTTCCTACCACAGTAACACTAACAGAAAAAAGAGAATATTTAAAGTATTTCTTTTTTCATGCATGTGATTAAATAAGGACCTGTCACCCCATTATCAGGGTCACATTTAGTTTCATTGTGTTTTGGTTTATGTTCCTGTCTTTCCTTAAAGTCAAGTCACCTTCATTTATATAGCGCTTTATACAATACAGATTGTTTCAAAGCCGCTTTACAGTGATAACAGGGAAATGATTCAATGATGCAAACATAATTCATTTTGGCTATACAGCAGATAAAAAAGAAAACAGAATCATTGTTAGGCTGAATCAGTTCAGTGTTCATTCAGTTTTGTTGTAAATATCATTAATTATTAAATTTCATAAATTTCATTTCATCTATAAAGGAGTTCTGCAGAAAACAGTCATGTCCAGATCAGTTCAGTTCTCATTCAATAGTGTCAATGCAGTCAAATCAATAATGTTGCATATTAAGTATCCCCAGGGGGGTATTCCAGAAAGCAGGTTATGTGACATACCGGGGTATGTTTAAGAGTAAGTAAGCTGATAACCTCAAATTTAGGTTCCAAAAACGGAGGTAACTTTCAGGGTATTCAAGTAGCCATAGCAACTTACTCTCTGAACATAACCTACTCCGGAGAAACTCATGTTCCAGGGTTAGTTTGATTAAGAGGTATTCAGATGCATGTTGTGTAAAGTGCAGGGTCCCACAGAAGACGAAGATGTAGCATTCGTAAAAGTTTGCAGTGGCACAAACATCAACCGACACCGGAAGAACAGAACGGGGAGTATAAATACACAGAGGGAACTAATCAGGCACAGGTGGAGGAAGGTAAACTAAATAGGGACTAACGAGGACAGGTGCAGACATGACGTCACTAAACATGACAAGACTAGACTGAACTAAACAAGACATGACAAAACTGAACTAAATACAACGTATATGTGACATTACGCCCCCATGGACATTACGTCGGAAAGGTGCATCCTCGTGCCGTGACAGAGTCTATGACGAGGAATGAAGGTGGAGGCTTCGGAGGAGGGCGTGGAGCTGGATACGGGCAGCAGACTGGGGTCGTTGGCCACAGATGCCATGGTGGCGTTGATGGTGGGAGGAACCAGGGTGGAGTCCTGACTGCCGTGATGGGAGGAACCCTGGGGCAGATCGCCGGAGACGGAACCATGACGGTTTCCCGGCCAACGAACCTGGGCGGCACCGCAGGCCCGGAAGCTTGGCGCCGGGCTGCAGGTTCACGGGACCGAGGCGGTGATAAGGATCTGGCTGACCAGGGCGATGATGGAGCAACGGAGGATGACAGGGAGGTTGAAGGGAGGGAGGAGCTCGATGACGCCGTAGGGGTGACGGGGGGAGGTGCCGCTGCAACCCTGGAAGTCCGTCGCGGCAGCTGGGTGTTGACCCCCGGAGGCCAATCTGGAGAGACGGAGGAGAGATGATGAGGGAGGCATGGGCCCAGGCGATGGTGGCGGGCTGAAGGGTCGAGGTGGACACACGGACCTGGAGGCCCGAAATGGAGCCGGGGATTCCGCCTCAAGCTGTGCTGGTGGAAGAGAAGCCCGAGGCGCTGGAGAGGAGCCGCACGGAGTGAGCGGCGGGGGCAGAGCCGAGGAGCTTACTGACAGAAGCGGTGGCCACGGATCCAGGGGGCTGGCTGTAACCAGCGATGGCGACGGGATCGGGAAGACAGGCAGGGCTACGGACTGATGGCTTCTGGACGTGACCGGAAGCGAAGAACAGAAATCAAGGGTGAGGACTTGGGTGGGGACAGGATCCGCGGACCACCGGCTGATGAGATTGTTGCCAGCTCCTGGCTCTGTGATGGACAGACCTGCGTGCATCGACTCCGGGGCTCCGAAGTCATCTGGTCCCGCTCCAACCTCGGTGCACGCCCCCGGCTTTCAGGCCGAGGCAGAGCTGCCGCCATCCTGGAGCATTCCCACCAGGCAGCCTAGGTATGGCCTGGCCTCCTTTATTTTACTAAATAGGGACTAACGAGGACAGGTGCAGACATGACATAACTAAACATGACAAGACTAGACTTAACAAAACAAGACATGACAAAACTGAACTAAATACAACGTATATGTGACAGTTGTTTAATTAATATAGTTACATTAATGTAACTAAATTTGTTATATAGTCACCATTTAGTTTATAAATATAGTTATATTTAGTTATATATACAATATTATATTATACAATACATACATATATATAATAGTGCTTTATATATATATATATATATATATATATAGGCGGGTGTGTGTCAAACTGTCAATTTGCTGTTGGAGAGAAGAGAGAGCAAGAATGCGCAGCTAGTATAGGTGTATCAATAGTACGAAAAATGAGTACTCGAATAATTTCAGATATTACAGTACCGATACATATCGATCTATATTTTTAACAACACTAGCGTGCACGCATATATTACACAAACAAATAGGTTGCTGTCCCTGCATGATAGGGCAGTTCTTTGGCATCATAGTGCGTCGACCCAGCGGGAAAATGACCGTTATGCCCGATCACCAATCCAGCCCTAAGTATCCCCAACTAAGCAAGCCAGAGGCGACAGTGGCAAGGAAAACAAACTCTATCAGGTGACAGAATGAAGATAAAAACCTTGGAAGAAACTAGGCTTAGTTGGGGGGGCAGTTTTCCTCTGGCCAACAAATGAACAGTGTCAGTTTCTGTCACCTTAGTTACTATTTCCTCCCTGTTTTTATATATGTTTCCCCCACTTGTGTGTAGGTTAGTTCTCTGTGTGTAAGCACTCCCTGTTTTGTTCAGTTCACTGTCAGTCATTATTAAGTGTGGTTTGGATGTATGTTCTCCAGAGAGTCTCCTGTCTATTTCTGGGTGAGGGTTAGTTACAGTAATTTAGTACTTTCAAGGTCACATTTAGTTTCAATGTGTCTTGGTCCATCTTCCTGTGTTTCCTCCATTTCCTTCAGTTTAATTACCTTCGCCTTAGTTACTAATACCTCCCTGTTAGGTTACTGATTAACCTTGGTAACAAACCTAGATTAGTTCTCTGTGTATAAGTATTCGCTGTTTTGTTCAGTCCACTGTCAGTTATCATTATTATTAAGAGTGGTTTGCGTATATATTCTCCTGAAAGTCTCCTGTGTATTTCTGCTTGTGGATTATGGACTATTTAGAATTAATTTCTTCATCATTCTTGTTGGATTGCAACCACAACTGTGACACCCATCAGACCCCTTTTTTACATTTACATTTAATAATTTAGCAGACTTTTTTTTATCCAAAGAGACTTACAAATGAGAACAATAAAAGCTAACAAATCAATAAAATATTTTGTTTAAATAAAAACAAATAGATAGAATAGAAATAAAATAGAATAGTAAGTGTAATTATTAATGGGTCAAGTGCTGATAAAAAAGATGCATCTTTAGCTGTTTCTTGAAAACCAGTCTGCAAATTGCTATTGGCAACCTGTTATGAATTCGGTCCATTTTTACACCCACTCACCACTAGAGGTCACCCGCTCACACTGTATTCTCCCTACGCTGCACTACACTTCCCATAATCCCTCACCCAGTAACTAATCATCCGCCAGCTGTCCCTGATTATCACCACTCATTAGCTTCATCAGTTCACTATAAATAGACCTTTTACACACTTCCGCATTTTTCGAACGGAAATACGTCATTGAAGTGTATTAGAACTTCCTGTTGTCGTAGCGGCAGATACGAAAAATGTCTGAGTCAAAGAGCCGCAGTTTCTGTTGTGTTCCAGGCTGTTCGTATTCCACCCAAAAACAGCCTTACCTTTCATTTCATTCGTTTCCGAATAGAGAGGAAGGGAACAGTTTTAATGTCAAAAGAGGTAGCACCTATGTCTGCAGACGGCACTTCGCTCTGGATGACTATGTTGGTGGCTGCGTCGTTCGTCCCGTGGTGTTGTCCCGAGCCTATTCCCTTGGAACAATTTTACTGCTCCTTTGAGAAGGGAGTCAGTATATGAAAGAACAACGTCAAAGTCAAACGTCAAAACTTGCTCCTATGAAACTTGTATTGTGAGCACTTCCTGTGTTATTTGCCAATTCATGAAGAATCGCTTGTTTGTTTTCCTCACTTGTAAGTCGCTTTGGATAAAAGCGTCTGCTAAATGACTAAATGTAAATGTAGCGACATGGTAGCTAAGGCAATAAGAATGGATCACGACTACGTGACACACCCACCTGCAGGTAAGATTGTTCATAATGCTTAATTAATAATGCGTAATTAACGCTTGTCAGTATATGTGTGTGTGTGTGTGTGTGTGCGCGTGCGCGCCTGCCTGCGAGTGAGTGACTGAGTTAGTGAGAGAGTGTGTGTGTGTTTGAGCGAGAGAGTGTGCGTGTCTGTGAATGTGTGTGTAGCGTAAATATGATATAATATATAAAAAATATAATGATATAATATAATTTTAATTTTGCTGGTGAACTTCGAAAGAAAAGTCAGGCTAGTCAAACACTCTAGCTGCCATTTCGCCGTCAACAAAGCTTACACCGGAACTGGGTTTACACTTCTTTGACGTGTTTCCGTTTTTTGCGTAAAAGGTCTATAGTTCACTCACTCACCTCCCCAGCGCGAAGTATTGTTTGATTTATCATCTCAATTTCTGAGCATTGTTTTCTTGTCTGTTTATCCGGTTTTCGATCCTGCCTGTTCCTTGTTCTGTCGATGTTTATCTGCCTGCCTCTGACCTCCTGCCTGGATATCACCACGAGCTTGTCTGCCCTCTACTATTGTTGTTCGCCGTTGTTGATCTCCGCCTGTTTGACCACGTTTCCAAATAAAGCTGCATTTGGATTTTACTCCTCTGACTCATCATTACACAACCAGTGCAAATTGATGAAGCAAGGTGTTACGTGTGCTCTTCGGCTTGTGACAGACCACTCTCACTGCTGCATTCTGGATCAGTTGCAGAGTTTTGACAGTACAGGAAGGCCTGCCAAGAGAGCCTTACTATAGTCCAGTCTGGATAGAACAAGTGCTTGGACAAGGAATTGTGTAGCATGCTCCGATAGGAAGGGCCTGATCTTCCTAATGTTGTATAAGGCAAATCTGCAGGACTGACTGGTCCATTCTAGCAATGTAGTCTGTGAAATATAACTGATCATCAATCTCAATTCTGAAGCTGGCTGTCCTTAAAAGAGTTATGGATAATGAACATAGCTGAATGGAGAAGTGTTGGGTTGTCCAAGATCAGAAGCAGTTCTGTCTTTGCAAGTTAAAGATGGTGGTCCTTCAACCAGTCTGAAATGTCTGTCTGGCAGGCAGAGATGCAGGCAGCTACCATCTGATCATCTGGCTGGAATGAGGAAAAACCATGTTTCTTAAGCAGCAGGGTAATGTTATGAGTTTGAATATTTCTGCCTCCAAGAGTGGAGAGAAGGAGGGGAGAGTGCATGTCTGCTGTTAAGTTTTTTTATTTATTTATTAATTTGTGGCATGGAGAATTGGCCGCTGAAGGTTGTTGTTTTATTTATGAAGAATGTGGCAAAGTCATCAACTTTTAGAGTTGAGGACGGAGGGAAGAGGACAAAGAAGAGAGGAAAAGGATTTGAAAAATTTTACTGTGGTAGTGTCACGGGTCAGCGTGTGTCATCGGTTCTTCTCTGTTGTTTGTTATGGTCCTGTCATTTCCTGCAGCTCGTGATCTGGGCAATCAGAGTTACCTCGCAGCACTGTGTGCTCAATCACGAGCTGATCTCCCACATCTGTCACTCATTCCCTTTACCCGATTTATTCCCAGCTGTCTACCCCTTGTTGTCAGTTGATCACTATGTTGTGTCGCGTGGATGTTGCTTGTCTGTGCTCCCAGTCTTGTGTTGTGTGACTCCTGTAATTTACGTGCCTGTTGACAATTGTATTCAGGACCCGAAGATGAGGAGATTGTAGCAGAGCATTGAACACGAGAGCCCACCTGAGGATCTTCACGTCTACACTGAGTCACTTTATCTGTTCACCTGTGTTCCGGTCTTGCTAATGAACTTTCACGTTTTTGTTCACTGCATTTGAGTCCTCCGTTTATCTGACTTCCCTGACAGAATCAACTGACCACGATGGATTCAGCAGATGAACTTGAATTGCGTCGAGCCAATACACAACAAGGCATTCTTTTGGGACGCCAGCAGGAGGAACTGGTGACTTCTCGTCAGGCCATCTCTGAGATGTCACGCCAGTTAACTGAGGTTACTCAGCGACTCGAACAGCTTCTAAGCAACCCTCCACCCGCTCCCATGGCACCACTTCAACCCGACACTGAGGTGACCGGTTCCCGCCGATCTGCACCTCGCCTCAATCCACCTGCTCCTTACTCCGGTGAGCCAAATTCATGTCGCTCATTTCTGTAACAGTGTTCACTGACTTTCTCACTCCAGCCCTCCTGTTTTTTGATGGAGAGATCCAGTGTGGCTTTCATCATGCACCTGGCCGGTCTAGCAAGGGAGTGGGGAATGGCCATGTGGGACAATGAACATGAGTGTTGCAGGTCCTATGAGAACTTTTCACAGGAGCTGCGCAAGGTTTTTGACCGTTCAGCAGTGGACACTGAAGCGGCACGAGCATTGTCGCTCTTACAGCAGGGCGCTCGATCTGTGTCGGAATACTCCATCGAGTATTACACTTGCAGCATCGTGTGAGTGGAACGCTAAGGCTCAGTGGGACCACTTTCTGCATGGACTAGCAGAACATATCAAGGACGAGATTTATTCTTTGGAACTAGCACCTTCTCTCGACGGATTGGTCGATCTGGCTATCAGTTGACAACCGTATTTCTATACATTCCCAGCATCAATGGGCGGTTTTCTCTCACGAGTCTCCAGGCATTACATCAGGTTCAGGAGGCGCCACCTCCCAGCATTTCGGGAGAGCTCATCTGACTGCCGTGGAGAGGCATCATCGTCTCTCCAATAACTTGTGTCTCTACTGCGGGGAGGCGGGGCATATGGCTGCTGCTTGTCCTGTTAAGAGGCAGCACTCACCTTTCAGAGGACAAAACAGGGTGAGCATTACTAGTACGTTGCTGCCATCTTGTGTTGGCGTTGATTGATTCTGGAGCAGAGGGGGACTTTATGGACATTGGACTGGCTGAACACCTAGGCATTCCAGGTTCTCTCCTGGCAGAGCCGATTTCAGCCAGAACCCTTTGTGGGACACCCCTCACCAGGATTACTCATTCTACTAGCCTTCTCAACCTCACTATTTCTGGCAATCATGCAAAGGAGATTCGATTCCTCCTTATACACTCTCCTTCCACTCCAGTAGTCTTGGGACATACCTGGCTGGTTAAGCATAACCCTCATATTGACTGGGCTCTTAATTCTGTGTTGGCATGGAGCTCATTCTGTTTATCTCAGTGTTTAGTGTCTGCACCATCTCCTTTAATGTCTGTTTCTGCCCTGCAGGAGGAACCGGTGAACCTGGTGGATGTACCAGAGACTTACCATGACTTGAGAGTGGTGTTCAGTAAGTCCCGAGCTTCATCTCTCCCTCCGCACCGCCCGTACGACTGTACGATGGAATTATTGCCTGGCACTTCTCCACCTAAGGGGCACCTTTACTCGCTCTCCGGTCCTGAGAGGGAGGCCATGGTGAAATACATCAGCGATTCTCTGCTAGCTGGTATAATACGTTCTTCTTCTTCTCCAGCTGGGGCAGGGTTCTTCTTTGTGGGGAAGAAGGATGGTTCGTTGCGTCCCTGTATTGATTACCGGGGACTGAATGACATCATGGTAAAGAATAGCCACCCTTTGCCGTTGATGTCTTCAGCTTTCAAACTCCTGCAGGGAGCGACCATCTTTATGAAGTTGGACCTACGCAATGCTTATCACCTGGTTCGCATTAGGGAGGGGGATGAGTGGAAGACTGCCTTTAATACCCCCACAGGTCACTTCGAATATTTGGTCATGCCCTTTGGACTTTTTAACTCCCCGGCAGTCTTCCAGGCACTCGTCAATGATGTACTCAGAGACATGGTCGACCAGTTTGTATTTGTTTACCTTGACGACATCCTGATCTTCTCCCAGAACGAGCGTGACCATGTTCAGCATGTCAGGCGAGTGTTGCAGCGGCTACTCGAGAATAGTTTGTTTGCTAAGGTGGAGAAGTGCGAGTTTCACGCACGGTCAGTTCTGTTCCTGGATTTCGTTCTGTCGCACAAAGGCACCCAAATGGATCCTGCCAAGGTAAAAGCAGTTGCTGATTGGCCCACCCCAGAGAGTCGTAAGGCGGTCCAGCGATTTCTGGGGTTCGTCAATTTTTACAGGCGATTCATTCGAGGTTTTAGCCAGGTCGCCCTACCTCTGACGAATCTCACCTCCACATGAATTAGTTTCGCAGGCTCAAGAGGCATTTGAAAACTTAAAGAGTCACTTTGTTTCGGCTCCTATTCTCACCAACCCCGACCCGTCTCGTCAGTTCATTGTGGAGGTGGATGCGTCGGAGGTGGGAGTGGGGGCAGTATTGTCCCAGAGATCACCTTCAGACGACAGAGTACACCCTTGTGCTTTTTTTTCTCATCATCTCACCTCTTCTGAATGGAATTACGACATTGGGAATAAGGAGTTACTGGCTGTTAAGTTGGCACTGGAGGAGTGGCGTCACTGGTTGGAGGGCACGGGGGTTCCATTTTTAGTTTGGACTGACCATAATAACTTAGAGCATATTCGTTCCGCTAAAAGATTGAGTTCTCGGCAGGCTCACTGGGCACTGTACTTTGGCAGGTTTAATTTTAACATCTCGTATCGCCCGGGTAGTAAGAATGGTAAACCTGATGCGCTCTCACGGATTTTTGAGGCAGAGGCTAGACCCACTTCTCCTGTGACCATCATACCTCCCAACCGGGTGGTCGCAGCATACTTGGAGGCTTGCCAGAGAAGCCCTTTCCCAGACTGGCGAGAGGAGCAAGGCGTCAGCGGACCATCACCGTTCTAAGCCCCCACTTTACGTGTGACATTCCCCTCAAACTTCCCGCACGTAAACTACCTTTGACAACACTATTTAAGGGAGCTGATGACTTGTTTCCAGGTTTAAATAAAAGAGGTTGGTAATTTTTTAAATGTACCAGGTATAAAACAAGTTGATAAGTAGTTAGCTTAGGGTAAATGTGTCAGTTTACATGCAAAGAAAAGTTTAAGTTTTTAAAAGGTATATGCATAAAAAGTTTAATTTACTTAAAATGTTCAATTTAATTTACAGACTGAAAAACTTTGTGCTGTTTTCTAACAGTTTGGACTGCGCTAAACTTTTTCACTGGCATTTTGTTTTCACATTTAGACAGATGATGTATCATTATAGGATTGTCTAGCTATTTCGATTATCACAGAATCGCTGTATCGTGATATTACCGTGATCGCGAGCCATGTATTGTGATCGAATGGTATTGTGAGGTATGCCGCGATTTCCACCCCTACAAGGGGACGGAGGCTGACCTGGATGAAAGAGGGCAAAAATTGTCTAAACAACCTGTTAGAGTGGAGCAAAGGGCATTAGAAGCACTGTTAGTATCTAGTAGGGGTGTGACGAGACCCCTATCCCACGAGACGAGACGAGACACGAGATTGGGTTGACGAGACGAGATTTTTATAGTATTTTTAAGAAATCCTCAATAATGAAAGGTATGAAGGGAAAACAGTCTTTAATTCAACTGAAAATCATAAAATGCAAAAATGTTGGTGCACTTTGAAATCAACTTGTAATGCATGTCATTTTACTTCTATTTTAATGAATTATTTGCAGTAAAACAACATGCAAACACTGCTAAATGTTCTGCCACACAATCAACCAATTGTTTTCTGCCCTGTGTAATTTCACATGAGAAATCTCACTGAACTTCTTTCTACAGATTGAACATAAATTAAACAGTATAAATAAAATAAACATATAAATAAAAAATTCAAATAACACTTTAAGTGTCACTTTAACTGCAGTACAAAGTTGACCATTTCCCAGTCACTATTGATTGTGTGGGCTGTAACTGTTATATAGCTCTGCACACACCGAGAAGTCCAACCGTCAGCAGTAATAGCGATGCTTTCTGCCTCTTTAGGGGCCGTTCACATATCGCGCTTATGGTCAGCTGTTCGGCTGAGCTTTCCATGTTTTGTTACGGAAAGGTCGAAGCTGATCGGTTGGTTCTTGTCACATGACCTGCGGTGTGCTTGCGGCGCGCTTGCGGCGTTCTGAAAAGTTGAGATGTTTTCATCTCGCTGCGGCACAGGTGCGCCAGGAAAAAACGAGCGCGCCGTACCGCATGCGCGTCGCTTCCATTTTGCGCGAATGAAAATGCGCGCGATATGTGAACGAGAGTCTAAGAGTCTGTACAACCTTGGCCGAGGTATACGGCATAGTTTTCTTACAATGTTTACATATTGTTTGTGTCTTGTGTGTTATTCTTTCGCCGTTCATTATTAATACTGGAAAACCAAAATGTTTCCACACAAACGATTTGAAAGTGGCGGGGGCATCTTCAATAATAATTTCACCCTCACACTGATAGCACGACGAGACAACTTTTCACCTCGACGATAAATCTCGTCACGTTTTAGTCTCGCGAGATCTCGTTGTACGAGATCTCGTCACACCCCTAGTATCTAGTGATGAGACCAAATTAGGAGGAGGAAGTGAGTATGAAACCATAGAGGATAGGCGGGAGGGTGAGTGTGCACATAGGTTACACCGAAAGGTGACCCATGGAGCAGTGTATGTTGTGTAAAGCTAGTGTTATACTTTCCGAGTGCGCGTGACGTCCAAGGGTCCGTGTGACGTAAAAATTGTCAGTTGCCATCAGAGGGTGTATGTGGAAGCTCTTTGTGGACATCTGCGTGCATCCCATTTTCTGAGACCATTTTTTGGGTCATTAGGCTACAAAAGCAACAACTAATGATGTGCAATAAGCCATGTTTTTTTTATGCTCAAGCCAATCTAATGCACATGTGTGGAACTGTACACGCTGATCTACTGCACATGTATGGAATACATCTGTCAAGCGGACCCCAGCATACACTCTCAGTAGTAGTCACAGCTGTCTGCAGCTGTCCAGGGGTGAGGTCAGAAATTTTCAAGTGGGTGGGCCTTCATAAAACAGGATGGGCAGTGTAGCGTAAGAAAATTGCACACCAAATCACCAACAAAAACCACAACGCAGCATAACGTTCCATAACAGCAAATAACAACATATAATATAGTAATAGCAAATAACATATAAACAACTATAACAAACACAATACTCGTCCTGTTTTCCGTCAAGTAGTCCTATAAATGTTAGCCAATTTGAAATAATGTTTAGATTTTCTTTACTAAAAAGAAAAATGTTATTGAGAAAATGTTTGTATTTAAATGTATGTCCTACAATATTAGTCTGAGACAAAGGGACTTCCGATTAAAAACGGACATGATCTCATTGTAATCAAGTTCAAAGGACAGACCAGACTAATTGTTTAGGCGTCCAGGTAGCATTGATGACCAGTCATATTTTTATGTGGATTGTTGTGGAGAACAGTCTTTCAACACTGCATGATGTAATTGGCAGAGTAATCAGTGCTTGTATCATTTTGTTAACATTTGGAAAGATGTCCTCAGGACAGTTATCCAACACTTCCATGAGTGATGTGAAGCCCTGTCCAGCATTCTTCATCCATTTGAGTTGCTGCATGAACACTGTAAGCTCAGCATCAGCAATGTCTATGCTATAATGTTTACAGGGAACTGTTAGCGAGTCTATGTCTCCAAGTGTTTGAACCAGGTAAACGGCCAACAGCAGTCCGCATGAAGCCATGGAAACAGCTTTTCAGCTCCATGATTTGTCAATCCAACACCTCATTCCACAGATGGATTTTCATCACTTTTAATGTTACCACTTTTTCCAAGAGAGCTTTCTCACAAGGCAGTCATGTCCCATTTGTGTGTCATGTTTTTCCATCCGATCTTGTGTTAACTTCAGCACTTTCTCAAAATTGTGCGTTGTTTCGTCCCTGAACACTTTTAAATTTGATTTCAGTCCCTCAATTAAATAAGTGCAGTCTGTGACTGATACAGCTGGTGATTGTAGTCCTTTTGTTGCAAAATTGCACATCTTAAAAACCTGTTCCAAATGTTACTAGAAGAAACAATAACTTCTTTGTTTGCATTTGTTGCAAAAGAGGCCACTGCTAGTTTCAGAATACTCAGCAAATGTTTCTAGGATCTCGAGTATTGTCAATATCTTGGTTACTGAGCCCGACTCAGAGCCCCATCTAGTGTCCATGGACAGTTCTAACTCCAAGCACTGCCGCTCTGGATTCAACTCCTTTAGAATGTCCAAAAAACTTGTACGATGGCTGCTTCCAGTAATGAAGCCAAGAATAGAATTCAGGGTTTCAAAGAACGTATTCACGTGTCTAGATGCTTTTGCAACACTGATTAGAACAAGATTGAGGTGATGTGAACAACAATGTACTCCACCTTTTGCACCTGACCGTCAAAACAAAATCCCAAGCATAACTCAGTGTAAGCTCCGCCCGTCGGCCCAATGTAGGAATCCAACGGCCCGGGTGAAGGGATTGTGCGTGTATGTCTTTTCAGCGCCCGTGTGAAGTTCACATAAATTTTTAGGATTTAGTTTAAGTTTTCCTTTAGCTGTTCGTTTAATCTGACTCCAATTGTAAACAATCTCTAATTGGTAATGTTTCTGATGTAACATTAATAGCTGATTGCGTGATTAAATATGAATTAATTTAGATCTTTGATTCTTTAATTTCTCTTAATTTCAATTATCCTTTCATCAGGGCGTCGCATCGCTTAAAGACTTATGTCCAGCTGTGACATGTCTTACGGTCACAACCTCGTTAGTTTAGAATCAAAACAGAGGAATATAGCGTTTACTAAAAAACACAAATTATGGAATCGCCTCATGCTTATTCACACAAAAGTGCCATTCGTTTTAGTCACGATACTATAACATGTTCAAGTCATAATACAAGTCATAATAGTCAGAAATCCAAAATCTTAATAACGTGCCACATGCTCCGTTTATTAAGATTTCAGTATGATCTATCCCAACCCTAGAATTGCGGAAATGTCGAAAGCTCTTGATCTACCGGTGATAATGATTTCAGAATTCAAAATAAATCAAGATGTAACAATTTATTTATCAGGTAAAAATGTATCAATGCCAATTACATAATTACACAATCATAAACCAATTCAAATATAATAAATACATAACATCAATTACTCAAAAGATTTCTCTAAGAGTATTTAAAAGTTATGCATACACATAGAGATGCAGGGTGAAAAACACTTATCACCTCTATGTGGGGGTCTCTCTACAGAATGTCCCCCCTTGCTGCTGTGTTTGTCCCCTAAATACCCAGACCAGACAAAAGGATTGTAAATATTTATTGCCCCCGCACCTGGTTTCGGGGGAGAGGAGAAGGTTTTCTTGAAGAGACACATCCCAGAAAAGAGAACAGAATTCTCCTAAGTTTTCAATCTTTCTCATAATATTAATTTATATATTATTATATTCGCACTGAGACATTTAAAATGATACTAGACATGAAATTGGAAAATAATAGATTCACAAGATACATCATACATAGTACATATGCATTCTTGGAGAACTTCAGTGACTTGAATCAGGGGGGAGGAAGGGAGTGGAGGGAGGGGGGGCTGGTCGCATAGATGAGTGAGGACAGTTAGGGCAAGGCGTTGTCCTATTCCTTTGAAATCTTCTCTCCAGATGAGTTTTATTGGTTTATAGCAGGATGCTTGATCTGAGCTTTTATCTTAGCAGGAAAATCAAACCTTACATCAGGGTCTAGGTTAAGTGGCGCTAACACTTCAAGTATTTTCTCTGAAATCACATCAGCGGTCATCTCACATGTATCCAAAAAACCAATGGCACTTTCACAAGTCCTCCATGCCAGTATCGAATGCAAACTGCAACAAGCTCTTTTTTCGAGAGATCTTTGCATTGATCTGCCATAATGGTATAATATGTGTTTCACGAGTTCACATTTACAAATAATCAGATTATATAGTTAATAGTATGCGTATTTGGCGTGCCGTCCGAAGAGAGGGCTCCGAGCTTGGTATTTGGCCCGAACCCAGAGGACCTAATATATATATATAGGTCTCCACTCATGCTGATTGGGTAGACTTGGGTTCGCTGATTGATGAATGCTGGTTGGAGTGCTGAGATTAGTTAGATCATTTGAATATGTTCCTCCCGAACTTTTGGCAAAAAAAAAAGTAAAATATCAAGTAATGATGATCCCGATTTCTTTCCACAAAAGATGCGTTTAATTTGTCTCTATTTAGCTGATCGAGCACTGTACCTCTGCCAGTTTAGCTTGTAAATGTAGGTGTCCTTTGTTATCCTGATGCTTTAAACAGATTTGGCTCAGATGTTTCCAATCTTTAAATCCATACTCCGTAAATTTTGCTTCACTTTGCTCAAGAAAGTGCCTGCAGGGCTTACAGAAACCCGTATCACTGGATGTACTGTATTCCAATCAGTCGAATCTCATACCATTGAGAAGAAAAACATTGCGTATTTTAGGATATTACTGTAAATGGAAATCGTTGCATCAGGGGCTCATCCAGGTCACACAGGCCCTGTGGTGGGTTTCCAGAGACATTTGATGTTGACTCATTAGCAGATGCCCCGTCTTTAATTAATGGTGATGTGCCAAGCCCAAGCTGATTAGCACGAGATTCAGATTCAGCCGCAGGTGGTCTGGCTTCATCATTTGTGGATGGCCCAGATTAATTGATAGACTTGGTTTCTTCAAGTAGTAAAAATCTACTTGTAACATAGTTCGTAAGAACGGGAAGAAGGAGGCGGGAACCGGCGAACATTCATTGTAACTTTAATATCAAAATAAACAACAAAACAAAATGAAAGTAAAATGGCGGCAGTTCCTCACGGTGACTGCTCCCCAAACAAACATAATAAAACACAACATAAAATCCAGGCCTAGTCCTCTCTCGTCCTTCATTGTCGTCGCTCCTCTTTTATGCTTCCGTAGCTCCTCCATGAGAGATAAGAGACCAGTGCAGCGCGCAGCTGATGCTCATTATCAATCACGTTACCGGCCACGTGCCGTTCCCTCACGGCTCTCGCCCGCCCTGCTTGTCACACTACTAATTGGTTTTTACTTCGCCATTTTCTAATTAGGAGTCTAGCCCTCAAAGTTACTATTATCGACACGAACCTCGTCGGAAAGGTAAAGGGGGAGGTGTTGCTGTAATTGTCACGGAGCCTACCGACACGCCTACCACCAATCCTGTACCTCATCCTATCACACAGTCTGCTTCACCCGAAATTCTAATCACCTGCACCTGATCCTCATCACCATCACTCACTATTTAAACTCACCTCACAAGCCATTCATTGTCTGGTCTCGTCATTGATGGACACTAAAGACTCTCCTGCTCATTCCTACCTGTTATCCCGATCCGTTCCTCCCGCCCTGGTTCTGCTACCTGTTCCCGTACTCAGGATCATCTGCAATTACAAGAAGGCCTTTACCACATTGAAGCTAAGTTCTGATATAAGAAAGACTTTACCCACATATCTGCTTCTGTTCAGTTGTGCTGTATTGCTGTTGTTTTAATAAACACCGTGAACTTACATTCCTCTCGTCTGTGTCTGACAGTAATCTATAGTAATGTCTTCAGTATTACTCAAAAGTCTTTCAAATATAATTCTTTCGAAGTGATGGTACTTTATGTAACTTTATATAATGTAAGTGACAAATCCCATTTGACTTTTGTGCTGGCTACTATATACAGGCCACCAGGGCACCGTACAGACTTTATCAAAAATTTGCTGATTTTCTATCAGAGTTAGTATTGGCTGTGGATAAAGTCCTTATTGTTGGTGATTTTAACCCTCTGGGGTCTGAGGTTGTTTTGGGGTTCTGGAGTAGTTTGACATGCCCTGACATTTGTGGGGGTTTTTTTTCAGTTGCTTACAAATATATTAATGACAAAAGTCTCACTTCACTGTATTCAGCAGAAACTGGGCTACAAAAATATAATAATCTCTCTCTTTTCGAACAGATTACATAAACAGAGAATATTCTTTTTAGATTTGACTTACATGATTTAAAACCAGACATTTCAACGTTTATTTAGACATGCATCCCATATCTGTGTGAATATTCACTAAGTTACCGTTCATTTTCTTATGACTATCAGAATGGACTGTCAGAATTCAGACAGAGATCGTAGCTCATGTGTCATGTTGGTTTTGTTTATTTTGCAAAAAGCACAATATTTTGTTTTTACTCTGAGTGTACATAAATACAAGAAGACATTTCACAGATTAGAATGGTATATAACTCTTAATTGAATGTCCAAAATTGACGGAGCATTTTGAGTCTCTTTTCACACTGACAAGAAAAAGTGAGTGTGACAGCCGACCTCAGAGGGTTAATATCCATGTAGATAATGAAAAAGACACATTGGGATTGGCATTTACAGATATTCTAAACTCTATTGGAGTTAGACAACATGTGTCAGGACCCACTCATTGTCGTAATCATACTTTAGATCTAATATTGTCACATGGAATTGATATTGATGCCGTTGAAATTTTGCAGCAGAGCAATGACGTCTCAGATCATTATCTAGTCTCATGCATGCTACATTTAACCAAGGCTGCAAAACAGTCTCTCTGCCACAAATATGGTAGAACTATCCCTTCTACCACTAAAGATTGCTTTATAAATAATCTTCCTAATCAGTTTCATCATCTTAGCAAACCAGACAACTTAGAAGAACTCGATATTGCAACAGAAACTATTGATGCTCTCTTTTCCAGCACTCTAGACTCTGTCGCTACCTTGAGCTTAAAAAAGATTAAGGATATTAATCCAGCGGCAGACAAAGTGCAGTTCAAAACCCCCTTATGGATTCACAAACATCGGAAACCATTACGTCGCACGATATGGCGCAACCGGGGCCCATGCAATGTGGATTGGGTGGCAGTCAAAGGCAGGAGCCTCGGCAACCCAATCCCCAGACACGGAATCTGACTCTAGGGACATGGAATGTCATCTCACTGGTGGGGAAGGAGCCTGAGCTTGTGCGGGAGGTTGAGAGATACCGACTAGAGATAGTCGGGCTCACCTCCACGCACAGCTTGGGCTCTGGAACCCAACTCCTCGAGAGAGAGACTGGACTCTCCACTACTATGGAGTTGCCTGCGGTGAGAGGCAGCGGGCTGGTGTGGGCTTTCTCATAGCCCCCCAGCTCAGCCGCCATGTGTTGGAGATCAGACACGTGAACGAGAGGGTCACTTCACTGCGCCTTCAGGTTGGGGATAGGGCTCTCACTGTTGTTTGTGCTTACAGGCCGAATGGCAGTGCAGAGTACCCTGGACTTCTTGGAGTCTCTGGGAGGGGTGCTGGAAAGTGCTTCGACCGGGGACTCTGTCGTTCTTCTGGGGGACTTCAACACTCACATGGGTGGCGACAGTGATACCTGGAGGGGCGTGATTGGGAGGAACGGCCCCCCTGATCTGAACCAGAGCGGTGTTCTGTTATTGGACTTCTGTGCTAGTCACGATTTGTCCATAACGAACACCATGTTCAAGCATAAGGGTGTCCACTGTTACACGTGGCACCAAGACACCCTAGGGCGGAGGTCAATGATCGACTTTGTAGTTGTTTCATCCAACCTCAGCCCGTATGTCTTGGACACTCGGGTGAAGAGAGGGGCGGAGCTGTCAACTGATCACCACCTGATGGTAAGTTGGATCAGATGACAGGGGAGGAAGCTGGACAGACTCGGCAAAGTTTGGCCGAGTCCCCTGTCAGAAAGATCTTCAACTCGCACCTTCGGCAGAGCTTCAACCAGATACCGAGGGAGGCTGGAGACATTGAGTCTGAGTGGACCATGTTCTCTACCTCCATTGTTGACGTGGACACGCGAAGCTGTGGCCGTAAAGTCTCTGGTGCCTGTCGTGGCGGCAACCCCTGAACCCGGTGGTGGACACTGGATCGCATGGCGGTTGGGGACAGTGCCTCTGGACTGGCTGACCGGGGTTGTGGTTCCTCTTTTTAAGAAGGGGGACCGGAGGGTGTGTTCCAACTACAGAGGGATCACACTCCTCAGCCTCCCCGGGAAAGTCTATGCCAGGATACTGGAGAGGAGAATAAGGCCGATGGTCGAACCTTGGATTCAGGAGGAACAATGCGGTTTTCATCCCGGTCGTGGAACACTGGACCACTCTATACCCTCTCCAGGGTGTTGGAGGGTTTATGGGAGTTTGCCCAACCAGTCCACATGTGTTTTGTGGAACTGGAGAAGGCATTCGACCATGTTCCTCGTGGCACCCTGTGGGAGGTGCTCTGGGAGTAAGGAGTCCAGGGCCCTTTGCTAAGGGCTGTCCGGTCCCTGTACAACCGGAGCAGGAGCTTGGTTCGCATTGCCAGCAGTAAGTCAGACCTGTTCCAGGTGCATGTTGGACTCCGGCAGGGCTGCCCTTTATCACTGGTTATGTTCATAATCTTTATGGACAGGATTTCTAGGCACAGTCAGGGGTCGGAGGGAGTCTGGTTTGGGGACCACAGGATCTCGTCTCTGCTTTTTGCGGATGATGTTGTCCTGTTTGCTCCATTGGGCCAGGACCTCCAGTGTGCATTGGGATGGTTTGCAGCCGAGTGTGAGGCGGCTGGGATGAGGATCAGCACCTCCAAGTCTGAGACCATGGTTCTCATTCGGAAAAGGGTGGCTTGCCCTCTTCAGGTTGGCGGAGAGCTCCTGCCTCAAGTGGAGGAGTTCAAGCATCTTGGGGTCTTGTTCACGAGTGAGGGAAGGAAGGAGCGTGAGGTTGACAGACGGACTGCAGCTTCTGCAGTGATGCGGTCGATGTATCTGTCTGTCGTGGTGAAGAAGGAGCTGAGCTGCAAGGTGAAGCTCTCTATTTACCGGTCAATCTACGTTCCTTCTCTCACCTATGGTTATGAGCTTTGGGTCATGACCGAAAGAATGAGATCCCGAATACAGGTGGCCGAAATGAGCTTTCTCCGCAGGGTGGCAGGGCGTACCCTTAAAGATAGGGTGAGGAGCTCGGTCACTCGGGAGGAGCTCAAAGTAGAGCCATTGCTCCTTCACATCGAGAGGAGTCAGCTGAGGTGGCTCGGGCATCTGTCTCGGATGCCTCCTGGACGCCTCCCTGGAGAGACTATGTCTCTCGGCTGGCCTGGGAACGCCTTGGTGTCCCCCCGGAAGAGCTGTTGGAAATGTCTGGGGAACGGGAAGTCTGGGCATCTCTGCTTAGACTGCTGCCCCCGAGACCTGGCCCCGGATAAGCGGTAGAAGATGGATGGATGGATGGATGGATGGATGGATCCAACAGCATGGTATAACGAGCACACTCGGGCCCTTAAGAGAGCAGAAAACTGGAGCGCAGCTGGAAAAAATCAAAACTATAAGTTTTTCGTATTTCATGGAGAGAAAAAAATTATTGAGTACAGAAAGGCCTTAAAAACTGCTAGATCTGATTATTTTTTTAAAATTAACACAACCCTAAGTATTTATTTGATACAGTGGCTAAATTAACGAGAAATAGAGCTTTAACTTCTGATGTCTCCAAACAGCACAGCATTGATGACATTATGAACTTCTTTACTTGCAAGACTGACAATATTAGAGAGAAAATTATAGCCATGCAACTGTCTTCTACAGCATCACATCAGACCATGAACTGTAGTATCCCTGAGGAAAAATTCCATTCATTCGCTGCTATAGGAGAGGAAGAATTCTCTAAACTTCTTAAATCATCAAAATTAACAACATGTATGTTAGACCCTGTACCCACAAAGCTATTGAAAGAGATGCTTCCAGAGGTCATAGATCCTCTTCTTAAGAGCATTAATTCATCTTTATCACTAGGTTACATACTGAAAACTTTTAAGCTAGTTATTATCAAACATCTTATTAAAAAAACACAACTTGATCCTAGAGAATTAGTCAATTACAGGCTGATCTCCAATCCACCTTCTCTGTTAAAAATACTAGAAAAGGCAATATCATGTCAACTGTATCACTACTTGGAAAGAAATGGTATCTGTGCGGATTTCCAGTCAGGATTTAGACTGTACCATAGTACTGAGACTGCTTTCATTAGAGTTACAAATTATTTGCTCTTATCATCACACCGTGGTTGTTTCTCTCTATTAGTGTTACTAGACCTCAGTGCCACTTTTGACACGATCGACCACAATATTCTTTTGAATAGGCTAGAAATTTATGCTGGCATTAGTGGAATTGCATTGGCATGGTTCAACTCATACTTATCTGAATGTTATCAGTTTGTAGTGGTAAACGAAGAGATGTAATTTCAATCACAAGTTCAATATGGAGTACCGCAAAGCTCAGTACTAGGACTTGCTTTTCGGTCTGTACATGCTACCCTTGGGAGATGTCATTAGGAAGCATGGCATTAGTTTTCACTGTTACACTGATGATACTCAGCTCTATATTTCTTCCCGCCCTGATGGAACCAGCAAAGTCTCAAAATTAACGGAATGCGTTGCTGATATGGATCAGGATCGTCTGTTTCGCCGCTCTCGCCTCATCCTATCGCGTCGCGAGCTGTCCAATGTGAGATTGGACGAGAGCCAATCGCGTCGCGAGATGAGAATGGACACAGCCACTCGCCGCGCTTACCTCCATTGTGAGATTGGATGACGACACTGAACAGAAAAATACTCCGTTATAACTGAGCAAAGTAAGTAAAATATTTTTCATTTTCTTCTTCTGTTCACTATATTATATGGCAATATATTTGTTACGTTTCATCGTTTTGTCGAGTGTCTCCTTTTAGTAATCGCTAGTTCTATAACCTAACTTTTTTCAGCTTCATTTTAAATGAAATCCTCATTAAATTCATGTCAAGACTTTATTTTGTGAGATGTTAGTAGGAATCCGTGTTCTGTTGGTTAGATCTGTCTGTCGCGATGGTCACGTGGTTTTACTATGGTAAAAATGTTTGTGTTCATAAACTGTGGTCACGTTATGACGAGTTGCGTGTCATCTAACATTTTAAACATCATTTAGTCGCTTGGAGTTTGGTTTGTATAAAAAACAGTGTTACAGTTGTAGATATTGTCATCCTTTATAATAACCATGGTTTTAATATGGTAAAAGTGTAGTAACCATGTTTTTTTATTGGTGGATTGAAGTCCATTTGTATAAACACAGTTTTTACTATGAATACCATGGTTAAACTATGGCTAGTGTAACAAATGTTTAACTATATGAACCATGGTTTTTAATTGTTATTTGTAGTAAAACGTTAGGTTACTAACGTAACCCCGGTTCTCTGATAACATGAAGTGAAGTATCTCACTTACGGGGACCGCCTCTAGGCGTGACCGATCGCGGAAGCACCAATAACACCACGTCTGCCAATCATGGCAGACCAATCGCTGCAGCGATCAGGGAGTCCTACCTCCCTGTATAAACCGCAGTTACCTGCCGTTTCGTCATTCTCCGCATATCTCTTCTCCGTGCAGATCAGGCAAGGAGGGCAAAGTTTGTGAGATACTTCACTTCATGTTATCAGAGAACCGGGGTTACGTTAGTAACCTAACGTTCTCTTTCTAACATTCGTTCAGTATCTCACTTACGGGATATAGACCACTCCCGAATTGCCGATATGCTGACGAAGCAGACTAAAGAAAGAGTGGGTAATTCACTGAATCATAGCTCCCGACGGAGGTGAAAACAGAATGACATGAGGAATTCTCCCTCGAATAAAAATAGTGTCTATACCACCTGACTCACTCCCAGGACTGAGTGGGCCAGGGAGGGTTCTGTCACATCCAGCCTATAGAAACGAGTAAATGTGTGCGGAGAAGACCAGCTGGCCGCCGCGCAAATTTCTCGAATAGAAATGCCTCTAAACAAAGCCCAGGATGTAGCCATACCTCTAGTAGAGTGAGCTCTTAGTCCTGCTGGGGGCTCCAAATTCGTATTACTGTAACATAACACGATAGCCTCCACCACCCAGTGAGAGAGGCGTTGACGGGATATAGGTTTTCCTTTGTACGAGTCCGCCCACGAGACAAATAGCTGATTGCTCTTACGAAGGGAGCGGGTTCTCTGAACATACGTATACAGAGTACGAACTGGACATAGACCGTGTAACCGCTCCTCCTCCGGGGATGAAAAAGGTGGCGGATGAAAAGCTAGCAGGTCCACTGACTGAACTACACTAGCGTGATCAAACACTTTAGGCACAAACGCTGGGTTAGTTCTCAAAGTTACCTTTTGACCACCCGGAGCGAACATCATACATGACGGATGAACTGATAGGGCATGTAGCTCACTCACCCTTCTAGCTGTAGTAAGAGCGAGTAACAGAGCCATCTTAAAAGTGAGAAGCTTCAAGGCAATTTTATCAATGGGCTCGAACGGAGCTTTCGAAAGCGCGTTCAGAACCACAGACAAGTCCCATGGCGGTACTAGAGGCTTTGATATCGGGTGCAGCCTACGCGCCCCTCTCATAAAACGACAAACGAGAGGGTGTTGGCCAATGGTCCCCGAGTCAAGACCAACATGACATGCCGAGATGGCGGACAGATAAACCTTAACCGTAGAAAAGGCTCTGCCCTTATCTAGAAGGTCCTGTAGGAAACATAGCACATCTGAAACTGAACACAAGAAAGGAACGATGTTTCTGTCTGCGCACCATTCTTCAAACACCCTCCATTTAAGATTATATAAAGAACGCGTCGAGGCAGCCCTCGCGTTCTGAATTGTCTCAATAACTTTTGGAGGTAACCCGGCTGCGTTCAGATTTAGCCTCTCACGGGCCAGGCCCAAAGAGCTAGTTTCTGAGGGGAGGGGTGAAATATTTCTCCTCGTGCTTGTGAGAGGAGATCTCTGCGCGCTGGTAACGGCCACGGTTGGCCGTAGAGCAGTTGAGCAATCTCCGCCATCCACAGTCTCCCCGGCCAGTACGGCGCGATCAGAATCATTACATGTCTGCACTCCCGGACCCTCCGTAGTGTCGGCTCGATCAGGCTCAACGGAGGGAACGCGTAAAGTAACACGTCTGGCCACTCGTGGGCTAGAGCATCCACACCCAACGGTGCATCGTCGCTGGCCAGAGAGAAGAACCGGGAACAATGCGCGTCTTCGTGCGATGCGAAGAGATCTACGGCGGCCTGGCCGAATCTCTGCCACACCATAAGGATCACTTGGGGATGAAGTCTCCACTCTCCGTACAGAGGATTCCCTCTGGACAGTAGATCTGCTCCCCTGTTCATTAATCCCGGAACATGCGTCGCGCGTAACGACAGGAGGGTCCCGCTGCTCCACAAAATCAGTTCTTTCGCTAACAAGTGAAGTTTGTGAGAACGTACCCCTCCCTGCCGATTTATGTAGGCTATCACCGTTGTATTGTCTGTTCTGACCAATACATGATGGTCCCTGAGAAAATGCACAAAATGTCTCAGAGCTAGTAACACTGTCAGTAGTTCTAGAAAATTTATGTGCTTTTCTCTCAGTGCGGGAGACCAAACTCCTCTCACTGTTCTGCCCTCGAACACTGCCCCCCAGCCCTTGAGAGATGCATCTGTCGTCACCACTTTCCTCATTACAACAGGCCCCAGAGGGCATCCTGTCCTGAGAAAAGACGGGGCTCTCCAATGACAGAGAGCGCTCATGCACTCTGGTGAGACGCGCGCTCTGCGACTGAGACGGCTCATGGGGCGAATGTCCTGAGACGTTGTCCAGTTCTGAAAATCCCTCATTCGCAGCAGTCCCAGGGGAACCACTGACACGGTTGAGGCCATCAGACCCAGTAGCCGAAGACACGTTCTGAAAGAGACTGATCTCCCTCTTTGAAAGAGGGAGAGGCAGCTGTGAAATGTTTCGACGCGTTCCTCTGATAGGAAAGCTTGAAACGTCACTGAATTCAACCTGAGACCTAAGTAGACTATTTCCTGTGAAGGGGATAGGCAACTCTTCGTCTGGTTTATCTTGAAACCTAATCTCTCCAGATGCGTCACTAGTGTGTGCGTATCGCTCTCTGTCTGCCGCGGGGACGGCGCGCAGATGAGCAGATCGTCCAGATATGATAAAACTCTGATCCCTTTGTTCCTTAACGGTGTCAGAGCTGCTTCCACACATTTGCTGAATACCCTGGGCGCTAAAGCGAGGCCAAAGGGGATTTTCGTGTACTCGTATGCTGTGCCCTGATAAGCGAACCTCAGATATTTCCTGTGAGCAGGCAAAATATCTATGTGAAAATATGCGTCCTGGAGGTCCACTGAGGTGAACCAATCCCCTTGACGAATACTTTGACACACAGTTCTGAGCGAAAGCATTTTGAATCTGTACTTTCTGAGGTGTTTGTTGAGGACCCGTAAATCCAAAATGGGACGGAGACCTCCCCCTCTTTTGGGAATCACAAAATAACGGGAGTAGAAGCCCAACTGGCTCCCTTCCGTTGGAATCACTCTTATCACTCCTTTTCTCATTAAAGAGGATATTTCGTCTTCTAACACCTGAGCTGCGTCCCCCTGGGCCACTGAAAGCACCACTCCATTGAACACAGGAGGTTTTACAGAGAATTGAAGCCTGTATCCCCTCTCTATCGTGGTTAAAACCCAGGGATGAACTGCGCATGCGCGCCAGTTCGCCGTCTGAGCAGCGAGTGGGCCCATCCCGGCTTCGCTCACTAGCGGTGCTGCAGCACGCTCTAGTGGCGAAGGGGGGGAATACCGCTCCAATGAAGGAGCTATATTCTTTATCAGTGATAGTTTTAATTTTTTGTGATCTTTTTCTTTTGTTTTCATCCCACTCTGCGCCCTCGGCCGTTGGCCTGGATGCGTCAGAGAAAACTTTATTTTTGAAGGGATGCTTGTGCACTTTTGTCCTTCCTCCCTCAGAACAAACCTCGTAGGTGGAGGGAGAGACAACACTTCGGGGGGCACCTGAGGAACATATGCCAACCTCCCGCACACACTGGACTCTGAACTGTCCATACAAACATTTTTTGCATCTACATTTCTTCTCCTTTTCCCCGCGGGAGGGAGAAAGAAAACGTCCTGAAGGGATGGGACAGAGAAACCCTGAGTGCTGTCTCCAAAACCTTCCTGATGCTGAACTGACGTTTCAGGTCGACCGCCTCTTTTTGTTTACCTGCGGGGTGGCCGATCGGTGTTTTGCAGCTGCGGCTGCGAAAGACTGTTTAGGTCTCGCAAACGCGGGCTTTGATTGTGGGCCCGCGTTTCCTGGCTGTTGTGGCGGGGCAGGACGGGAAGGCTGATGGTCAGAATGGCCTCCTCTCCCTGTAGGTCTGAAATTCGCTCGGCTCGGGTGATAAGTCCGAGCCGTCGGTTTTCTGGGAAGACAGACCTCGAATGCCTCTCCCTCTTTTTTCCTCAGGTCACATTGTTGACGCATCGCTGTTACCGTCGCGCCAAACATGGCCTTTGGATCGATAGGGGCATCCAAAAACTGTAATTTCTCTTTGTCAGAGAGGCCTGACAAACCCAGCCAAAGCGATCTCTCACCCACAACTGCCAAACCCATGCTCCGACCGCCGCTCTGAACCGCTCCGCGCGACGTGCGCAGGTTTAAATCTGCGATGACACATATCTCCTCCCAGAGCGCTGGGTTGGGAGATCCGGAGTCCAGCTGACGACCCATCTCCTCTAATAACTCCGCTTGATAGGCCGTAAGGAGGGACGTCGCGTTCAAAGCCCGGACAGCGAGTGCAGAGGATTTATAAATTTTTTGGAAAACAGAGGCGGCGAAGCGCTCTGTTTTCCCTGGCAGGGAGGCTCCCGTTGAAGAAAGCGCTGCTCTGCGACTCGGGTGCAGATGATTTGCAACCGATGATTCTACCGGGGGAGGATCTGCCATCCCTAAGTCCTCCATTCCCTGGACATCCAGCCTCGAGAAGCCTTTGACGGGTACTCGGTGTGAAAAAGGCTTGTCCCAAAACCTCTTCATCTCCGCCACACAGGCCGGGACGGCAGGAATGAACTGCCTCGCTGGAGGGAGACGTGACGGCAGCCGCTTACCGTCATACAGGTCTCTTTCAGTCCCTTGGCCTGCTGGTTGGGATGGCCAGTCGATCGATAGTCTAGCCGCGGCCCGGCGACAGACCTCGAGTAGATCCGCGTCCGTCTGTACAGGGGAGGGTGAACTCTCATCCTGTGCACTCGGCGGACGCGACTGAATCGGGGGAAGAATAGCATCTTCATCATCGTCATCCTCGTCTTCGAGGATGGTCGACAAGACTTCGTCGTCGTCATCTTCCTCTCCCGCTAAAGGATCATCGAACAGCGGGGGAAGGACGGGTGACACCCTCTCCATCATCTCTCCCCACGAGCTGGCGGCCTGCGGACCATCCATGGGTTCCTCTCTGGGTTGAGCAGAGAGGCATGGGTCCGACTTTCCAGCCACTGCCACGCGGAGTCTCCGCTCTCGGGTCTTGGACGAGAACGTCGCGCAGTGAGGACAACCCTCGGGGTTGCACAGAGCTGCCTGAGCGTGTTTAGCGCCCAAACAGGAGATGCAGAGGCCGTGTGAATCCTTCGCAGAAATCCACATTCCGCAAGCACACGGATGGGGAGGACGACCCTTTCCTCCGGGGCTCTCCGGCTCTTTCGCGGTAGCCATGGCCTGCACTCTCTTCGTACGGTAAGCTTTTGACACCACGAGTACGGAGCTGTGCTGCGATAGAGAGCTCTTATTTTTCTAATTTTTTTGGTGCGTAGTGAGCGCCCAATAAAACTAGGAAAATAAGTGGATAGACTTAGAGCAGAAACTCGCCTTGACGCGTTAGTTATCACACTCTAAGTAAGTCACTCAACAAACGATAGGATCTTGCGTTTGGGACGTTACCTTGCGGCTCCGTCGGTAAACCGTTAAGCAAATATATCCCAAAGTCTGTTGAGTCTGGCTTCCAAAAATCTTCACGGGGAAGAGAGCGAGAATGACGAAACGGCAGGTAACTGCGGTTTATACAGGGAGGTAGGACTCCCTGATCGCTGCAGCGATTGGTCTGCCATGATTGGCAGACGTGGTGTTATTGGTGCTTCCGCGATCGGTCACGCCTAGAGGCGGTCCCCGTAAGTGAGATACTGAACGAATGTTAGAAAGAGAACCATGTTTAATTTACCATCATTTATTTAGCTGGCAGTTTTGTTTCAATGAATTTGTTTGGTAACACTTTAGTGTAGGGAACATGTATTCATTATTTACTATGACTTTTCACATATTAAACACCTTATTTACTTCTTATTAATAGTTAGTAAGTTAGTTGTTAAGTTTAGGGTAGGATTATGAATGTAGAATATGGTCATGCAGAATAAGACATTAATATGAGCTTAATAATCACTAATAAACAGTCAACATTCTTGTAATATGCGTGCTAATAAGCAACTAGTTAAAAGACCCTAAAATAAAGTGTTACTGATTTATAGTTGTATCTTTATAATTTTATGGAGGGGGAAAAGAAAAAGTGTAGTTGTCCAGTACTTGCAAAAACACACTTGTTTACTATTATTTCCATGTTATGTTTAGATGAGCACAAAGCCGAAGAAAGGAAATGGGAGATGGCGAGCGGATGGCGAGGTTGAGGGCTTTAGCCGGCTCTGGAGGAGGAAATAGATCATCCTGAAGGCAGCAGAAGTGGTACGACCTCTATCAGAAGGTAAAGCAAAGTTACCTGTATCTCATAACGCAGTATGTAGTATGCAGGTCACCTGACAATGGTGCAGACAATATCAGAAAATTACAATTCTTATCTTTTCAGATTGAGAAATGCCCCATGCAGGTCCATGGACAGACCACCCTCTTTGGAGGGACCATGCAGCTGTGGATTCCACACCAGTAAGATGATCTATTTGAAAATGACATTTAATGTTGCATCACATATCTGTTAAAATGCTGTTTCACTACATCTTCTGCCCTTCTGCTGTTGTTTCAATGGTGAATGTTCTGTCTGTAATTAATGATTACTTATTTATTTGTTTGGTAGGATCTACAGCCCACCAACTTCAGAATGGCTCATGCAGACTGATCAGTCAGGCCATTCACATTTTACACACATAAAAAACAAATAAAAAAAAAAAAACTTTTATTTATGCGTATAGTTTTTTCTTCTTTTTTGCACTTGCAAAGACTTAACAAGAGCCGTGGACACTGGAGAGTTTTATTTCTGTGTATAGTTCTGTGTTTTTACTGTTCTTTTGCACCAGAGCCGTGGACATTTTAAAGTTTTTATTTATGTGTGTTGTTCTGTTTTCTGTTCCTATGCACATGCGAAATAATGACTAAAAGAATTAAAATGTGAATGAATCAAGGAATTAATGAATGATTGGCTATGGTTGTTTGACAATAAAAGTTTGGTCATGATTAAATAACTCTCTCTCTTTGTGTTTTGCTTTGCTATAGTATCATTCAAAACTTTCATTAGACATTTGTGAAAAATATTGTAATGTCATGATGCTTTATTTATAGGATTAATATAATGTTTAGAAAACAACTGGAGCAGAAATATATTTAAAATTAAAAGTGCACAAACTGAGAATTGTAAATATCAAGAATCAGTAATATATCATTAATACAATGTTCACTTATATATCAAAATGGCTTAGCAGAAATCATTTCAATAACATGGTCACCATTTACGTGATTTTTACTAATAAAACTCACTAATTTACATCATTGAGTAACAACCTTAATTTCTGGCAACAGTGGGATTCGAACTGACCACCTTGTGATCAACCTTTCTACCATATAAATGTACAGGAAAACAGAAAAAAATTTTTTAAAAATAACTTATTGTACACAGTCTCTCAAAAATATTACTTTTAGAGGAGAAAGGCACAAAATTCCCTTTATTCTCTTTTCTTCTCATTTTTTTCCCTTTTTTCTCTCTTTTTCCCTTCTTCCCCCTTCTTCCCTCTCCTTCCTTTTCTTCCCCCCCCTTAACAGACTATTGTTCCCCAGCTTTGGCGCTAGCGGTGAGGGAGTTGGGCTTGTAATCTGAAGGTTGCCGGTTCGATTCCCACGCCGGCAGGAATTGAAGGTGGGGATTGTGAATAAACAGCACTCTCTCCACCTTTGATACCATGACTAAAGTGACCTTGAGCAAGACACCTAACCCCTAATTGCTCCCCTTGTAAGTCGCTTTGGATAAAAGCGTCTGCTAAATGATGAAAAATTGAAATTGAAATTGAAATATAAAAAATTTAATGAGTAGTAATTTCCTACTACTAAATTCACATAAAACAGAGATTCTAATTATTGGACCAAAAACTTCTGCACATAATAACCTAGAATACTGTCCAACACTTGATGGCTGCTCTGTTAAGTCGTCTTCGTCAGTTAGGAACCTGGGTATGCTCTTTGATCTTTCAGTTGAAAGCCACATTTCTAGCATATGTAAAATGCACATTCTTCCATCTTAAAAATATATCTAAACTACGACATATGCTCTCAATGACAAATGCGGAACAGTTAGTTAATGACCTCAAGACTAGATTACTGTAACGCTCTACTGGGTGGTTGCCCTGCTCTCTTGATAAACAAACTACAGCTGGTCCAAAACACAGCTGCTAGAGTCCTAACTATAACTAGGAAGTATGACCATATTAGCCCGGTTCTGTCAAAACTGCATTGGCTCCCTATTATACATTGTATAGATTTTAAAATCTCGCTAATTATTTACAAAGCACTAAATGGCTTAGCTCCCCAGTACCTGCGTGAGCTCTTAATGCATTATAGTCCTTTGTGTCTATTACTATCTCAGAATTCTGGCCAGTTGTTAATACCTAAAATATCAAAATCAACCACAGGCGGCAGATCCTTTTCCTATTTGGCACCTAAACTCTGGAACGATCTTCATGGCATTCTTCGGTAAGCAGACACACTCTGTCAGTATAAATCTAGACTAAAAATGCATCTTTTTAACATGACACATTATCAATTTATGTCTTCATATCCATTAAAGGATTGTTAGGCTGCATAGATCAGGTCAGCCGGAACCGGGAACACTTCCTATAACACCGGATGTACTCGTTACATCAGAAGAAGAATGGCATCTACGCTAATTTTTGTCTCTCTACTTATCCCGAGGTTTACCATTTAATGTGATTGGCTGGATCCGGGCTGTGTCCGGGTCGAATGAGGAACCTGCGCCTCTGTGCATGGCCCTGGGTTGTCGGCGGAGACTGTGTGAACTATCTCATCCCTTGTGAGGGCCTTACTGACACATCAGCCAGTGGCACAGATCCCCAACAAACCGTCTCATACCGGTGTGATGAAAAAGATCTTAAACTAGATGGGACTGGATTAAATATTTTGACTGTTGCGATTCCAAATCAGACTTATGACCTGTAACTCTGCCTGAGTATCGGGCAAGTGTTCAATGTTGGCCAGAGGAGAACTGGCCCCCCGACTAAGTCTGGTTTCTCCCAAGGTTTTTTCTCCATTTTGTTGGAGTTTTGGTTCCTTGCTGGTGTTGCCTTTGGCTTGCTTAAGTTGGGGACACTTGCCTGATATTCAGCAGTGTTTTTGGTATGCCTGAATTGGCGCTGTTGTATGCGAACTGAGCTGAGCCGGACAATTGCATCACTGTTTTCTCCAGAGTTGATATACATAAATTAACTAGACTAATAATTATTGACCTTTGCAATGGAATGAAGCAATAATATATAGAATAAGATGGACAATGACACCATTTTCTTTGGGAGCTGCTGTGCAGCCAAAATTATTTGCCAATTATTATTGTAAAGCTGCTTTGCCACAATTTGCATTGTAAAAAGCGCTATATGAGTAAAAGTGATTTGACTTGACTTGACACTGCACCTCATACAACAATGCCCACGCCTCTCTGCAAATGCCTTCCCCCAAGCGTGACGTTGCCTCCTTTAGTGGAGCAAGCTCAGCCATCAGTCTCAAACTCTCCTTGGTCCTTGGTCCTGGTCCACAGCTCCAACCACGGACCCTAGCACGAGGCTGCCTCCGCTAGCGGCACAAGCCCACACGCCTTATTTTCCTCCCCAGCTTCCCTCTTTTTCTACCCTCCTTGTTTCTCCCCAGGTTACAGGGGCCAACCCAAGCATGAGGTTCCCTCCGCTAACAGCCTCAGTCCCAGTCCTTCTTCCAGCCTGGCTTTTTTCGAATTTTCTCTTCATTCTAAATAGGACCTCCAAGCCGGCTCCATTGAGGATTACTTAAGCGGAATCCAATTTTTCATAAATATATTTTCGGATCACCCTCTTCTGAAATAGCCAATTCACAAACATCCCTTCACATCAAAGGCATCCAAAGAACCCAACCCTCCTGCCAAGATGCCAGGAAACCCATAAGTCTAGATATCCTCGGCTTCCGGTCTGGCGGGCATACGAATGGCAGGATAGATAAACGAGCTCCCGACTACAAAGTTGATTAACCCTACATACCTAACTCAAAATTGGGAAAAACTGAATTCAATGAGAACAGGGCATTGTTAGGCATAAAAGATGCCCAAAAAACAAAAGAAAAGTACGTTGAATAATATTGATCGACCTGTGGAAGATGAAGACATATTGCCGCAAGCTAGTAGCAACATGGAGGACGACGTGCAACAGGACGCTAAAGAGAAAGACTATAATGCCAAGTGCAACCAAATACTGAAGGAACTACGCGATTTTAGAAAAGATAATAAAGAACAACTTTAGGCAGTGAGAGAAGATTTGAACAGCATTGCTAAAAGAATGGACGAGGCAGAGGAATGGATCGACTCGGTGGAGACCCGATTGCAAACATCGGAGGAACTGCTAATGGAGTTAGCAAAATGTCAAGCTGATTCTGACTTGAAGTTGATGGACTTAGAGGGGCGCTCACGATGTGACAATGTCAGAATATACGGGGTCATCGAGGGCGCCGAGGACAACGCCCCATCGATAATTAGCTTTGTGGAGACTTTACTTGAGAAAGGCCTAGCTCTCCCCTCGCCAACAGCGCTGGGAATTGAAAGGGCGCATCGCGCACTGGCCGCTAAGCCCCCCGATGGTGCACTGCCTAGATCATTCGTGGTCAAGTTTGCAAGTTACCGTACAAAGGAGGATATAATTAAGCGAGCATGGCAAGCGAAAGGATTTGAATTCCAAGGAAATAGGGTTCACCTAGACAACGATTACGCCCCAGAGGTACAGAGGAAACGAAGAGAATACACAGCAGCAAAGGCGGCGTTACGAGAGAATAACATCCGATTCCAGACGCCCTTCCCGGCCAAGTTGAGAGTACACTACAGCGGCGGGACAATGAACTACAACTCGGCACAGGAGGCAACGGAGGATATGGTGAAGAGGGGGTTGCAGGTGAATATAATTAAAAACCCCGTCTTCATCCTTGAAAGAGTAAAACAGCAGACTTGGTGAACAAGCAGCGAAAAGGGGAGAAAAGACACTGTGCAGAAGCGAGGCTTTAAAGAGAGACTTCAGGCATTCCGACACAGGGACAACTCTGTATGAGCGCCTTTTGCCATATTGATGACGGTCGTATAAAGAGGTAAACTTGCAATAAATTTACGATATATACGTTCTGGTTATGGTACTCTGATTCAAAGTTAAAAAAAACAAAAAAAACATGGGCATGTTATTGCATTAGTAGTCGGGGGAAATTTGTGCACCAGACAATATTGATCTCACAGACTATCGTTATTGCCGACAGGCAGAAGAGGACGACCATCCACAAGGAGACAGATCATTCTATCCCTTACCCATGGCCAATAGTAGGGCCTATTACCTGGAAGCCACTGTTCTATTTGTTTTTTTTTATATTTTTCTGTTAGTTAGCAGTTTAGTTGTTGTTCTTACGGGTGTGCGGTCTATGATGTTAAGTATACAGGAGGATATTATACACAAGAGAATCTATGCAGAGTATTAAACCGATTAAAGCTATGACTTTTAATTGGGCCACCCCATAAAAAGAAGCAAAATCATGTCTAAATTGAAAAAAGAGGAAATAGAAGTAGCTCTACTTCAAGAAACCCACTTGTCACAAGCTGAACATGATAAACTTAAGAAATGGAGATTTAAGCAATTCTTATCTTCATGCTCTCAATTTTCTAAAAGAGAGGTGGTAATATTAATATCTAATAAGCTACATTTTGAGTGTATACAAGAAATAATAATTTAAAAAAAAAAGTAATGAACATTTAAAGAGACTACAGGCTCAGTTGAAGGTGCTGGACGATAGACACAAAATTACTTTGAATACAAACTTGAAAATAGAAATGAATAAAAAAAGAATGAAATTAATCAAATTTTGTCAAGTGAAATAAAGAAAAAATGACATTTTTAAGGCAGAGTTATTACGAAGCTGGAGGCAAAGCATCCAGACTATTGGCTTATAAATTAAAGAAACAAGAATTAGAAAATACCATTCACAAAATAAGAGACCCCCAAACAAATAATATAGTTTGTAAATTGGACGCTATCCAGCAGGCCTTTTTGTTATTTTACAGCCAATTGTACGCTCAACCCAAAGTGGATGAAAAATGTATGTCAGATTTTCTTGATAAAATAATTTTGCCCAAAGTAAGTGAAATAACAGAATTGGAAATTAAAAAAGCGATTTCGAACTCTAAATCTAATAAAGCACCAGGGCTAGACGGTTTCCCCTCGGAATGGTATAAGGAGATGCAAGATCTCTTGATTCCGATTTTGAAAGCCTCTTTTAATTATGTCTTGACAACTGGAATAATACCTCCCTCATGGAATGAAGCATCTATTTCTTAGCCTAGCAATCATTGAAATGTAGATGCAGCTATTTGACTTATATAATCTAAAGTAGCTGTGTTATGTCCTGTGTTAATGCTCAGAGACTGCAATACTGGGCCAATCCACTAGAGGCTGCAAGAGTTGATGTTCTGTATTGAAGGAGCGAGAAGAAGTAAAATAAAATCGTGTTTGAAAGTAGTGCAGTAAGTCATTCTCTCTCTCTCCGTTAGTTACTTTGATTACGAGCCTCAAACATTACAAGCTGTTTCTCTAGTTTAATTTGATGCTTTGCATTCATGCTAACTTTAAACCCACATGCTAAAACAATTAGTTTGGGGTGGGGATAGTTGTAATAGTTCATTAAAAATGTTACAACTAACCCCTTGTGATGATTCCACTAAATCCAGTTTTTTGTTGTGTATTGAGGGATTTATGTGGTAAATGTGTTACCATGATAATCTTCCTCAGTTGAGCACATACGTTTTTGTGCACATATTTAGAATTTATGTGCATCTTGGCATTTCCATCCAGCGTTTTTTATGTGCTATCCCAAAATTTACATAAAAATAGGTGGATGGCAACATAGCTAGTGACTGAACCCTGAACAGGAATACAGTAAAGACACACAAACACACACTGCAAATGTTTTGTGGTAAATTTAAAGTAATAAAAGTAATACAATACAATTTTTTTTTTTTTTTTTTACAATTGTTCACTTTAATTTCAAAACTGCAGAGCTACAAAAATGTAAAGAAGCCCAACAAACACTTATCAGCTCCAGCTCGTTCTCACACTCAAACCAGCAAGCCCATCAAAATTTTCTTTGTTCTTCAATAATATTCTTGCATTAATTTAGACTGTGAGAAAATTACGTCTCATTGTTACATCTATCCCCTTAGAACTCTCCCCAGTAGTGGGGTAGTTTGTAACAACAGGCTATACCTTGTATCAAATTTTGAGAGATCTAACACAAACAACCACTGAGTTACTGATGCTCAAAAAGAGTGCTACTTTCATCCACGGTCTTAGGTTATAGGGTTAGGAACATAAAACAAACAAACTTGCAGCATAAGTATAAAGGTGGCCCTTTTGCAACCTGTTGATGTTCAAAGGTTCTGGAGGTGTCCTCTAGAAACTGCTCACTTGAGTGCAGGTGACCATTAGTTCTCTTGTCTGTAGAAGGACAACAACAGTGAGAAATAGCATACTTCAGCCAGAGTTGGGCCATTATTCATTCAAATAATAAATGAATGGAATGATTCAAATAAATAATAGTCTTCGTGTAACTGTACTTTGCAAATTTCCAACTAGATGAGATATTCATAAATTGCATAAAACTAAATACAAATTAATTATTGTAATTAGTTTAATTTGGTTATTTAATATCCCAAAGACCTGCCAATTGTTTCTTTTAAACAAATTTATTTTAGACTTAGATAAACTACAGATTAATTCTTTCCATGACCCACATATCTCCTGCTCAGCTCAAGATCACAGATTCACAAACGTTGTCTTTTTCCATGAATGCCATTTGCTGAAAAGGACTTATTGGTGAAATTAAGAACCGCAATAAACACGTTAATTTACGTATACACTTGAAATATTATCCAAAACGATTCTTCAAAAAGCATAAAAAACGATTTTTATGCAAACAGTATCCTCTTCTGTAAATTTGAAGAATATAACATATGCCTATTTAAATTGTGCCTTCACGCAAAATATATTAATGATAATAATAATAATAATAATAATAATAATAATAATAATAATAACATTCTGCCCAGAGACAGCATTAAAACATTTTTTTGTATTAATGTAGCAGCCTGGTACGCATAATATAGGCATTGTTACTCTGTGAAACTTACACGTCACAAGTTTCGTTTCTCCGCCTCCCGGTTTAGTTTCATTTTTGCTGAGGCGCAGTTGTGTGTTGTCAGTGATCGGTACTACCTCGACGTCTCACAATGGCGGAAAATATGTCTTTACTGGGTCTCGAGGACGAGTTGACATGCAGTATTTGTTTATGTCTTTTTGAGAATCCTGTGAGTTTAATCTGTGGACACAGTTTCTGCGCCAGCTGTCTCGAAGCGACATGGAACGACAAAATAGGCCTATCATCACTGTCCTGCCCTCAATGCCGAATGGTTTTCAGCTGTAAACCTGAACTCAAGAAGAACACCGTCCTAAGCGCGGTGCTGGATGCCTATAGAGTTAAAGCAGGTGTCTCTGAACCCGTTAAAGAACCATTTGAGGTGAAAAAGAAAGATCCGGATGCAATCAAATGTGACAGCTGCATGGAAGCCAAAGCGGTCAAAACTTGTCTGACATGTATGGCGTCTTATTGCGAGGATCATGTCAGGCCTCACCGGGAGAATGCAATTTTCCGGGCGCATCAGCTGTCTGACCCCCTGCCAGATCTGATGGAGCGTCTCTGTTCCGATCATGGCAAACTGATGGAGTTCTACTGCATTCAGCACCAGAGCTGCATCTGTAGCAACTGTCTGCAGAGCGTGCATAAAGGTTGCGAATTCATCACCGCGGATGAGCGGCGCTTTAAACAAAAGGTTGGGCCTATCTTTAAACCTATTTGGAAAGTACGGATGTGAAAAAAATTTGATAGATAGGCTAAACATGAAAAGTGCTATTTTAATTTTAAGTAATTTCAGGATGTTTCCTATCATTTTAAATTAGCAAAATGCATCTATGACAAAGGGTTCTAAAAATATGGCTTAAAAAATGTTCCCATTGCTCAATTTACCCCAGGTTAGGGTCAGTGGGTAAGTTGCACCATGCTGGGTGTAAACTGACCATCTAAATGAAACTTTCTATGAAAGAAACCCTTGTGAAATTTAAAAACTAATTTAATAATCACATTTCCTTTTACAAATAGTTGTATTTCTTTTCTTAAAGCAAACTTAAACAACATAAAACCATCAAAAAGTTTAAATTTCAATTCTTTCAATTTAATATTTTTAGTAAATAATTAGTAAAATTAAATAAAAACTGAGTGAAAAATTAATGAATGAATGTCACTGACACTAATAAACATTTTAGTCAAAAGGTTCTTGGCATGGTAGCTTTTCTGCAGTGATGAATATGTTAGATCATTAGGTACTACAGGTGGAAAGATATATATGATTATAATCTGGAGAAAAGCATCCTCTGGTTCTCATCAGAGAAGGAATTGGAGTACTTGTACACCGTCCCTATCAAATAAACGTTAAAAAAATTATAAACAAAACCAGTTGCATAATATTACATTGAAATTATACCAGTTTATAGGCTATTTCAGGGGGCGTATTACAGAAAATTTCTATCTTAGGTCTTAACTTAAAATATAAGTTCACAAATTAGTATTAAAGAAGCAAATCTTAACTTCATTTAGGATTCTTATCCTATCCTACAAAATCTGTAGTTAGGAAATCTTAAACCGCTCCATCAAGTTCGGTAACCAACTCTCAGGTCTCTTTCCAAACAACCAACGACGAGCAAACTGTTCTGGGGTGAACCTAAAGGTGACTTGACTTGACCTAAGATCAAAATGGAGAAACCACAGCATGCTTTTAATTTCAGTGCGGCAGAGATTGAAATTTTGATATCCTTCATTGAAAAGGTGAAGCCTGTTTTATTCGGCAAGTTTTCACCTTCGCTCACTCACGACGATAAAGGAAAGAGAGTGTACAAAAGTTGCTGAAAATGTGTCTGCGTAGTGTATCAGTGTCACTGTTCTTCATCATGTATAATTAATAATTCTTTAATCACGGCTTTTGTACCGTGATTTTTACCGTTGGATTTAAAAAAGTTATGAATTTAGGATACCAGTAGGGTTGTCCCAAAGTTAAGATAGCTTTTAGGATTTTTTTTTTTTTGAGTTAGGATACTTCTGTAATACCCACTTCCTATCCATAGTTAAGATAAGATAATGCACTTAGGAAATGTCATTCTGTAATAGCTTTTGTCCTAAATGAGGTCCTAACTGAAATTGCCATGGTTACCAATCAGATAAGATAGGATTCTAAAGTTAAGATCTTTCTGTAATATACCCCCAGATATTTAATTTAACTTCAGTGCCTTATGGTGGGTTAAGTTAAAATGCTGGCTCAATTAAACCCTTTCACTTTGCCCCATAGCTGCCATTTTGGAAAAAAAAAAGTTAGCTTACCAATTCTGACTATTATTTACCTAAATGATTTGCATGGTTTTATATGTTGCTTAATCACCAATATGCATCACAAATATTTTTAGACCTGGACAGATTTGCTTTGATGTAACAGCCATTAGATCTGTTATGCTAAAAAAAATTTTTTAAGTAAACAGTTTTTAAAGTAAATGGGTGCCTTCCACTCCTCCCATGTGCGTCTACTTTTCACAGTTTGGGATAAATTATGGGTAGTTTCAAAATATATGGTTGCATGACAATAAAAGTGTACGTTTGCCAGGATACAGAGGGTGGGTGTGGTGGAAATTTGCCTATGAGATTAAAGTCAAGCCACTCAATAGTAAAAATTTTCAAGCCAAATTTATTTCTGAAAATCGAAATTCAGGGTAGTCTCTCTTAAAACCAAAACATACCTCAAAGTGAGCTCCAAACAAAACAGAGTATTTATTCAGTTAAATCATACATCTTAATTTTTCAGCAAACAAAGACTTTCAAAACTGATTTGATAAACAAATGAGTAAATTATCATAAAGCCATCCTACTTCCTTTTATCATATAAGTATAATTTCTGGTTCATCGACATCCCATAATAATCACCAACATCCCATAATAGTTATCCACCTAACATGTGTAAATCATTTTTAGTAGGAAAAATCTTATCTAACTACCTAACTTCTTCCCAGTTAACTGAACTTGAGGGGAGAAAGAGTCATTATTTTCAAGTTGCTACTCATAGAAACTGTAAATGAACTTTGCAACATCAAAGATAAATGGAAAAGCATACAAAAAGTATCCCAATCACTTAGACATAAAACTAAAAGATAACAAATATGTATCTTTGTGCTCATCAATCAAAATCTAACCCTTACATACGCCATAACCTCCTTTGAGCAGCAATCTGCTTGAAACCTTTGGTTCGTCCACTTACATTCTTAGACAGTGAAGAATGTTAGGGGACAAAGAAGAATGCCCTGAAGAATGAATGCTATATCAGATGCAGGTAATACACAAGTTTAGGTGATTCCTCTCTCACAATACTCTACATAATATGCTTCAAGGAAGCGACTCAACTTCAATGAAGCGTTGCTAGTTCTAACGTGACATTTTAGAATTCGTAACAGAGGTTTGGTCACAACTGTTAAGCTGTCTACATAAGATTTGAATATTTGGTGGAAGGAAGTAGTTCTGCACAAAAGAATGTCTTTAAACACACTCCATTGTTTCTTATTTACTCACTTGTGCCATCAAACTGGTATATAAACACAATATTACACTCGTAGCCATGCAGTATGGCTGTGGGATGTCTGCTGTTGTAAGGCTACTCAACATTACAATATGAACTCTGTAACATCATTTCTAAGTCTTATGTATATCAATAATTATTTTTAAAAGTTCCCTTCATTGCAGTGCAGATTTTGACAGTTTTTTTTTATCTTAGTAATACTGAAATAAAATTACCTTAAGCAAAATACAGAAGAAATTAACTATCTAGTCACAAATGTTCTGTGATGTCAAGCAAAGGTGGTGTATTAAAGGATTAATTCAATTCTGAATTAAAATTTTCTGATAATTTACTCACCCCCGTGTCATCAAAGACGAGAGAAATTAAAGAAATTAAGGTTTTTGAGGAAATGATTCCAGGGTTTTTCTCTGTATAGTGAACTTCAGTGGGGTTCAGTGGGTTGAAGGTCCAAACAGCAGTTTCAGTGAAGCTTCAAAGCGTTCTACACGATCCCAGACAATGAATAAGGGTCTTATCTGGCGAAATGGTCTGCACTGGCGAAAATTATTTACTTTTTAACCACAATGCTCATCTTTCACAAGATTCCGGTAGTGTTGACTGTGTGAGTGTATTACTGCGTTCCACAGGTCTGTAGCGATTTTACTTTCACCCATTCAAGGATGGTAAGTAAAATAGGGATTGGTACTCACGTCATTCTGATGTTGTGATTTTTGGATCACACGTCACTTTAGGTGTGGTTATGAGTACATCAGATGAGCACTTCCTCCCTCTCCTAGTTCAGGGCACCAGTCAAGGTCTTTTACCTGGGCAGTATGAGAACGCTCCCAACAGGGGCTTTTCATTCATTTAGAATTAATGTAAAGTGGTCAGCTGATTCATTTGACAGACTGCTAACTTTTAGAACCTTTTCTGTATTATCAGCACAATGAAAACACAAGTGTAATAAAATAGATTTTATTAACAAAAGATAAACAAGAATAACTTACGCAACAACTTAGTAAATACCATTGATGATAAAGGAATAAATTTCATAAGATACATAAAATACAAGTGATTAAGTTGGGTGTGGCTATGGGAGAGTTACATTATCTAGTAGAAAAATAAACAGTTTCTCTGAAAATAGTAAGATGGAAAAACTTACAAACAAATCATCAAAACAAATAAAAGATTATTTGTTATTAACTAACATCAGCTATATTACATCTAATCCGAATTAGAAAATCATATACTGATAATATACAACAATGCCATGGTCTCTGGAAAGAGGTTTGGTTAAGTGATATTTACATTCCACTTGGTTGAGTCCAATGACGGTGACGTCTTCCATTGGTTGTGCTGGGTGACAATACAGTGGGGAGAGGGAGTTGTAATCTGTTTCAGCAACCTTGAACACAAAGCCCTGTGGGATGCTGATCTCCTGGAGCACCAAAGGGTCCTAGAATCTGGAACACAAAGATGAGGCCCTGGCGTAGGTGCAGAAGGTCTTTAACAATCTGAAACACGCAGATGAAGGTACCTTGAAATGAAGGTTTTCTCTCTTGCTTAACCTTGTTGCAAATGTTTGTGTGTCTTCTGCCTCTCTGGGCCAGACACTCAGAACTTACTCAATCCACTTTTGTCTCTCTCTAGTCGTTACTGTCTCGCTGGATGAAAACTCTGAACGTAGTGTTTGTTAATGTCTCTTTCCTCAAAGGCTAGAGGCTCAGAACATGGTCATATCTGTTTATGTCTATCCCCTTACAGGACAGAATTAGAACGGTGTTGTATCTGTTAGCAGGCTGGGACTCAATTTGGTTGATCTTTTTCTGTCTCACTCGAGGGGAGACTCAGAACAACATATCTGTTATTTCTTACTGGATTAACCGAAAACTCAGAACAAGGAGTGTCTGTTGAAAGGGTACCGTTATCCCTTTCCGATGAGGAGGAGATTGCAATTTGGTGCTTCTCCATTCCAGTGCTGCGATTGGCTTCTGGCATCAGAGGAGACACACACAGTGTGGCCCACCCTTCTTTCCCCTGTGGAACTCATCTGCATAAAGCACAAAGTGTCTTTAAAGTTTACCAATGCATTTCTCACTTTCCAAACCACCACCAGAATACCTTTGGCAATATTCTAAACAGACCAAACATGATGGAATGTCATGCATTCATTCAGTTGTACATTAACAGCTGAATTTTCTATAAGATGGTGCACTACAAATAGCTGTCACTGAGAATACTTATTTCTGTGAATAAGTATGAAATGGATGTGTGTAGTTTGCATCAGTTTTAAGGTTTCCAAACATAATTATGAATGGATTTGGTTGGATCATTGAGATCTCTCTTTGTTTCACGCACTGCTGCTGAGGTCCAGAAGAATTTGCATGGCAGTAACTGGCCAACCTTAGGATTTAGTCTCTAGATGGGTGAAGGGCAGAAACTGCATGTGGACCAATAATAAGTCCTGTCCTTCCTGGGCTTGGTACCAGAGGTCTTTTTCTTGCTCTCTAATGCCTGATATTGCCAAGATTTGCGGCAATGGATCTACAACGACAATGAGCATCAGGACACAAGATTCGGCTCATGTAGTGTGTCATAGTGGACGACAACCGATGCCGCGTCTGCGACACTTCATGACATCATGACAGAAAGACTAGCATCATTAATTTTTTTTCTCCATCGTCCACGACGTCATATGTGTGACACTGGCTAGTAGAAGCACAGAAGTGCCTTCTCACGTGCTTTCAAACATGCCGAAATGAAAGATAGACAATGGTATCGTTCTAGGTGGAATTTACAATGGAGGAAATTTTTGTAGAGCTATGGCAACAATACTCCTGTGTTTATGATGTTTCTTCTAGGGACTAAGTTGCTGCGGCAGTGTGAAAATAAAACATGTTATAAAACATGTTACCTCAGTTCTCTTTGGAGGAAATCTAAATATCCATGCAATCCAGATATGTGTCCACTTTTTGGCTTTTGGGCCACTTTTCTGACAACAAGACAGAGCAAAACAGGCTGCTAGCTGCTAAACATGCTGCTAAACACCTTCTGTCAGTCGATAGTCCCTCCTTCTTGATGAAAGCACGCACACGGTAAAGGATGGCACGCGATGAATGGTCGGGTAGCAACGTGTAGTCTGACATGTATCTTGTCCACAACACAACAAGATTTTAGGAGTAAAAATCGTATAATCTTACACAGTGACTATCGTGACCAACAAAAATATTGTGTAGTCTGAACCCACCATAAGAGGTGTCTGGCTGTTGTTCTAGCATCTTTGTCTGATGGTGTTGGACAGTTTGTGTTAGACCACCAATATCCAATCAAAATTTAGCAAACCTTTGTCCACTGTTACAGACAGAGAGCGGCCTGGCCATAAACTGGGCCCTGGAATGTGCTGTTCCCTACAGGTCAAAGTTGTAACTAATTCTTATTGTACTAGCATATTGTATATGACAATTTAGTTCAAAGTTTGATCTGGAGAAGGGCAGTAATACACTTAGCAGTGTCTACACTGCCGGAATTCTACAAGAAGAAGAAGAGAGCTAATGCAAGATGAGCATTTGTGTTTAAAAAGTATACAATTTTTAATTTTTTTTTTAGAAAATGACTAATCGTTTCACTAGATAAGTCCATTATTCCTCGTCTGAGATTGTGTTGAAGGCTTTGAAGCTCTACTGAAACTGCAATTTGGACATTACAGCCATTGAGCCCCACTGAAGTGCACTATACCATGGAATGTTTTCCTCAAAAACCTTAATTTCTTATCGACTGAAAAAAGAAAGACATGAACATGACATGGGGGTGAGTAATTTATCATGGAATTTAAATTCAGAAGTGAACTAATCCTTTAACTCCTGCTAATTAATCAATTCAAGAAAGCAGTGAATGTCAAATTATGCACAATAATTTCATTTGCACAAACACCATTTTTATCACATTATACAGCATGTATTTGGTGTACACTTTATATTTGTATACAGTATATGCAGTTCATTTAGTTAGCAGGTTTTTCACAACATAATTTCTCTGTAACAAACATGGCTTCTCAGGGCTACTTCACCATCACAGTTCAAGATCTGTATCTCCAAACACACAAGATTGTCATGCATTGTTCATTGAAAATCTGGTTTCTGGAAATAGCAATTGTAAGAAAAAATGATGAGGATGTTGAAGATCTTGATGAAGATGTTTATTGCAGCGTAGCAGTGACAAAGTATATATAGCACCGTAGGTTCATTAGAGTCAGAATATCTCAAACCTTTTATCCTGTTAGTTTGCCACTCCTAATGTAAATTATGTTGATCCTGTTAAATAGCTGTTGTCTCTATGTTAATGAAGTTGAGACACCTAATTGTCTGAGATGATTATCGGTGTCCCACACATATTCCCATTCTATAATTAATGACCATTTGTTCAGGATCACCCCAAAAGGTGCAGAAACAATACACCTGTTGACTTTCTTCTTCTCTATTATGATTAAGCTATTTTGTGGATTAGCTCATTCTTACATATTCTTTGAAATGTAATCTGGGTCTGGATTTTCCATCTGCATGAATAAAATGAATAAACCTTTCATTCACTTTGGAGTCAATTTGTTAGTTGTTGCTGAAAGTTTTTCATTTCCTCTAGCGTCCAGTAATGTAATATTTGGTTATTTCTTTTGAGGATTTGTTTATTAAACATGTAAACAATGCATAGGATTGTGTGGTCTGAAACATACAGCAATGAAGGGATTCTCTCAAATACTTTGTGTCCTGTTATTCTTGAAACTCTTTTAGACTGACCTGACTGACAAGCTCAACATCCTGGATGTCAAAACTGAGAAAAATGAACAGGTTATCATACAGATGAAGGAGCAACAAACCAAATTAAAAGTTAGTAAATGTTCATTTTTCTTTTGGAATCTGATTTAGATGTACCCACTGTCATGCTTTTCACTCCATCCTTGCATCTCAAACGTCAGGAGCCACAATAAGATGGAGTTTATACTTTGAGCATACATTTTCTTTTTTTCTTTTTTTTGGTGTTCCTTTCCCAGGACTTAGCTACAACCCGCAAACGTATCCTTGAGGCAGAATACAGGCAGATCAGAGAAGCGATCGACCGTGATGAGAAAGAGGCCATGGTTGCTATTGATAAGGAACAGGAGAAAGGTCAAAGCAAACTGGTCTCCTTGATGAAGAAATTTAATGAGAACATTGAGAAGATGAACAGGACCAAATCTGAGATCAACTGTCTGCTGGACCAGTCTCAATCACTCACATTCTTAAAGGTGATCCAGAGTATGATTTTGAATGAACACTTGTCTGTTTTAGAACTTTTATTTGCACATTAGATAGTGTTTGAGAGTATAAAAGCATGCTTAGGCTACTTGATCAGTTTTAAACCTAACCTGAATGTTGTTTGATGCCGCTTGTATATTTTTGTATATTTTTGAATTCTTCTTCTTTTTTATTCTTTTTATTCTTTCACATTCAGGCTTCTGTGGATTTGCCCTCAGTGGTAAATTTTGAGCCCTATAACCCTCGTATGACTGTGGAAAGTAAAGACGTGATAGCTTACCATTCCTCTGCAGTTGCACTGAAGGAATGGATCACCAAATTAATGGAGCAGCCAGCAGAGAACAGAATCTTTGTCCTTAAACCAGGTTAGTGCGGGAGCTTGTATAAAATGTGCAGTATGTTTTGCATTAAGTTCAGTATACAGCAACACCATAGTCTTAGCGCATGCTAAAAGTTCTGACATAAATATATTTTTACAGAGTTTGAAAAATCTGTTCTTGGTGCAGGTGAGATTGTCTTTTGAAATGATTGGAAGTGAAATCTGGGACATGCTAATCATATAAAAACATGTCAATACAAATGATTATGATTATGTTGCCTGATTGTATGTTGTTGAGGTTAGCTTTAATAAAGCTACTGGCAGAAGATGTGAAATAGTCCTCTAATCCTCTAGGAAACCAATTCCCGGGAATCCCTTGTGAGACTCCTGCACTACTTCCAAATCCAAGAGATATGTGTAAGTTTTAACTCCCTTGCAAGTAAATAGGCTTTAGTTCCTGATTCAGTATAACCTAAATCCATCCATCACTATTTTTTCAATATTCTCTTAATATATTTTAGCACGTCTGAGGTCTCTCAGTCCAACTCGAGCTCCCAAAACCAAGGCTCTAGGTGCTAAACAGAAACGTAAGTCAAATGCACATACATATATATATATATATATATATATATATACACACACACACATACATATATATGTACATCTTTCTCTCATTTCTCTTTTTTCCCTAATAGAAAAGAATGTAAATAAAGAGCTGAATGATCACAAAGAACGTAAAGACCAGAAGTCAAACAGTAAGCTCTGACCACCCTCCATTTCTTCATTATTTTAATCTATTTCTGTTTGTCTGATTAGCATTATATGTGTAGAACATGTTCATATTCACACCTAGTGATTGGACTGGAAAATGCGGGGGCTTATGTTTCACAGAGATATTCACATATTTTTCTGAATGTGGATCAGATTAATATACCTTAGAAATGATTCTAACATTACATGTATCTTCTTTGCCAGGATCCAGGAATCCCCCTAAAGGAATAAGTCCTGTTTTCTCCAAAAGCATGGAAAACTTGCTTGACCTCAGACCTAAAACTGTAGAAATACTTGACATATGTATGTGGAAAAAGTTTTTGTTTATGCCCTCCTTAATTTGACATTTTCTGTGAGGAGTCTGTGCTCCTCTTTGTAATTCCAAAATAGACTGCAGATTCTTCTCTAGAAGCAATCAATTAATCAAAAGAAATATATCAGACCATTATTCAATTTATTTATTTTAAACCAGCCATTTTGAAATTATTGAATTTCTCAGGGGTTAGTTTCCCAAACAACAACGTAAAGGCCCAATATACTCAGGTTGAAGTTCTTTTTCGTTCTTCATTTGGGGGTAAAATGAAGTTCGGAATACCTTTGCAGTGATATACTGTTAGCAAAATTCCGAACCCCACTCTGCTGAGGGCGACGTTTAGATGAATATATAAATATTTTGTGCACGCTTTTCTCTCAATAACAAAATTAACACAACAAAATTGAGGAAACAGCAAGCATTTTTTTAATAAAGCATAAGAAAAGCATCTGATCATAGCAATGTGGATATGTTTGCAATTAATGTCAAATTAATATAGTTAATTTGCACAAACAACAGAAAACCATTTATTTTTTATCACGTTATGCAGTATGTAATTGGTGTACACTTTGCTCCTGTATATATGCAGTTCAGTTCATTTAGTTTTTTTCACAATTCAATTTCACTGTAATCTCTTACAACGGCTACTTCATTATCATAGATCGAGAACTGTAGCTCCAATCAAATAAGTTTGCGATGCTATTTTCAAATATCCGTTAAAAATCTGGTTTCAGGAAATGGCAAATCACTGAATTATTTTGGTAACAGTGAAAATTGCAAACATATTTGGCTAACAATGCATTGGGAAATGCACCCCTGATTGGTTAGGTTTTTTTATACTAATGCAAGAATAATATGAGCAAACATTTCCTTTTAAAATCAATTTGTCTCTTATTACAGCTCAACCTCTTAGTTCACCAGCTGTGCAAAACAGTGCTAAAAGGAGTGACCTTCTTAAATGTAAGTTTAATATATAGTTTACATTTTATCCATTTGTCCATCTTCATCTCCATTGACATTTATGTGTTTGTGTGTTTCTCCTGTCTAGATGGCACTATTCTCAATTTTGATTTCAGAACAGCTCACAAGCGGATTTCCCTGACTGAAAACAACACCAAAGCAACAGTCTCGGATGACCCTGCTCACTATCCAGATATCCCTCTTCGCTTTTCGGTCTGTTCCCAGGTGCTCTGCACAAAGAGTTTCTCTCAGGGCCGTCATTACTGGGAGATCAAAATGAGCAGTAACAACTTCTGTGGATTGGGCCTTGCATACGGAAGAATCGACCGCAAGGGTCCCACTAGCCGCCTGGGGCGTAATGCAGAATCCTGGTGTGTGGAGTGGTTTAACGTGAAGCTTTCTGCATGGCACAACAGCATCGAGACGGTGTTGGAAAATCCCAACCCAAGCCGTGTGGGCATCCTGCTGGACTGCGATCAAGGAAGTGCAACTTTCTATAATGTCCAGGACCGGGCCTACCCCTTCCATACCTTTGTCTTCCCTTTCACTGAGGCTGTTTATCCAGCTTTCTGGATCTTCTCAAATGGTTCTTCTGTCTCTCTGTGCAAGCTTAACAACTGAAACTGTATAAGGTGAAGTGATATTCATTTTTATTAATCGATGCTTCATTCATCTTTGGCACACAAAGAATTTTTTTTTATATTCTCTCATTATTTTGTCCATCCAATTGAAAGTTCAGGTAACTACTATTTTTAAGCTTTAATTTCATGAAGACATCCAGTGAGAATTGTTCTCACATCACAATCACGTTTGAACTTCTGAGAGTACTAACGAGGTTTGTTTTTGTGCATCAAGTACGGTTGAGCTGCTGTTGACCGCATTTGATGTGCTTTATATATGTGTTGGTTAATGTTCATACATGAATCAAATCATACCTAAATTAAATCTGTTCAGCATATAAAGTGATCATGTCTCTTCAGAAGACTTGGATTAAACTGCTCAATTCATATGCATTACTTGTACAATGTCTTTATAAAATGTTTGAAGGTTGGTTTGACTTTCAATGGATGGACAAAGATTATGCGAGTATATGAAAAGTAAAAAAACAAAAAAAACAAAAACAAAAAAAACTTTATTTCTATTGAAAAGGAAACTCACAAGGGTGAGTAAATGATAACAATGTTCATTTATGGAGGTTCTTTCCCTCTATTTTCATTATTATTAATGAGTTTTTTAATTATTAATGGGTGTGTTTTATTATATGATTACAATATGGGTTTCAAAGGACCATGGCAGACAGTCAAGCCAGGGCTGTCAAGTTTTATATTTATGATTCTGACTTAAGCATACTTTGTAGTTCATCCATCTTTAGTAATAACTTTTCATCTTGAAAAAAATAATAATAATTGATTGATGAATGGGTATCTAAAGGCTAATTCAAACTGTCATTATATCAAAATAAACTTCAACAGAGTGTCAATCAGAATCAGAACCAGTATTTCAGAAAGCCATAATAGTCATACATCATTGTGTAAATTCAGTGTACATACTGTATGTGGTTTGCAAATGTGACATTTATTGTTCTCTGAATCCAATTAAGTTGCAGGTTTTGGTTGTGAGTTGTTTGAAGTGTTTAATTTCATGACATGATTACTCCTGACATTTGTTGGTTTTATCACATGGGCAAAGTCCATTGCCAGTGTGCTTTAGATAGAGTTGTCTTGGTTCCTGACCAAAGTATCCTGACTGGCTTCAATCATAGCAGTAGTCATATTTACCTTTAAACTAAACTGTTATAACAAGTCTATAATGTTCTATAGTCATCGTATCAGTTGAATGGGCATTAAAAATAACAATTAGGTGACAAAAATACTATATAGAATCATGTTGAGAACTCTGATCAATTAATATAAATAAAAGTTGTCCAGTCACATAAAATCTGGCACATTTAAAGTGTGGCATGCGGTCACATTTTATTTGTGATTTAAAAAAGTGATCCGTTGAAAAAAAAAAAGTTTTCTTTGCAGTAAGAAACTATTATGTGCATGTAAAAAAACAATTACAGATTTTTTTCTACAAGAATAGCTCAGGAAGCTGTAGTAAAGTATCTATTGTTTGATTTATGCAATGTTATAATTGTGGTTAATATGGAATGTAAAGTATTTCAATATTATGAAAAAACTATATGAAAACATGAGTGTTTTTCAAATTGGGAAAATATACATATGCATATACAGAATGATGCTAAAAGCATGAACTCATGTCTCATATAAGAATACATTTAATATTATCTGGATTTATTATTCTTTCTCTCATTGTTGTATTGATCAAACTTGTGGTATTAAATTATAATGGAAATACTTAATCCTACTTCTGAAATGGTGGTTCTGTTCATTTGTGCAGCTCACTTTGTTTTCAATGTTTAACAATAAAAATAATTATAATAAAATAAACCAAATGTTTAAACAATTTCTTTATATTCTAATTAACTTGAAATAAATGATAGAACTGAATCATCACCAATTTGTAATTTGATTCACAACAAATATACAAACACGCCTAGCTACACAGTAAACACGTTCCCAGGAAGCAGGAGCAGCTACAGTGATATTTACACTGTCAGATCAAAACTATGCTTTATTTGCATTTGAAAAACAAGCCATAAGCCATGGGTGTCAACCATGTCATGTTCCTAGCATACAGAAGTCTGTGCAAAATATCCCAACCTTAAATATTCAAAACAGTGAATCCAACTTTAACACTCCCAAATGATTAAATTGATAAATCATCCAAATTCCCACTGAGAATAATATTCTTGTTTAAAACCCCTTTAACACATTTAGAGCATGTGTAAACAGTCTGTTTTAGAAACATTACATTTCTACAGGAAACAAAACAACAATTAGAAAGTGTAATTAAAGTTCTAAAGAGGTTTTCATCACAATCAGTGCTTCAGTATTTGTACACATAAAAAATGGAAAAAAGTAGTTACATGTAATTCAAAATAAGCTTTCCTTGATATGAAATAATAAATACACATTACAATTTGACTTTATTCTTTCCCAAGGTTTTCAGACATTAGTGAATTTCTTTTAATAAGACTAATACAGCAGTCAACATTTCAATGCACAACTGATGAATATAATTTAACTGGTAAAAAGTAATCAATCTTTGCTGCAGAAAAAGGATACATCTCTCATCTATAATATTTTTGGTAACACTCTTGTAAACATTTCAGCTTCCAAAGAAGTTTCAAAATCTTCACAATTATCTATGAAAAATGGCTGCCATTTTCTTTACTTTGAAAATGAAATGTAACATATTTGAACGGTTCATAATTTTAATTCATTTCATAGTTCATCAGCAAAGCCTCAGATGTATCAACTTCACAGCAAGGTTTTAATGGATAATATGTGTAACTCCTGAATGTCACTTGAGTGCTTTATCAATAGATATAGATATAACTCATTACATATTACCACTCCTACAGCTATTGTTCTTTTACATACTGTCGTGGTTTCTTAAAAAAAAATCACTGACACAAGAGATCACTTGAGCATGACTCATCACAAAGGTTGTTTGTCACAACTGTTCAAAACATTGTTAAGTCATCAAATGGGAGTTCATGTCATGAAACTGGGCCTAAGTCAGCAAAAGATCAGGTGATAATCAGGTCATAAAGGGAGGGGAAGCTACAATTGAACTGAAACGAGAGACTTGAAACAGTGGAACAATATAAATTAATCCTATTACAATGGTCATTTTCAATGGCAAAGTAAATCACTTTACGTGCCACCATAAAGTGATTTTATCAAAGAAAGATGCATAAGATATCTCTACAGAATAAAACAAACATTTAATAAAACATAAAATATCTAATAATCAGAATATGCAAACAAAGACATTGCACGGAGGGGGAAAAGAAAATAAAGAATGGTTTCTTAATCCAGTGCTTTGAAACATTTTACCATTTCATAAACAAACCAAATAATACAAATAGAATACTTGTAAAATAATAAGATATCAATGGCACATCTATCCACAATCTACTCAAGATTAACGCAGTGCAAATTTGTTTCACAAATGTAACAAAACAGAAGGACCCAAAGCAAAATTATTGCACAGCTTAATTTATACAACTCAAATACGAGATTTCTGCAGCGAGTTGTATATTCACAGGCCTATGGCACTCGTGCAAGACATTCATGTCTAAGCAGCTTTGGTTGTAACATTCTCCACTGGACTAAATTTTACGATTGCCTGAGCTCTGTTTTCAGCTAAATATGATTCCATTTTGGATTACTAACGGCTAAAACCTTAGCCACTTCTTAGAGCTTCTGGGTAATAAACACTCCCTGTGTGAAAAAAAAAAAAAAAAAGATATATATATATATATATATATATAATTTATTCCTAAATCTACAACACCTATGTTTCAACAAAGACAGCCCTCTTGTGGACAGTGAAAGAACTACAGGAACTGTACTTCGAGGGGGCTGCTTAATGCATGAGAGGGAAAGAGGCTTTAGAACTCTCAGAAATAACCACTGCTGGAGTAGCACATGCACATTATGTATATTTATGACTATGACATCAGACACTTATCACATCAGGGTTTCTTCCATTCATGCTGTGCTACTTCCTGGGGTGGAAATAGCACTCAGTAATTATATCCTTACTAAGACACAGTTTTCTGTGTGTTGCTAGCTGTGTCAATGTGATCAGCTGAGGGTTCTTCAGTCTCTGAGTTGCTGGAGTCGTCATCATCAGTTTGTTCTGCACTGTGGTACAGCATGAGAGCCTGGGTCTTATGGGTAATGGTAATGGTGCATGGACCCTGCGCCCACGGCTCTCCATCCACCTGCATTGGCATCCGAGAACTCTTCAATACCAGCTATCAAAAAGTGGCAAAGTGTAATAATGTTTTAATCATAGTATAGGTATATCTGACACAGAATGACAATCACTAACAGTTACTACTGCTTGTGTCCACTGGCACGGAGCGAGCAGGTGTTTTCAATTTATTCCTATAGGAATTCATTAGGATTGACAACAAGAGCATTGAGAGCTTTCGAGAGCAAACTAAAGTTGAGAAAGTGTCAATTTTATGCGAATGAGGAATGGACAGTGCTGGGCGGCAGCAAATAGCTGTGGGGGTCATTTAGTTACATCTGTCTTGAGTGTTTAAAAACATGCAGATTGTGCAAGAGGTTCTGCTTGATTGTAGGTTTTGCAATTGTTCTATACAGGGGTTGAACAATGAAACTGAAACAACTGGTTTTAGACCACAATACAGCATCAGTTTGTCTTGGGAATTACAGATACAACAAGTCCTTCACAGTGGTCAGAGGGATTTTGAGCCGTTCCTCTTCCAGAACAGTGGCCACAAATGTTCCGACTTGCTCCATCAAAAATATGATCTGGTGACTGTGCAGGCCACGGAAGATGTGCAACTTCACTTTCATGTTCATCAAACCATTCTGTCACAATTCTTGCTATGTGTAGTGGTGCATTATGTTGCTGATACATGGCACCCCCTTCAGGGTACAATATTTGAACCATTAGGTGCACATGGTCCTCCAGAATGGTTCGGTAGGCCTTGTCAGTGTCGCACTCATCAACTGCAGTAGGGAATGCCATGATATTGCTGCCCAAACCATCAGTGGTCCACCCCTTCACTTCACCCCATGCTTCACTTTGGGCATGCAACAGTCCAGCTGTTAAGCCTCTTTGGGGCTTCTCAACACTGTAACTCCCACGGATGTGGGAAAGACAGTGAAGGTGGACTCATCAGAGAACAGTACATGTTTCACATTAGGTGCATTTATATGTAGCATTGTAATCGGTTTAAAATTCCAACCCGAATGAAAATGGTCCATATAAACACCCCAATTGGAATAAAAATGCCCAAACCGAATGAAACTGTAATTGCTTTGAGAGGGGTGGGATAAACCTTTCTATAAACCGAACAAATAAAAATTCAGCCATGTAAATCGTTAAACCGATTACTTTGTGTCTACGTTATCACGTCAAGAGGTCGGGTTTCGTCAGAATGCAAAATGACGGCGACAAAATCAAACTGGAATAATAACTGAAACAACACATGTATTAAATGCACTGAAGGAACTCAGTATATCATTACTACAGACCTTCATCCACGTGCTTCTGCTTTTCGGAGGAGGGAGGGGTAGTACTGAAATGCTCCTTAGAGTTTCACAGCCACCAAAAAGGTCAGCTTCCTGCCCCCATCTTTTCCTCATACCTTACAGCAGTAATATGCTACAAATTCATACTGTTGCTTGATTAAAAGCAACACTTTACATAAAAATAGCACACATAAAAAATAATGGTACTCCATGTTGACAGGAATAAAGGGTGGCAAACAAGATAAGCTAATGTTCATATGTCACAAAGTCATTCTGATTGAAAGCACTGGTGCATGTAAACACCATCGGATTAGATAACATCTCATGTTAACAGTTCACCAAATCTTTCAATCAGAATGACAAAAAAAGTGTACATGTAAATGTGGTTATTGACCACAGCCCAGATTTGCACTGTTGGCACTAATGAAACCAAGATTTGGCATTGGCACAAGTGACCAAAGGTTCTGGCTATAGCAGCCCGACAATTAATATTGAATCTATGGAGCTCCCGGTGAACAATTTTGTTAGAAACAGGAGACCCGAGGTGCACATTCAATTCTGCATTGAGCTGGGCAGCTCTGGTTTTATGTTTCTTGGATACAATCCGGGTTAGTACCTGGATATCCCTTTCAGACAGCTTCCTCTTGCGTCAACAGTTACTCTTGTTGGATGTGGTTCGTCTTGCACTGTGGTATGCCGACATTTCCCTGGATACCACAGCTCTCGATAAACCTCAAAGACTTGCTGTCCTGGTCACAGATGACAATTTGTCCTCTTTTGAATATGATGCGTCTCTTATAATGTTGTGTGGATTACAATATTTTATGTACAGCTGTGCTATTGTTCAGCAAATTCAACCTTCACACTCGGCTCTTACTGATAAAATGTAAAATCAGTGAAGATTGGCCACCAGACCGCGCATATAGGTGTGAAACCTCCAACACCATCTTGGCCAGTGATTCAGTTTCATTGTCCAACCCCTGTATGTGATACATTTTAAAGTTTGGAAGCTTTCATTGTGAATAGACTGACGGTGTTAACAAACATTTATTAAACTGACAATATTTATTGAACTGTGTGTGTGTGTGTGTGTGTGTGTGTGTGTGTGTGTGAGAGTGGGCGGGTACTCCCTACGTTATGGGGACCAAATGTCCCCAAAGGTATAGTAATACTAGTAAATTTTGGTCTTGTGGGGACATTTTAGGTTTAGGGGTAGTGTAGGGGGACAGAAAATACAGTTTGTACATTATAAAAACCATTACGCCTATGGAATGTCCCCATAAAAAATGAAAACACAACGTGTGTGTGTGTGTGTGTGTGTGTGTATTATATACAGTGGGTACGGAAAGTATTCAGACCCCCTTAAATTTTTCACTCTTTGTTATATTGCAGCCATTTGCTAAAATCATTTAAGTTCATTTTTTTTTCCTCATTAACGAACACACAGCACCCCATATTGACAGAAAAACACAAAATTCTTGACATTTTTGCAGATTTATTAAAAAACAAAAACTGAAATATCACATGGTATTCAGTATTCAGACCCTTTGCTCAGTATTTAGTAGAAGCACCCTTTTGATCTAATACAGCCATGAATCTTTTTGGGAAAGATGCAACACGTTTTTCACACCTGGATTTGAGGATCCTCTGCCATTCCTCCTTGCAGATCCTCTCCAGTTCTGTCAGGTTGGATGGTAAACATTGGTGAACAGCCATTTTTAGGTCTCTCCAGAAATGCTCAATTGGGTTTAAGTCAGGGCTCTGGTTGGGCCATTCAAGAACAGTCACGGAGTTGTTGTGAAGCCACTCCTTCATTATTTTAGCTGTGTGCTTAGGGTCATTGTCTTGTTGGAAGGTAAACCTTTGGCCCAGTCTGAGGTCCGGATCACTCTGGAGATGGTTTTCGTCCAGGATATCCCTGTACTTGGCCGCATTCATCTTTCCCTACATTGCAACCAGTTGTCTTGTCCCTGCAGCTGAAAAACACCCCCACAGCGTGATGCTGCCATCACCATGCTTCACTGTTGGGACGGTATTGGACAAGTGATGAGCAGTGCCTGGTTTTCTCCACACATACCACTTAGAATTAAGGCCAAAAAGTTCTGTCTTGGTCTCATCAGACCAGAGAATCTTATTTCTCACCATCTTGGAGTCCTTCAGGTGTTTTTTAGCAAACTACATGTAGGCTTTCATGTGTCTTGCACTGAGGAGAGGCTTCCGTCGGGCCACTCTGCCATAAAGCCCGACTGATGGAGGGCTGGAGTGATGGTTGACTTTATACTACTTTCCCCCATCTCCCGACATCTCTGGAGCTCAGCCACAGTGATCTTTGAGTTCTTCTTTACCTCTCTCACCAAGGCTCTACTCCCCCGATAGCTCAGTTTGGCCCAGACAGCCAGCACTAGGAAGGGTTCTGGTCGTCCTAAACGTCATCCATTTAAGGATTATGGAGGTTACTGTGCTCTTAGGAACCTTAAGTGCAGCAGAAATGTTTTTGTAACCATGGCCAGATCTGTGCCTTGCCACAATTCTGTCTCTGAGCTCTTCAGGCAGTTCCTTTGACCTCATGATTCTTATTTGCTCTGACATGCACTGTGAGCTGTAAGGTCTTATATAGACAGGTGTGTGGCTTTCCTAATCAAGTCCAATCAGTATAATCAAACACAGCTGGACTCAAATGAAGGTGTAGAACCATCTCAAGGATGATCAGAAGAAATGGACAGCATCTGAGTTAAATATATTAGTGTCACAGCAAAGGGTCTGAATACTTAGGACCATGTGATATTTGAGTTTTTCTTTTTTAATAAATCTGCAAAAATGTCAATAATTCTGTGTTTTTCTGTCAATATTGGTTGCTGTGTGTACATTAATGAGGGAAAAAATGGACAAATGATTTTAGTAAATGGCTGCAATATAACAAAGAGTGAAAAATTAAGGGGGTCTGAATATTTTCCGTACCCACTGTATGTATGTATGTATATTATATACATTATATACATATACACACATATATACATATATATATACACACACACAAACTGAGTGGAATTGTGTCATTGCAGTGTATACGCACCATAACTCACACTTAAGCAACATGCTGTAATGCTGTATGAGTAAAGAACATTTTGGTCTTACCCGTACTGTATGTGCCTGTCCCAGCCTCACAGGATTGGCCAGTTTCACCTGGATCTGTGCACAGTGGAATGAGCCATATACCCCCACCACCTCTAATAAGCCATCATCCACACTGAAGGAAGAAAAATTAAGAAAATATTAAACCAGCAGTACTTTCAAACTACTGTGATTCATATCTTTGAAGTTTCATTCAATTTTAAACCATGTTCACAAAGTCAAAACTATGAGTCTCTAAAGTGTACAATACAGTGACATCCGGATACTCACCGTGTTGGAGGATAGGGCTCATCTCCCATTCCCTCCCACAGTCTACAGCCACCTCCCCAGTAGCCAATATTACACACTATTATTCCCTCCAGATTGGGCAAAGTCACTTGCTCTCCATCGAGCTCGAGCTAAAAAGACAATTAAGCATCAACGAGCATTATAACTGTAATTATGCAGTACTATATGTAAAGATAAAGGGAACACAGTGATATCCATTTGAAACGTGATTCGGTTCAGTAAATGCAAGACTTCAATAATTTAGTTTAAAGCCCTACATTTTTTTCTTTTTCATTAATCTGTTTTACTTGGACGTACATCACAATATGGAGGAAAAGATCTGTCAGTACTTCTATTTCATTGCTACTTTAAAAATGCACTCTAGTTAAAGCACATAAATGTAAATGACCCACATTTTCTCAAAAACTGCATTTTTTTTTTCATTTTCACAGCTGACAAAACCACCTACCATGGATATTATTACAGTTGAAACATGTAATTTTCTTTTCAGTATTAAAACACTTTCTCCTGTTTCAGATCAATGTGCAGAGCAAATATGTCTACAAGTCAGCCATTCGTACATAAGAGGATTGTGATGGTTTTTCAAAATGGCTTAATTTTTAAAAGCAAATTGGCATTTAGGTTGGATCTAACCAAGCATTTTTACAATTCCATTTGGTGCTTTCTTTAAAGAAAAATCTGTTCTCAAGTAAGCACCAGGAATCAGTAACATTAACAAATAGAGCTTGAATATGTTTGTTAGAGACAGATTCTTAGTATTTGTAAAGAGTCTAAGTAATTATCTATTATCATGTTTCAATTGAGTTCTGAAACAGTGTTAATCATCATTAGAGCATTATTTAAGATGCAAAAGTAATGATCCAGGAAGTTTATGTCAAGGCTACAGACTTCCAGAGAAAATGATAATCATATGATGACATTAAAGGAACCATCAGAGAAGGCTTTGCCTTGAAAAACTTTTCTTAGTGAGCAAGTTAAAATGTTTACCTCAATCTTCTTATCCAGATCTTTACATTCTTGTACTAAACAATCTTTGGTGCCATAGAGGAAATACACTGCCTATGGGAGAAGACAATTAGCAGTACTATTAGGCGTACATTTGCAAAACACTTCTGTTTTTAATGTAAAATGGAGAACATAGCAGTGTATTAATACAGGATAAATTGTGTAGTAGGCCTACTAATAAGACACATTAGTAAAAACTAATATGAATATTTTTAGCCATGAAAACTATACTTCATGTTATATTGTAAAACACCTTTACTGCTTTTGAGGGGAGCTACGGTTAATGTTAGGGACAGGTTTGGTGGTATGGTTTGCTTAAGGCTGGCTTAAAGGGTAGAGGTAGGTTTTACATTGTAGTTATTAGAAGTAGCAACAGAAATTAATTCCAGTTGCTGATTATTTTAAATACAAGTACAACGTAAAAACATATGTACACAGTAAATGCATTGTATAAAAAAAACTTAAATGTTAATACACAATAGTTAAAGAGAGTGAATATAAATTGGATCCATTTTTAGAATTGTGGATGTATAATCAAACTACAGAATCCCCAGTTCCCTTTTGAGGAAATTGTGTCTTGGTGTTGATGCTTTTGGGAACACCATCATCATAACCAGTGACTGAGCAAGTGTAAACAAACACCAATAATTGTTTGCAGATGGCAGTCTATGACGTCGCACACGGCACACCAGAGAGCATAAAAGGGTTAAGGAAGCTCTGCTCTGTCTTTTTTTCGAGGGGAAAGTGACAAGTGCCAATGCCCAATGCCCCACAGATCAGGCCCACTGCTGCTGCTTGCCGTTCTAGAAACGGGACTCTTCAGCACCTCCATTGAGACAGTGGTGTGGAGAGTAAGAGAGATGAGGGAGCAGTCCTTTCAGGAGGTATATTCCTCGGAGTTTTGAGTCTTCTTCTAAACCCTCCACTTCCTCCAAACCTTTTGAACCACCTCAAGATTGTTCCCTGATACAGGATCAGAAGGCTGAGGAGGGTGTGGGGAACAAGAGGTTGTTAAAGTAAAGTGCGAACACGAGACTCTTTGATGATGCAGCAAGTGGTGCATGACGCAATCTGACCCAGGATCTGAACCTTACGACCCCTTGAGTTGTTCGTGATCATTACTGATCTGAGATAATAGGAGGAATTATTTAATATTATTTAATCCTTATTATGATTCTCCCTCCAGTACTTGTGGTTATTAACAACCATTCCTTGAGAAAGCGTGAAAATAAAGCAGGTTGTTCTCTTCTTTGGGAAAAATAATTTTTTATTTAAAAATATATTTTTCAGGTAAGTCTGATGTACATAAAATGAATAATCAATTGTAAAATAACATTTTATAATGAGGAAGATAGTATTTTCTCTTATGAATAAGGGTCAAGTAAGATAATGTGCTCCCCTGTGGATGGGTTACTATCTGGTTACCTGATGTCACCTGTTGGAGTTTTGGTTCCTTGCCTTTGGCTTGCTTAGTTGGGGACACTTGACTTGATATTCAACAATGTTTTTGATCTGCCTGCATTGACACCATTGTATGCGAACTGAACTTAGCTGGATGATTACATCACTGTTTTCTCCAGTGCTGATATATAGATAAATTAACTAAATTAATAACAATTGATTTTTACAACGGAATGAATCAATACAGAATTTATTTAAGCTGGACAATTATACCATTTTCTTTAAGAGCTGGTGTGCAGCCAAAGATTGTTTGCCAATTATTATTGTAAAGCTGCTGACAAAACTTGCACTGTAAAAAGCGCTATCTAAATAAAGGTGACTTGACTATCAGTCAACAGAGGGCATGAAGTTATGGTAAACAGAAAGACACATTGGGTGGAACGCCATGCTTCCCACGTTCCTCTTTACCACCCTCTTCAATTATTTTTTCTTTTTTTTTAAGAGTTTATGTAGGATTAGAGCATTTCCCTCTTGACAAAGACATTTTAGGGTTGATGCAGGGAAAAAAAAAATGGGGGGGGGCAGTCAGAGTGTCCCTCTATTCCATTTACCTCCCTCCCCAAAAAGTGGAGATGTCTGTTCCCCTTTGGGTCAGGGTTGCTTGGTAATAAGACTTGCTACAGTGGGGAGAACAAGTATTTGATACACTGCTGAGTCAAACTAGACTACTGAGGGTAGTCGTGGCATAGTGGTGAGGGAGTCGGGCTTGTAATCTGAAGTTTCTGAAGTAATCTGAACCACTCCTTAGTTAACCCTGCATTGAGCCCAAACCCAATGCAGCCTTCTAGTATGAGTTGCGATAGTTTAAACACTATGCATCCCCTGCTACTTTTTTCTGCCCTCTGCGATTATTCAGAATTTAAGTAGGGCTAAATACTTCCTTTTAGAAAGGTACCTTCTTAGGGTCAATATAAGCAGATGCAGGGACATACACTCCCCTTTTGGATGAGTGCTTTGTGGGCTTCTTAGCGAGATAATCACCTCCTTATTTGCCACTCTCCCCAATTAGTTATTGGGATTTTAAATAGGGCTTAAGCTCCCCTGCAATTTCCTTGGTTCACGAGAATATCTTTGGGTACCACAATGTGTCCCATGGTCTCGTTGCCTCCCTCCCTAATTATTTGTTTGTGGTTGAGATATATTCTCCCCCTTGAGGCGATACTAAAGTTTTAGCTATGGGCAGAGTACTTCTGACTTTTCCATCTAAAGTCAGAAGTTTTGGGGGTTATTCCCTAAACACTTGTGGATAATGGCTTAGGGGCAGAGCCACTGCACATCTCTTGCACAAGTCACTTAGGATTCTTCTGACACCAGCTAGATCCTTAGAGTCACTTAAATGCTATGCCCACTCTGTTTGTGCATACTCACAGCCAAGTGGGACAAGCACTCTTCAGCATGGAGTAGTGGGTAATGTATTCCCCATAGCATCAACACCAAGACACTATGTCAAAGTACCACTTTGAAAGGGAATGTCTCAGGTTGCAAAACACATCGCGCTTGCCTGAGAAGGGGGACGAGATGCTGTGTGTTGTTCCCATGCTTCAGGGCATGCCTGCACATCTCCTTCGGACAAAAGAGTTGATGACGTGTAACCCAGGTACCCTTTTATACTTTTGAGCGCTCCACGGATTACACAGACTGCCATCTGCCAATGATTATTGCCGTTGGTACACATGCTCAGGTACCAGGCACACTGATGCCATTCCCCATAGTGTCAACACCAAGCATCTTGTTCCCCTTCTCATGAAACCCGGTTGGATTAGCATTTGAGGCGTTATATAGAGTCTTTATACAGAAGGAAATATTTTGAAACATTAAGCAAAAAAAGGATTACATATATAAATGTATTTACACTGAAACATGTAGAAACAATCTTATATACTTTTTGAATTTAATTTTCCTGTGAAATGAAAAGATGGACAGGTCTCAGACCTTATTGATGATTCGGCTGGAGAAAAAGGATGGTGTTTTCTCTCTGTGCGCATGGAAGTTCAATGCCATGAGAGCATCAGGACCCACTGAGAAATAATTATTCATGGCCAACACCTGGCGAGAAAACAACCTTGAGCTAAAATAACAATATCATTTCTTAACCACTAAATGAATCAAAAGCATCATGATTGATTTAATAATACTATTGACTTCTTTAATACATAGATTTTGCATGGGATTTTATGCTAATATATAGTTTTTTATGCCAGTTTAAATTAGTTTAACAAACAAATTATTTCTTACGCACTCTAAAGTACTATAATTTTCCTGCTGGTTGTTCACATACTGTATGTACTGACCTTTGGCTTACGAAAATAGTTTCCTTTGGAGGCAACTTGAACTTTCCACCTGAAACATTCAAAGCAGGAATTCAAAATAAATTGACAAAATCCAACCCTCATAATACAAGACTTTACAGCACAGCCAGGGTCTCACCTGTCCATCTTGACTACTTCAGCCTCTAGAACATTCCTGATCACCTGTTCTACTGAGATCTCTCCAGCATATCCTGCTCCCCATCCCAAAGAGTTTGATAAATCATTGCCTGTACCCAATGGCAGAATGGTCACAAAAGGGATAAACTGATCTTGACCCTACATAGAATAAGAGACCAACAAACATAGACAATATTTTATAACACAAAAAACAACTTTTTTTTTTTAATGAAATAACACCACAAATGTGAAAATAATGCATCATATAATGACATGTCACATACATATTCAGTCTTTATGTATTACACTAAAAAACATGAAAAATGAAAAAAAAAAAAAAAAAAGTTGTTGGTTTACATCCACAGCTGACTTTAATCTAATGCATCACATTTTTGAGTCCACTCAACTATTCAGCTCTCACCTTCAGCTTCATGGTATCAATGGCATCCAGAACCCACCCCACAGTGCCGTCTCCCCCACACACCAGAACACGCACACTGCCCGGGGGCAGAAGAGTACACAGCTGCAGGGCTTTAGAGGGGGGCAGCTCAGAGAGATCAAACACCTGGAAGAAACAATAAAAAAATCCAACTATATCATCTTGTTAAAGGTGGGATAAGTAGTTTTTCAAAAATACTGTTTGGAAGTTAGTCGGGCCGACACCAAAAACAAATGTGTATGCATATATGCATATGATGGTCGAGGAGTGAGAATGAGCAAGAGGGAGATTTGAAAAAAGAAAGAAAAATGAGACAATACAAAATAGCTAAAAAGAACATCACTGTAGTGAAGGTTTATGACTAAGCAACCGCTTTAGGACACGTGTTAATATTAGAAAAGCTTTTCAGCGCTGGAGAGAGCTAAGCGGGAAGGCTTAAAAACAGACGTAGACGCTGCTTTGATTCCGCTTCACATGTGAGTAACACTGGGTTTGAGTGTCATTGATTGTCTGGAGCTGCTGTGCTGTTGACAACGAACCAACAACGAATTGTGTTTACTCATGTACTGTACGTTAATTTTTTGTGCTTCCTTGTTGGTCGTTCATTGTCTGCGCTTTATTTTTCGTGAAACATTATTTTGTTGCATGTCAGCTGTGATAAACAGACATCCACTCTCCCATTGCGTGTATAACAGTGGCCAGCTAGTGAGAGTTGTGCAGGTAAACCACTGGACACTGACGACCGATAAAGAATGCGGTGTTTAGCGTCATCGTTAGTGCACTGCCAACCACGATCGGGCCGGGGTTTCTTAATTTCAAATATCAACAATGTCCAACAGCGTTTTTGAAAAAACGCTTATCGCACCATTAAACAATTGTATGTGACATGGGATTAACAGAAGGAATGTGATCTATCATAAAAAAAAACAATTAAAAATCTTTAAAAATTATGTATACAGTACTGTGCAAAAGTCTTCGTTTTAGCAATGATACTATGACCTTTATTAGAACATAACCAGAAAACACAGTAAATTTGTATGCAGTATTAAAAAACAGAAAAACAACTTTTATAGGCTAGTGGCAAGTATTTAGCGACCTCCCCTTTCACTTGAGCAATAGCAGGAACCTGGCTCTCTTAAACCTAAATGGAACAGAAAAGGACTGGAAGGCCAAGGAAACTTGTGTTTCAGATTGAAGTTTTTTCTTTGAGAAAATGGAAGTCCAGGAGACATGTGACAGGAGGCCACACTAAATACTGATTTTTGATTACTGAAGTAATTTTGTTCAGAATTTTTAAACATTTTGTGTACATTTTCTGTTTGTATTGTAATAAAGAGACTGAAAAATAAATATGGTAATTAAAACATTGCTAAAACATCAAAGCTCACGGTAGCCCAAGACTTTTGCGTAGTACTGTGTGTGTGTGTGTGTATGTGTGGGTGTATACATACACATATATATATATATATATATATACACACACACACACACTCACACACACAGACACACCGGTATATAAGTACAGAGACAGAATACATGGAAACACTGGTTGAGTGTGTGAATGTTAGTACAGAAACGACTGATACCTGCACAGGGTTCAGAAGGGTACGAAATTCTCCCAGCAGAACCTCCCCCATGTTGTTGCCACTTCTTGTATTTGCCAAGACCAATACCGGAGTCCAGCCACTCCCACACAATGCAGCAAGCTACTTGCATACAAATAAATAATTAAACAGTCAATTGGGTTAATTACATTCATTCAGTAGACTGTGCATGAATTGATCATTTCACCCCTGACGATGAGGACCTGAGTGATGATTTTTCTTTCTTTGGTTCTCTTTTCCATAAATTATAACTTTTCAAAAGTTTGTAATTGAATCAAAAGTGTAGTTTTCTCAAAAGGGGTATGCATATTTTATTTGACATATTATAGGCGTTTTATAAAGAAATACCTTTCATGTCAAGTAAAAGCTTTTGTGGCCTTTTGCACTTAAAAACGAGACACTGTTCTGAAAATAGAAAAGGAATGCAGGGTCTTGAGATCCTTTTTTTTTTTCAAAAGTAGAACAAGATTCTGAAAAAGCAACGAGACTATGTGCAGCGGAGTCCATCTAAAACATTTTCACATAGATATCACAGACTTTTACATAAAAATTTACATAAACATCAGCCGGAAATTGTATAATAGTACCACAGATTATTAAAACGTCTGTATAAATTAAACAAGTACCACTCTGGTCATTCAATCAGAATTATTTAGGGTCTAAAAGGTAGAGAAAATCCATGTTATGCAAATTAAAAAATTTCAAATCTTAAAGGAGTCACTTTTTTTTTTCCATTATTTTATGACATTGCCTAAGGTCTACTTATAATTTTGATAAGCTTTTTACAATCAAGAGCAGTTATCATTTAGAATTATATGGCCATTGTCTACCCTAATTCTGATCCTCTGATTTGAAGGGGTTAAAGGGGCACAAAAACCAGAAGTAGAAAATGAGTCATTTTGGCAGCTTGTAAACTGTTTTTGGACTAACAAGGAAGTTGAAAAGTTCTGAAACTTACAGTATGTTTTTATGATGTCTTTTATGTCAAGATCAATGGAAATTTGATGACCCCTTTAAATACACACTAAACTGATTGACAGACAAACCAGTCTCTGTGCACAGCTGAAAATTTAGTAAAGGAAAAAAATGTCCCTGTTTGACAGATGTTTGTGTTTGTGAATTGATCCCCACCTTGCTGTACTCATCAGGGTGTCTTCGGCGGAGCTTGTTGACTTGATAGAGGTAATATGGAGGTATGATAACAGAGCGGAACTCTCCAAGATCACACAGATCATCACTCAGACTGGAAAGGCAGTCGTCATGCACTGTGGTCTGACACCATACACACCTATTCCCGAATAAAAGCAAATCAGGACACTTGTAGCTCGTTATAAAACACTGCAATGTTAAAAAAAAAAAAAAAAAAAAAAGAACGAACGAAAAAGCTGATCAGCTGATCTGACACCAGTTGAGTGCTACCTTTGACACTGATGATTAAGGTCCTGGATCTCACGTTGGATTACAGTGATTACTGACTTTTTAATCAAATCACACTTTGGAAAGATTAAACACATAGAGAAGGACAGGCTTCCAGTTTGTACTGTAAAATGTCAGTAATGTATTTTCAGGTGCCGCATCCTCAACAGAAATGAATTTCAATAGAAATTTTCCAGTTCTGTGTGATCTGTTGCTAATATTATTGCTCTGCAGGTTGTTGCCATCCTGTCATTCTTTTTGCTGTAAGTTAAGCTGCAAAAACACTTGTCTTTTCTTTAAGATTTTCTTGTAAATATTAACTTTGACTTTTGTATATATTGATAAAACTATGGAAGGTGAGTGTTATTTCTTGTCAAAACATTTTTTTTATGTTTATGGTTAGAGAGGGAGCCAAGGTAGCTTTTGATTGTTTTTTGTATCTTTTTTGTCAAGTTTAAAAATTTAAACCCCTATCCACCTTATTCTCACGGCCCATGACGCTTTGCCTCATTATGGGTGTAACTTCCGTTAAACTGTAATCAATCAGTGACATGCTCTTTTATAGTACGTTTTTTTAACTGGGTACAATGACATGATATTATTCTACTCACCTTTCAGCCATCGAATATTAAAAGGACATTTAAAAGTGTAAAAGCATCAACAAGGTAGGCCTTTATTTGTAGGGCAACCTTATGATTTGAAATGATTCGTTTAAGTCTTTTTAAATGGAAGTTCCCCAAACCGGAAGTGCCACCCATAATTCAAAACCAGTAGGCTCGTAAGGAATAAGGTGGATTATAAAGCATTGTTTTGTTTGCCATTTTGGTCTTGTGCTTCTTTAAGATTTGAATTGCTAACCAATTCTTTTTTTACAAGACCGGTTTATTAATCTTTAAAAAGTCTTTTGACAGTAGGCTATGTGAAGGAGCCGTGACAGAAGGGAACAGCTGCACCTTTTTACTCCTTCACTTGTTTACTACTAGACTCAAGTAATTTTAAGAACTTTTTCCGGTCTATGTTGATTAAAATAGGAGCCAAACTTTCTTTTACTAATTTATCTCGCATTTTATCCTAAAAGCTGTTTTTTTTGTTTGTTTGTTTGTTTTGTTTTCCAAAGTTGTAGCATTTTAATATCTCCGACACCATTTAAGACCACTGTTTTAAATCGCAATGCACTTTACACCAATAGTAAATAGTAATCAATTATACTAAGTACCTATAGTCGCAGAGTTTAGGTTGAGTCCCACACTGCTGTTTGCACTCGGCACAGTAGCTGGCGAGGGGCACATTTCCTCTGACCCACTGGTGGCAGAACCTCCCATCTGTCTGACTCTGGGTCATGATCTCCTTACATAAGAGGATGCGATCTGCTCTATGAATGCACTGCTCATCCGCACATACGCCGCAGCAGTCACAGAACGCCCCCTGCAGGATGGGCTGAGAGCACACGCAGCAGTAGGTGGGCTTGTTGAAGAGGTCCGTGTAGTGCCAGCCGTGTTTGCTCTTTCGGAAAAGATCTTTCAGCTGAACTTTGCGTTTGGGACGCTGGAAGCTGCACCAAAGTGTGATGAGCACTGGGACCAAAACAGCAACCATGGTCCAGAGGAGTAAAGGCCACTCCTCCCGTAGCTCCTCAGTACTATCCTCCATAACCACAATTCTAATTTTACAGCACCTTCGTCATGCACAATTCCGAGCAGAAAAGATGGATTAATAAATTCCAGCGATCGTCATCAGTCATTGTGCCGAAGCTATGAGATCCCACAACGATTTTCAATTTATAACCCCATACGAACAGCACATTACAACGGCAGGCAATGCACCAAACTTGAGTCACAATGATGTTACAGACCAGCCATCGTAAACACCTCCTTTCCGTCAAACACTTGGTAGCCTACAGCAAGACAAACTGTAAGCAAATAAATTACATCCACGTCCATTCTGCATCTTATTTTCAAGGGGGAGATCCCGTCGTCATCTTCGTTACTCACGCACTGCACTGAAAGAATACAAACAGCTTATAAAAAACCTTACTAGATTCATCTAGTTTAATATACGGAAACGGAAATGATGACGTAGGTTTATGACGGAGCATTTTCAGTGACCAATGGGAACACAATACGTGAGACCAAAAAAGCGAACAGCCCGAAACTGTCTGTGACCCAGGATCATGACAGTTATTGTAAGATGGAAAAATAATAAATTAAGTATAGTAATGATATACCCTAGGTGAAAAAGTTAAGAATAATAAACGTTACATTAAGATGCTAAGCATAATAATTGGAAAACCAGACATCTTTCTTTCTTCTTCTTCATCTTCCTTTTTTAAAAAAAAAATAGGCTCGAATTAATGAACTATAGGTCTACTGTAAACATGTTAGTAATTTTAACAGAAACAATGTAAAATGCAAATAAATAAATAAACTTAATTATACTATTACCAACCTATTGTAATTATAATTATGCTTGTATACAAATATGTTTGATCTTTAGGGCAATTCACTAGAAATGTGTTTTTAAAAATTAAACATCTTAGCACGTTATTATTTATTACATTTATCTTGTAGGCTACTTTATGGTGAAAATATATAGTTTACTTTTACAGCAAAATATTTTAAATTATTCTTTTTGTAAATTTGAGTCCCTTCATAATCTACGTGCGCAGAAGTCACTGTGTGACGCATTACATTTAATTATATTTTATTTAATTAGTCATGTATCTTATTATTTTGTTAATCTTATGTTTAGTGTTGTTAGGTAGTCTATTTTTTCATTACATTATAGTCGTGTCTTGTGTTATTCTGACGTTGTTTTGTTTGGGTATCTGTGCAGTCAGTTCCTGTTTATAACAAAAATAATAATAAATTATTGAAATGCACCTTTTTTGTTTAGTCTTTTACCACCTGTATGAGTGCAAAGCGTACAACCAAACCGTTCGGGTGGGTTGAAAGAAATACACCATAATGCCTGAAACATTGTCACCATAATTTTTTAATACATTTCTGGCACCCACACGACTAATGTAGCACGTAATTGTATAGGCTATTAAAAGTCTAAATTAAGCTCAAGTGAGGGCGACATCTTGTGGAATATGTCTGTAACTTCATCCAGATGTGCAGGCAGGAGTCGCCTTCCTCTGTATCCAGTGGCCTGTGAGCAGAGGTGCTGTGGGGGTAACTTCTAAATGACGTTGCCATTTATTTCTCCTCCTCATAAGTTGGGTAAACACTCAAGTGTAGTTATTTCGAGCTGAGGACGGACAGAAGTGAAAATGAAGCTGTTGGCATTCCTTTTTTGCTTGGTCTTATTGACCTTCTGCACTGGTATGTTTTTCCTGTGGAAATCTTTTAACATGGGTTCTATTTGCATATCACTTTGTTTTTATTTTGCTTTTCACCATGACTTGTGACGTTTGTATGCATATGCAATAAGAACTTTGTTTTAGCTATAATATTTCGATATAATGGCATTTGAAAGTATAGACTAAATGGCTATTTTTTTCAGTCTTCCTGCAATTCTACCACTGAAATGGCTTAATATGGTGTTCTGTGAGATAATTTTCATTATGCTTATGCCTATACGCTGTTTCTTTGTCATTGCCCCCCCCCCCGCACTTGCTAAACATTTGCTAATGTTACATAAGTCTGTTGTAAAGAAAACTCAAAACGTTAAGCACAGTTTGCGTAGTTATTTTTTTATTGTTCTCGTTTTTTATTTGTAGGCTAGGCCTATATATAGCTTATTGTTGATGATCGTGCATTCTCTGTAAAGCTTGAAGCGACATGTATTGTGAAAAGCACTATACAAATAAATGTGAATTGAATTGAATATTGTTTAGCTGCTGAAATGTTACCTAAACACACTCATCTTACAAATTGTGTAGGCCTAATAATTTTTCCTACACTTTCCAGCTACCTAAGAATGAAAGAATCGTATCTTATTACATGACAAAAAGATATAAAGCTACTCGGCTGTTTATCTGCCACGTCGGTGTTTACCGTAATGGGCTCATTTTCATACCCCTCGCGGGTCAGAGCTCCAGGTCACGCGCGCGCGCTACTGCGCGCTCCCCGGGGAGACGCGACCATGAATGGGCACTTTGTGTTCTTCCATAGAGAAACAGCGCTGGGAAAGGGAAAGAGGGGTTGAAATGGGGAGGGAGGAGAGAAAGTAAGTGAAGTGTATGTGTGTGCGTGCGTGCGTGTCTGTGTGAAAGAGAGAAAAAAGAGGGAGAAAGATGAAGAAAGAGGGAAAGAGAAAGGCCAAAATTCATACAAATTAGACCCCCCCACCCCACCCCCCAAATGGACTCGAGGAAATCTCAAAGAATAAATGCTCAGAAGACAGAATGGCCGCCTGAGGAACAATGAAGAAAAGAAAAATTAGCATGTGGTAATAAAAAGAAAGAAAGAAAAATGAAAGTCTTTGATAATCTTACTTATTTGCATAAAAATGTACATAATGACTCAAATACTCTGACTTTTTTGCAACAAGCCCCTTATAAATTATGAACCATATTCTATCTATTCCTTAAATTTCGTCACATGAATAAATTATGCTGTCATTACCATGAAATTACAGTATGAAAAGGTGACGTTGACGCAAATGTGTCATTTTCCTAGATGCAAACCCCATCATTAAGGAGAGCTTTGCAAAGCAGCTACTCCGCTCTAAGAGACAGAAGCCTGGACACCCGGATGAACCTATGAGGGTGGGGACTCAACTCTCTCCTTTTATTCACATAGTAATAACAAAGCGTTTGCAAACATCATACGTGCATGAGAGCCTGTAATTTTCTGTTTTTGTGAATACACATCTGTGGTCACATTGCTTTGTGGTTTTAAATAGAAAATTCTCAACAAGTCATTAAGTGAACTCAGCTCCATGTCAATAGTTTATAATTCAGAGATCATCGTGCCTATTTCAGGAACACATGCTGCATATGCAGAGGCTGCAGCAGAGAGCTCGAGAGACCAATATGGAGCACTGGCAAAACCCTCACTGCTTCCCTCGCTGTGACCGCAACTACGGCTACCCTGTGTAACTGGCCTGCAGTGATCCATAGGTCGTTTCATCTTAAGCTTTATTTCACTGAAGACTGCAATGTTTGCGCTTAACATGGTTTCATACAAATAAATTGTGCCTTCACTCCTTTCTTTATAAATAAAAAGAGAAAAAACTGTTTGGGTCAAGTCTACAATAATGGTTTACACCCTTTGTCTGGGATTTGTTTTTAAGCAATGGAGCTCAAACAACAAAAACAGAATAAAATCTTTTTTCATCTTAGGGTTTAAATTATTATAATGATTATGTGTGTTTTGGATAGGAATAGTAACCTTAGTATGGTTAAATCTGCCATACGTTTCCTTATGACTTTTGCTGCGCTGTTTTGCTATGGATTTTAAAGAAGGCACACTCATTGATTTTATCAAGGAAAAACGTTGACATTTGCTAAAATTATATTGTTAACTTAGTTGAGCACAAAATCAATACAAAGCGATTTTTTTCAGGTTGAAGACAAGAATTCCGGTGACGACAGTGCTGATAAAGACAACGAAATGGATTGCAATAAACAAGAAAAGACCCAGAAAAGCTGAAGCTGAGGCAAAGGATACAAAATCCATGAAGACACCCATCTATCGATCGCATAGGAGCATTTTTAGATGTCTTATTTAGATGAAAAATCTTAGAATCGGTGTCTGTTTGTTTTTTGAACGAATTACTCTATTGCATTTTGAATAAGAGACCAATGATCAAAATAAAAATGCTTTGCTTTGAATTGATTGCGACAGTGGTTTATCATTTTGCGAACATTTTCGTTGTATTATGATTGGAACATAAACAACCGGGTAAAATCGAAACTAAAAAGGTAGCTTAGAAGATTGATGGAGAGTAAACAGTCCATAAACTTTACAAGAGTTTGACCTTTACACTGCAATATCTGAAGGCCCAACACTGACTGATCGAAAGCACATTGTGTAAACCTAAAAGTTTAGACATTTGTCACGTGCCACTCATTGAAACCACAAAGGCCAAAATAATAAATAAATAAAAGGATTTAAAATAAAATCACACTCGTATAACTAAATAAAAGGTTTGGGAATTTTTCAAATGTACAGTCTCGTCTTGCATTTAATGCTACTCTGCGCAAATAAGCATTTAGGTTTGTTTTGTTTTTAAAGTGGGAAATATATATTTATAGTATCCTCTATTAATTTATAAAAGATTCGTTTAGTATGGACATTGAATGTGCGCTTTTTCATTCAAGATGGCACTAAGGAGCTTTTTCTTCGCACTATTTACAAAATCGCACAACAAAATATGTAAATAAAAAAGTTAAATTTAATTCATTACTAAATATGTGAATGCGAATTTGAGCTGAAGTAAAAAGAAAGAAAAGAAACATGTTCATTATTATTTTACATTTTACTTTTGAGATGAAAATCAGATTTTTATTTTACACTTTTCTATGTGTAAATTGTTAAGGTTGTTGTACCGTGAAACAAGTTTACAGGATAACTGACAATATAAACTTACAAAAAAGTAAACGGAAATTACAAGAATTCAAACGTAATGACATAACGCAATGAAATGACGCTGTGTGCAAAATGTCAACTTGTAGGCTGTACATGAATAGTTATGTTCTTAATATTCGTGTGTGAGACCTATGAGACTTTTATATATTTATTTTTAACAACTTGTAATTAAAACCTATTTACAGCAATTGATCTGAGTCTCTTGTATGCATTTAAACGTAGTTCTAGCTTTGTTTAACATGTCTAGCATGCAAATCTCTTACAGCAGCAATTTCACAATAAATACAGATTGCAGTGGGACAGAAAACAGATTTTTTTATACAATACACAATACAGAATATTTCTGATAATAAAAGTCTTCTGAAGAAGAGCATACTGGCTGCAGTACAAAATCATCTTTTGTCTTTGAAGAAGCCTTTATCTGTGCTACTCTCTTTGATCGTTACAGTCAGGAAGTTTGTCGTCACATCAGTAACTATAACTTTCTCCACATTGCTGAAAGAGGGTTTCCAAGCATCTCCCTCTTCCGGCTCTCCAAATATACGTGACACTGGGACTCTGGCGATAAGTGAAGGCTGTCTGCTGGTGGAATCACCATGTTCAAATGTTCTTCGTTTTGAATGGTGCTTCAGGTGTTTGTGGTGAAAGAGGCTTGTTTGTGGATTAGTCCTGCAGCCCTGTAAGTCTGCATCCACTCGGCTGGAATGCAAATTCCACTGTGGAGAAATGTGCTGGGTACTCCTGCTTGGAATGACTCTGCTTTGTTTGTGAAAATAGGTAGCATCCATGTACTTATGAGATATTTTAATTCGCCCACTCATTTCAGAGCATCTCTCTTCCTCTTCACCCAAACCTAACTTTGCCATTTTGGAAGGAATGCTTGCCATGGTCTCATCTGCTGCTCTTTTTGCATGCTCTGGATGCAAGGAGCTGGTATAGCTATCTGTGAACCGTAATTTGGGTTTCCGCCCTCTCTTCTTTGGGGCAAGGGTAAATGCATCAGTGCTGGGTCTTGCTGAGGGCGGAGAACGATGCTCCCTTGGTTCTGGAGGTGAAAGCCTCACACTCTCCCCTCGGTTGACTGTGCTGGGAGGGAAAATGGTGGGAACCACAGCACGCAGTCCCTCTCTTGCTCTAGGGGTTACCACAGGCTCTGGACTGGAATATGCAACATGAATGGCCCTGGATGATTCATTCCTAAATTCATAAGACTTTGCCTTTTCTTTAGCTTGGGCCTGCAAAATATATACATATATTTTTTTAATTGCAGAATACAAAATTATGCTGATTATGTTATTTATTTATTTATACACACAAGGGGTTTAGTGCAAATCCAGCAAAAAAGACGATCAAAACAAATTAATAAACAAATGAAATTAACCTTTAGAAGAAAAGTCTTCAGCTTAGGTCCTCTTTTCTTGGGTCCAAATATTTCTCTCTCACGCTCCCTGAATGAAAGTACAAAATCGTGTGAAAATGTCTATTTTCGACCGCCTCATGTTTTTTTATTTTTTAATCAATCTTGATTTATGTAATCTACCTCTCTTCAAAGGCAACGAAAAGGCGCGAGTCTAGGATATTTTCTTCTGGTTCCCAAGTACTGTACCTGTCAGAACAAAAAGTTTCACGTGATGACTGTCAATCTCTAGCTGCATTTAAACCACTGCTTCATCAGCCAGCTAGCAAGGCCAGCTAATGTTGCATGCCATCTGCCAAAACCAGTCTGCAGTAATAACCAGCATGTTAACCTGGCAGTTGAAGCATGGCCATCGCTGTCACTAAAGAACTAGGACAAGGCACGATAGACAGGATGACAGGCTGTTACTCACTTGGCTGACCAGCCCTTCCATTTAACGAGATATTCCATTCGACCCTGTGCGTGCCATCAGACACACAAAAAAAGAATTCGTTAGCGCGAGCCGACAGCATGAGCACATATATGCAGAAAAATGTCGAGATCACTCTCACACAACACATACCCGTCGTATTCGTCTCTTGATGATCGATTCGGCCGCGAACACCCTCTCGCCGACAGCCGATAGCTCCATGTTTACCTTCGTCTATACCGTTAGCTTGCAGCGAAGCTAGCTGTGAGCGCGAGTCCAGTCCGCCTGCTCTAGCTTCAGAATTCCATACAGCCCATAATACTCTCGTGCACAGCCAGACGTCATCACGTTCTTTAGCATGTTGCCTTGGCACCGCTTGTAGGTGGAAACATTGTGAGACCGTTCATTGGCTTAGCTGTTGCTAAGTGGCTGGGGCTCGCTTGCTAGTGACATACCAACATTCTTGACAAAATATGATAATAAGATCTCTTAGGATGAACATATCACTAGGTTAAAGTTTAATCGTCAAGACTAAAATACAGGAAAACGTCATCAATTAAAAGTAAGCACAGGATAGACTATGTAGGCTATATGAACTTTAATTGTGTAGTTTCTGAAACAAGCAAAATTCGATAAGATTTTTCTTTGAATATGCTAGCTATTATTATATACCTGTTATGACAGGAAAATGTATGACATCTTGTTGTTATCAAGACTCTGCTATAGGCTATTCACAAAACAATTATACTAATTCCGTTAAAATCGTAATTATAATTCTGCTAAAAACTCTTCATCCATGACAACCTTCGTCTCGTTGATGGGTAAGAAAAGGCTATGTGTGTCTTACGACAGAGTATCCTAATAGCAAATTTTACAATGATTCTTTCCATGTCTCACAAGCTAGGCTACCTATAAGATAGCAAATAATTAAACAGAACACGGTGGATCTGTCGCCTAAACGTTGATCTGAAGTAGGCTACTCGGTAACTTTCTTTGCCACATTGTCTACTAGGTCTACCACATTCTTTGTTAGGTCCGCATACTTACGTTTATCCCGTAGACTATATTACACACATCTGCTCAAAATGACTAGAATATTTAGATTTTGTATCCAACTGTATGGCTCTTTCAAAATACTACTACTACTACTACTACTACTAATAATAATAATAATAAATAAATAATTATTTGATACTTTTGCGTATGACATAGGCCTATATGCCTGAATATTTAGCAGGAAAAAAAGAGAATCAAAAATCAAATTGATCAAACAGCACCATTATAATAATATCCCAGATTTATCGGCCATTATATACTTTATTTAGTCTATAAAATGTATATAATTATTTTTTTGTATAATCATTGTATAATGCTAAAAAAGTCCTAATAGCAATATTGACAACAAACTTCTGGTAAAGCAACAAAACGAAACATATCATAATTATTATTTTGTTATTTCTTCATTAGCCTAATGCACAATACTTAAAGTAACCTCTGTAAATGGTCTCCCTTTGAACGATTACATAGGCTAGGTCAGGCTTTATGTACCAACGCTATTTGTTTTATCTCGAACTATCTCAAAACAATAGCAATAATGTGGCAATAAAATTGTATTTATTTATATTTTAATTGAAAATAGATTTTAAATTTAGAGAAAATTCTGTATATAATATAATATTATATCAGTATACTATAGGCATAAAAGAAATATGTGTGTGTGTGTGCGTGTGTGTTTGTGTATGTATATATATATATATATATATATATATATATATATATTGCAATTGGGTGTTATAGGCTACTTCAATTAAACAATCTCACATAATTATGTTGGTTTAACGAAAAAAGATTCATATAGATAAACATATAATAAATGTTACCTAGGCATTTAAATTAAATACATTATTGTCAGCTGTAGGCTATAGGAAAAACAGTCGTTATTTTATTGTAATGAACCAATCATGCCCATAAAAAAACAACCATGTTATTGAACCTTTTCCGAAAATGTTTACCGATCTTATGCTTAGTTCTGCAAAAGCACTTGTTTCAAACAGAGCATATGAGGGAAACAAAACAAAACAAAAAAAAACCGTAAATTAGGCCATTAATAAATAGGCTATACTTTCCTGCAGGGTGAATTACAGACATTTTCAAATTGTAAGCAGGCGTTTAAACATATTATTCAGGAATATTATTTTGGGCAAAAATATTAAAGGCCTATTTAATTTTTTATTTTTTTTTTAAACTATGAACAATAGGATTTTGATTGATAACTTGGTGGCCTGTAAAATTATAGGGGTTCATTCGGTGAGTGAAAATGATCCGCTGCTGAATAGTTTGAAAAAGATAGACCTATTGAGAGGAAATAATTTTCTCCGAAATAAAATCAAGGCTTCAGTTTTCAGTTGTTTAGTCTTTACATAGCCTACATAAACAGGTAAACACCAGACTTGTGGTTGATTCTTCGCGGAAGATGATTGGCGCTTTGACTACTGCAGTGGTTATATCCGTCTATGGGCTCTCGATCGAGCTGGAAGAATATTATTGGTTCGTTCGTTTCTGGGCAACCATTAGGAGAAATTGTGCATTTACAAAGGAATTTGTTTTTCTGCAGTCTGTTTAAGGCAATTTTTGGTAAAGTTAAAAAACAGTATGTATATTTCTATGTAAATATATATATATATATATATATATATATATATATATATATATATATTACATGGTTTTCCTATTCCTGTTGGATTATTTAGGATACACTGTGTCCAAGACTTAGATATTTCATAGGACCATAGTTATCATAGTCCAATTGTGGATTTTAAATCGAGCGCTTTCTGCTGCATATTAGTTTATCTGTCGCCCCCTATATATAGCCTATATACTATCTATATACATATATATATATATACATATATATATATATATATATATATATATATATATATATATATATATATAGCCTATACAAAATGGAGATTGGTGAATTTCGGGAAAAGTTATGCATTACGTTATTGTTTTGTTTAAAAACAAATAGGCTAAATGTACCAAATAAAATTAATCTAAGCCTCGTTAGCAAACATGTGGGATAAACTTGTATTAATGACGTTTATCTTTGATATGAATAACTTAAAAAAAGTATGCAGTTGGACTGCATATAGGCTATTCTGCTGATTATTTTAGTGAGATATGTTTACAAGCTTCCTGAGACAACTTGTAACCTATTAGAAGAGATCATATTATTAAAAAAAACAGATCACATGCAGATGGTATAGGTATATTTTAAACATAAGACAACATTTAAATGACCACAAGCAGTTAAAGCGTCCATATCTCAACCACAGCTTTTAGAACGTTTCTCATTATCAAAAACACTTTATTTTACTAAAACGATCTGTGCCAATTTCAACAACAGTTTTCAAAACGTTTCTATAGCCTATCTCTCATTATCAAACGCTTTATTTTACTAAAGCGATCTGTACCAATAGAAATAGCCTAATGTTTAACTAAAATGTTTTTTATTTCTTTATTATTTCAAAAGAAACGATACAAAGCATTTTTAAACAACCTTGCGAAATTAACAATCGACTGTTAAATGCGCCTCTGTAAAGCTGAATTCATAAGCTGATCGCAAATAAAGTGGATGGACCAATGGAAGCCATTTTATAACCGCAGCGAGAGCAGCTTTATCTCAGACGGTGCAGCAGAGGAAATGGTTGATTCCGTTTCATTGCTGTTCCGAAGCCCATGTTTGACACAATTTTCACCATTAACCAAACCCTGCCTAGTTTTTAGATGGACAAATAGCCTAAGCATAGTCTTGCCGCGAGAAAGGGAGACGTTTGCTGTCCGCCATGTTAGCGCTGAGAAAAAAAAAATAGTCTAGTTTTATACATCAGGCTGTTCAAAGCAAGCTCAATCATAGTAGTATATAAGCGAAAGCTAACAAGAAGCCTAATTAATCTCCTATTCTTCTAGCCTACAGCGTCTTTTACCGATAAACCATTGACGATGCATGTCTTTTTTGCCGGTCTTATGCCGTCTTTGCGCATAAAGAAAGTTATCAATAGTCTGAAGGCTAGCCTATATATTATTCCATTTGGAGGACATCAAATATATATATTCTATCTAAGTGACAGTCGTTAACATTTTGGAATGCTTATAGGTGAGGTAGGCTACATAAAGACCGCCTGCATAATACTTATAATATGTTAATTGTTAACTATTTTTTTCTGAGAGCCCTTTAATTAGTTAAAAAATTTAATTAGTCATTTTTGCTTTGTCTGTCTTTACCACTGTGTTCAAAATGTGTTCGTGCTGAATAGTATTCTCACAGGAGCATGTCTATCACAGTAGGCTATATAGCCTACTTTACTGAGTTCAGGGAATTCTTGTAAGCAACAGCCAATGAGTCCCATCCGATAAGTGTTATTGTTAATATTATTATAACGACATCCTTACGTTCTTGCCATGTCATAAGTAAAATGGTGTGTAATGGACTTACACAGCTATCATTCACTTGGTTAAACAGCCGTAAACCTTATCGAACAAGAATGGAAATGCATTTGATGGCGCGTTGAAAGTTTCCCTCTTGCTTTCCCTGGTCTACTATTGGTTCCTGGTAACTCACTGAATTTCTTTTTATGGATGTTAACAGGGAATATCCTGCATGAAAACAGATTTCAGTTTTCTTAGTAATTCCTACTTCTGTTTCTTGTAGCAAGTTGATCAAGTTAATCCAACAACAAAAAAGTTATTTTCCTGACAGCACTGAAGTTTTAAATTGGATGATGTACATGATCTTGATAATGAGTGTTGAAATGTAGGCTAAGCGTATAGTAGATACGCTTCACGCATAATTAAACACTATGAAGCTCTACTGTCCTTTTTTTCTGGAAAGGTTTTACATTATAGTCCATAATTGTCTTGTCTATAACGGAGCTTCGAAAACTGAGACAGCACTGCTGCCTGAACTCCAAATGATGATACTGATGTGCTATTGTTGAAACTGGAACTGCCATGTTTATTTTTATGTAAATTAATTTAAAAAATGAAATAAATGTGACATTCATTATACACAAACCCCATAGAATAATACAAAATAATAATAAACAGGAGTTACTCCAAAACATGACAAACGTGTAGGTGTCATTCACCTCCCTGCTCATCTGTGCTATTTAAGGGTTGTGCAAAGTTTAGTCACATGATAATAATGATGTTTTGCTATGTCTCACATGGCCTATCTGTCTCACATCAGAGTGCAATAGGAACTAGGAAGTTCTCAATTCATCACACCTGCTTGCAGTACAATCAAAGACTGAGATCTTACTCAAAAAACATAAAATAAAACTTTTAATATGCTTAGACAAACCTAAATAACACATTTCAAGTGACATTTTAAACAAGGACTATAAAATACAGATCAGTAGAAAACATTTCTCAGTTTTACATGTGTAGTAAGTGCTCCTTATATTTAAGCCTTCTGAAATACAGCACTTAAAACAGCCTTGAGCTAATATACAAGCTATAAACAGGAAAACCTGTTTAGTTATTTTTCTCTATCCCTAACATGGAATAGTTAAATGTATGAATTTGAAAATTAATTCAGTTTATTCGAATGCAGTCTGAAACTATCAAAACTTTACACTAGATTGTCTCAAGTTTGAGGACTTGATGATTAGACATGCCTTACATTTGTAAAAAAAAAAAAAAAAAAATTCACAGGAAATAGTCAGTAGTCTTTATAGACTTTATATTCATCACATATTCCTAAACTTGACATACTCCTTGAATGTCACTGTGAGGCAGTTCGCTGTGACATCAGTGATTATTATATTCCCCAAAAACGGTGTAAAGCTTGGAACAGATTTTTTCACTTCTGTCTCGACTTGTTCTGGTGTGGACACTGCTTCTTTTCCAGTTCCTATAACGTTTCCAATCTGAGAATGTGAAGAAAATTTTCTCTCTTCTCTCGACCTTACACAGCTGAGGTCTATGGGTTCATCTTGGTTGAAGTCCAGTTTTTCAGATTCATGACCGCCAGAATGCTTATGGTCATTGAAGTCTGTGATTCCATTGCAAGAGTGAGACAAGTCAGTATTTGGAGCACTTATACTCTGAGAACTTAAGAACCTCTTAGTCTCTCCGCTGCCACTGTCTGCCTCAGAGCAGCAACGCTTTTGAGGGAAGGTGGGGGGACCATATTGGCTAGATTGGGTGCCTTTTTGATCATTCTTCTCGTAAGGCAGTGGAGTCAGACTGGGTTTGGTTGTCAGTTTCAAGGGTTGTTCATCCAATACAGGCTCTCCTGTGCTGCCAGGCTTCTTTGAGTTGTTTGGCTCAAACAGTACAGAGCATGCTTTTTTAGTATTGTCCCCTTTACAAGATGATAGTCCATTGGAAAGCCTCAAACAGGCAGACTCAGCTTTACTGTCCTTTTTTATCACTTTCACAAGACTTTGCTTCTTTGTGTGCTTTATCTTCTCTGTGCTCTCATCTGTTCCACAGGACTTACAGTCCTGTGCTTGCCTTTCTTCCTCTGCATCAGCCGTTCCCTTCTTAATTTTAGCTGCTTGGGTGCCATTTTCCATGTACTTGCTCATGACAATAACAATCCGGCCATTTTTATTCTTATTCTTCACAATCTTCAGTTTACTGCTTATTCCATTGGATGGTGCTGTGTCCTCCTTTGCATTCACATTTAAGTCAGCTCTTCTGTTTAGTTTAGAAAGCTTTTTCAACTCCATTGTAATATTCCTCACCTTACTGAGGCACCCAGAATCCTTATCTTTAACCCATTTCTGCTGTAAAGCTGGAGATAAATTCCATTCCTTGTCAGTTAACTCAGGAACTTTGGTCTCTCTGACCATCTGATACAGGGAGTTATACATTTTAGGGTTTGGTTGATAGTGGTGGTGTTTCTTGCTGTTGAGCTGGTAGTAGTGCTTCTTTTTCCCATTTGTTTGTGCATCTCCCTGCTTGTCTTTTGGGTTGGGCTGGTAAAGATGGTGCTTCTTGCTGTTAAGCTGGTATTGCTGGCTTTGGACCAGGTCTGGAGTTGCTTTGGGTTGGCTATCCTCATCCTGAGACACCTCCTGAAGGTCTGTAAGAACACTGGATCTTCGAGCAAATGATGGTACCTTGGAAATTAGACAAATTAACAATAAGCTTTGCAGTATAAACTTAGTGTGGCTTTCACAGAAGTTAATTGGGTACAATATGTTTGTGGCATGTTTATAAGTAATGTTGAATTACCTGTAGGAGTAGATGTTTTGGTTTTGGCCCTCGTTTGCGGTAACCCATTAGCTGCTCTTGTCTTTCCCTGAATAGAAAAGAGTTTTAGATTTACAAAGTCATGACATAAAGAAACACATGGCACAAATATATTTAACTTTTGATTTATTCAGACCCATTATGAGTCAATGACTGTTTTGTGTATTCTTTAAAACATGCAGTTTACATCGCCCACCAGTGGCATTGCATTAAATTTGCTCACATAAAACAAACATTACACAGCACACACACACTTTGTTTACTAATTTGGTGGACAAATCCAGTTAGAAAGAAATGATAAAAAAATAAAAATAAATCAAAAAAGAAAGAAGACCAAACTCATTAATCAATGGTTCTGTCCCATCAATATCAATAATACAGCTATTAAAAGGTTATTTGACAGGCTCTTCAAATGGGTTATTTATTTGTTAACTCAAACTATATCTATGGGCTGTAGACAAATGGGCCGTCAGCTCTTTTCCCATAGACCATCTATAAAACAACATTGCAAAAACCTAATTAGACGACCTAGAACGATTTTATACCCAAGGGGCGCGTGCAATTACTCCAAACAGAATTCCTGTTCACGAGGGACACCGCTAATGGTGAATGCAGATGCCAGTCAAAGGGGATGAATACCCGACAAAAATGTGTGCGGAATTTCGAGGAGGCGTGAATGCATGTGTAGCCACGAAAAACACTGGGTATACCGCAGGTTTAGGGCATTTAGAGAGTAGCCTACGTCTAAACGCAAAAACTCTCAGTCAAACCAGACGAAATGAATAATAGTACAATATTGAAACAGCGGCACGTTTGTTGATGTTAAATGGTTCCACAAGAATTACAAGGTGGTCAAAGGATCGCATTTTCTGGCCACGTCTATATGTAAACATCCTTTAATGGCTGTGTGCTGACCGTGACATTGGTGTACCGCGCAATTAAATTTAGTCATTTATCATGGCGCGCCTGCGCACAAGTTCTCTCCCGCTCTTGTGTGCTCCCCCTTCTGTCACTGCGAGAGAAAGTGAAAAAGAATGAGTACGAGCGCAGCGGTAGTGAAAGCGTCGTCTCTCCTTCTACCTTTTCGGCTGTACAAGGTCAGAGCGTAAAGCCAAGAATGTTTCTATGTCTCACCTGTTTTGGAAAGCGACGAGAAGTCTCGGGTCCAGAATATTTTCCTCTGGCTCCCACGTGTTATATCTGTAGTGAGAAGAAAGGAGGCGGAGAGCGAGGGAAGAGGGGGAGAGCAGAGAAGCATGAATGTCACCAGCTCTCTCAACCGAACTATCTAACGTGGCTGTCATCTGAACGACTAGGAGGCACTAACTGATCGGATCTTCAAAAATGTTAGGCAGTAAAAAATATTGATGCATCTACTGTTAACTGTTTGGTACTGTTAGTAGCGTATAATATTGTTTTACAAATATACGTTTATTTAGCAAAAAACAGAACTCGATTTCTATAGTATTAAGGTTAAATATGAAACATTGTTAGTTACAATAAAAGACAAGTTATGACAATCCTGCATCAGTTAGCAAGCGCGATTAGCCTCACACACACACAGACACATTGAAATAGCAAAGCAAGCAAGTGACATCTTGAAGGGAAACTTACTTGGGAGACCAGCCTCTCCACTTGACTAGGTACTCAAACCTTCCCTGCGAATATTATAAAAACAAAGTCAATTACTATTGGGAATTACTTAAATAAATACAAACATTAATATTATTCTGCGTTTCAGAAACAAATACTCGTGTTCTTCATTTTAAAATACAGACCTTACTTGCGCGTTTAATACGCTTAGCCTACAACACGAACAATGTAAAGTGTTAAGAGAAAACCGCAAACCTTTCTAATGCGTTTCTTTTCGATGCTTTCCACCGCGAAGACGTGCTCACCCGCGGCGGGCAGCTCCATTTTCAGCGCGCTGTTATACTTCTCTGTGCGCGCGCGATCGCTTCTCAAGTGAGACTCAGTTTTAACTCAAATGAGCTGTACAACGTACTTCATGCAAATAGCAGTAGGCTTGACGTCACACGCAGGAGGGGCGGTGTAGAGGCTGGTCAGCACTCTGCCTCGGGTTTACCGAGCAAATGAATTCTTCTTTCATGACGCAAAGTAGGAAACACTCGTGGCAATTAAACCATTTTTTTAATTTAAGATTGATTAGCCTACTTCTTAAGTTGTCATTTAGCAGTTCGTGTGACAGGTTAAATCATTATCAGCAAGTTTTGTTTTAATCGTGTGATTTACCATCCTTTGTTTATATCAGTGCAGGGAAGACAATATTATAAAAGATTTTAAAAAACAATAACTGCTCTACATCACAGGCTTACTAAAGTGAAGAGTTAAGCTTTAGCTATATGAACAAATTAGGTTATGTTTTAAAAAAAACCGAGCTTAGCCTACAATAAAACCTATAGTAGGCCTACATTGACACCGGGACCATAAAAATTGGATTATTAAATAACAGCATTTTGAGACTTTACATTTTGAACAGTGCTTTTGGTTTATTTTCCCCACCACTAAATAATCAAACGGGCGGCATCAGGATTCATCCTCAATCTTTTGCTGTCCAAAACGTGATGGATTAAAATGACATCTAAATTTCCTTGGGATATTAGATTTGGTGCATTTTATGTTTAAAACGTGATATTATGTCTAGGTAGATATTGCGCACGCCTACTCTTCCTAAACCGTTTAATGTTCTGAGATGTCTTCGTTTGGAAAAATTGCATTAAGATACAAATTATTTCAGTGTTTGGAGACAAGTTGTCTACTTTAGACTATTGTTAACATAATGTAGTTGTTTAGACTCATTCAGCTCACGTGAGAGTTGCCTGCAAATGTACAATATGTAGGTCACTGTGGTTGGTCTTCAAAGCCTCTAGCACTCAACTGGCTGATAGGCATTTTCATCTGACATCTGCCTTCTGACGGCCAACGGCTGCTGTAAGACCTGTGAAAAAAAACTGCAGTGGCAAACGAACGTGTGAAAACCCTGGGCTATGCCTACTCATTCATTGCCTGTGCCACAAAGGCAGTGCGTTTACAATCTTATGAGTGGGAAAGAAAACACACACACATGGACACACACACACACTCAATAATGTGTACCCATACTCAAAATATGCACGGATACACCTACACACATACACTCAATAATTTGCAACATCATACAAATATAATAATGTGTTTTGTGGCCACAAAACGTTAAAAATCTTCAAAAAAATTCAGCATGATAAGGGTTAACGGCAGGCGGCAATTTTCAGCCTATTGCAGAGAGGCACGACTGCCTTTCCTTATAAGGCAATGACTGCTGAACAGCAGCGAAAATACTTGAAAATAATAAATGAAACATATTAGTATGTAGTATTCACTACCATTTAGCAGTTGCATAAAAAGGGACTTCCCAGATGGTTGAAAAGTTTCTATTATAATGAATCTTGTCCAGGACGAGAATTGTCTCATTGCAAACAGTTTTGTCGCACGAACCCATCTGTGTTATTTCACGGGAAATTCTGTTGTGTAAAAGAAGTTAACCCAATCCAATTGCTAATGTTAGGATCTTGAGTTAGGCTACTTGTTTTGCTAAAGAACAATATTTCAATATTTTGAACCTGCTGATCTCTGTTGCTCATATTTCATGTGAGATGTTCCTGTTACTCATTTAAGTCATGTTAAATAAATAGTCAGGTCAAGTCTTTCTCATACTCTGCCTTACTAATATAGATGGGCTGCACTTAAAATATGTGAATATTAAAATAAAATCCAAGTGTTGTAAGTAACCACCTCAAACCAAGAACGAACATAACTGTGTCTTCGTATTAAATTTCAGAACTGACACATTCTATCTCTTCAGACTTCGTACTGTAGGCTATAGAACAAAAAACTGTTAAGAATCTGAAAACCTCTGAGAGGGGAAAGGATCGTTAAACTCAAGAGAAGCACGTCTCTGATTATCATTAATGCTGGAGCGCATGGAACGCTGAATGCGAAATATTTCGGTCTATTCTGTCAACGCACAGTTCAGATGTCTTTCACGCTTAAAATGAGAACTTTAAACATTGTTTAAAGACCTTGCAAAAAGAAGCAACACTTCAATGATTTGATCGTAGTGATGTTTTCAGAAATTGTCACATAGATCTTATACGAAGTTTCTACTGCCTTCCAATTTAACATTGGATATGCGAAAGCGCAGTTAGCCTACTCAAAAGGTTGTAAAGGTAAAGGTAACACTAGGAACCTGGAGCGTGACAGTTTTGAACTCGAGTTTGACTGGTTGTTCTGTGGTTTTGTGAAATGCATAAATGGATATCGCAGTCTTCGTCTTCAAATCTTACAAAAATATCATGTATACTGATCTAACTTTGAAATAAATTGCCGGTGTTTGGCCAAATGAAACCTGTTAATAAAATGGTCATCATCGTATTTGAAACCCCATTTAATCGTCATAAATGTACTCTGGAATCCAGGGGTGCAATTTTATTTGCGGGTGAAGCTGAGCTTCAGGTGCTCCCATCGTTGTTTCTTTGGTGGTGGACCCAAGAGTTGATGCTCTCGCAGCTTCATGCAACATCAAAGCATGCCACGAGTTTTTCCTGTTTTTTTGTTTGTTGTTTTTTTACATACTGAGCAAATATTCCAGACAACACGAAAATATCCAAACGGGGGGGGGGGTCTTAGCTGTTTGTCCTGCATTTTTCTGTTCAGCTTTTCTTTTCTTTTTTTTTTTTTTTTTTACTGATATCTCATGACAACAATGCATAACCTGATCAGGTGGTTTGGATTAAATTACACAATCCATGTCACCCTATTTCAGTGTTACTGTCTCTCAGAATTCACTGGCCATTACAATACTTTGTTGGTGTCAATTTCTCTTCTTAGAACATGACCACAGTTATCTGGGGAACTTATACTGCTCAGCTTACCTCATTTTCAGCACTGTTCATTAGCTTGCTTCAAAAAATATACATTTCAAAAATAAATAAGAGCCTGTAATAAACAGCCTCCATCAGATTTGGTTTGAAATTATATGTTGTAACACATCCACCAACACTCATTATACTACACCTATTCTGTGACTTTAAACTTCAGCATTGAGCAGATTGATATTGAACTTGAACAGATTCATCCCTTCTTGGATGACTATTAATATCTGTCATAATGCAAATGTGGACACAGGGAATAGCTCTAAGATATTGTAATGAATAAATACAATATGGGAACATTGATGACTTTTAAATTTATTTATTTTTTTAAATATATACATGGTCATATAGAGACCAGACTAATCTATACTAAACCCATTGTGTATTGAATGGCACAATTATTGTTGTTTGACATTTGCTTTAAAGAATGCACCACACCTCTACACTCAGACTTTAATAGAATGTTGATGAATATATATACCAAAACCAAAGCAGATGCTTAGACTGTAACTGATAGTATCAGCTATGTGGGAAGCATAATCCTAACCTTCAGTTCATTTACATAATCTTCATTCATTCATCCACCCTCAACAAATATTGGGCAGGGCAGTCACTCGGTTTCTAGTCCCTCTTGTACTGTGTGTATTGTTTTGAGGGACACTTATCTAATATGTGCTCTATGCTCTAGGCCAAGGATTCAGTCCCATCTTTTTCCCCTTTAGTGCTGACCCCTGGGTAACTATGCAAATTATGTGGGATTGACCAGGGGTGTGCACCTTTTGAGTAATAAATTGATATCCTGTCTGCATGATTTTCCCTATTGCATCCTCCTGAACGATGACTTTAACCATTGTCAAAAAAGTTTGTGTCAATAAGCTCTTCATGAGTTATAATGTTTAACAATGCTTGATAGATATCCTTTTTCATTAGTTATCTTCTATAAGGATCATCTGGATTGCATCAAGGACTCTGCAGTAATAGAAATATTGTTAATGTATTGTTCATTTCTTTGCACCGGAATGAATACCAGGACTATAGAATGTGCCGATAAAACAAATATTGCAAAATCTGTCACTGGGACAGTACCCTTTCAAAAGGTACACTTTTGTACCTTATTTATCCCTACATACTAGTACCTTAAATGTACATATTATTAACTATTGCAAATAGTGTATTATTACCTAAATGATACATATTAGTACCTTTTGAAAGGGTGTCACCCCAGTGACAGCTTTTTGTACCACTTGTTTATTTTCTGTATTTTTCTGTTACTGGAATAATACTGCAATATAATAAGATGCTTCTATAATATAAAATATAATAAAATAAAAACTATAATGAAGTGCTTGCGCCACAACTTTAAAATGAAAAATCAATATACTATGTACTTATATTGTATAAACCATGCAAACATAAACACACACTCACAGTGTCAACAGCTGTAAGTGCCTTACTGCCATTTCTCACATGGGAAAACAGACTGTCGTCACAGTGACTAATACAAGCCCTCTGAGTTAGGCACTTGTTGGCTCCAGATTCCCTGAGAGTGCAGTATATAAATAGCAGGTAATGTTCATGATTATTGAACAATGACGACCAACCACTCACTGTGGAACACTATTATTCTATGTGATTCCTGTCTAGCTCTTCCACTCTTTTACAAACTCTTTTTCTCTTGTGGCTCTGACGCACTAACTCTCTAGTGGTAAAGGTTAATCTATGGACCTAATACACTCTTAGAAAAAAGGTACAAAAGCTGTCACTGGGTCTGTACCCATTCAAAAGATGCAGCTTTGTAACCCTAAAGGGTGCATATTCCTATCTTCAAGGCACATACCTAAATGGTACATTACTTTTTGAAAGGGTAAAGCCTGAGTAACTGCTTTTTAATGTATGTGTATAGCTGACTCACACCCATTAGCTTGCCATTTGTACTACTGTTCCTAATATTTCTGAATGGTATGGAAAGTGCAAATTACTGTAGTTAACTATATTTAAATAATTAGAATTTTCAAATTAGAATCCAGAACATTTACGTGTTCAATTCACATTGCTTTTGATTGCTCTTTGTGTACATTTGATTAAAGCAGCTTTAGCTATATGCAGTGGGGAGAACAAGTATTTGATACACTGCCGATTTTGCAGGTTTGCCCACTTACAAAGCATGTAGAAGTCTGTAATTTTTATCATAAGTACTTTTCAACTGTGAGTGACAGAATCTAAAACAAAATCCAGAAAATCACATTGTATGATTGTATTTTATTGCATGTCATATTTGATCACCTACCAACCAGTAAGAATTCAGGCTCTCACAGAGAGTAGTTTTTCTATAAGAAGCCCTCCTGTTCTCCACTCATTACCTGTATGAACTGCACCTGTTTGAACTCGTTACCTGTATAAAAGACACCTATCCACACACTCAATCAAACAGACTCCAACCTCTCCACAATGGCCAAGACCAGAGAGCTGTGTAAGGTCATCAGGGATAAAATTGTAGACCTGCACAATGCTGGGATGGGCTACAAGACAATAGGCAAGCAGCTTGGTGAGAAGGCAACAACTGTTGGTGCAGTTATTAGAAAATGAAAGAAGTTCAAGATGACGGTCAATCTCCCTCGGTCTGGGGCACCATGCAAGATCTCACCTTGTGGGGCATCAGTGATCATGAGGAGGGTAAGGGATCATCCCAGAACTACACGGCAGGACCTGGTCAATGACCTGAAGAGAGCTGGGACCACAGTCAAAGAAAACCATTAGTAACACACTATGCCGTCATGAATTACGCAAGGTCCCCCTGCTCAAGCCAGCGCATGTCCAGGCCCGTCTGTAGTTTGCCAATGACCATCTGGATGATCCAGAGGAGGAATGGGAGAAGGTCATGTGGTCTGATGAGACAAAAATAGAGCTTTTTTTCTAAACTCCACTCACCGTGTTTGGAGGAAGAAGAAGGATGAGTACAACCCCAAGAACACCATCCCAACCGGGAAGCATGGAGGTGGAAACATCATTCTTTGGGGATACTCTTCTGCAAAGGGGACAGGACAACTGCACCGTGTTGAGGGTAGGATGGATGGGGCCATGTATTGCGAGATCTTGGGCAACAACCTCCTTCCCTCAGTAAGAGCATTGAAGATGGGTCGTGGCTGGGTCTTCCAGCATGACAATGACCCGAAACACACAGTCAGGAAAAGGAGTGGCTCCGTAAGAAGCATCTAAAGGTCCTTTGGCCTGGCCAGTCTCCAAACCTGAACCCAATAGAAGATCTTTGGAGGGAGCTGAAAGTTCGTATTGCCCAGATACAGCCCTGAAACCTGAAAGATCTGGAGAAGGTCTGTATGGAGGAGTGGGCACAAAATCACAGTTGAAGAGTACCTATGATAAAAATTACAGACTTCTACATGCTTTGTAAGTGGGCAAACCTGCAAAATCAGCAGTGTATCAAATACTTGTTCTCCCCACTGTATATATAAAAACATAGATAAAAATAATATTTAAAATATAGAGACTGAGGTGGAAACCGCGAGAAATGTTTAGAGTGGCCTCGAGCGTGGCAGTCAGACATCAGTGGGGGGTGATTAGCTTCAGACACTCTCACCCTCACATTTCCACATTAACACAGAGCAGCATGATCAGCATCCGCCTCCATAACAAGCCTTTTATAATGACATACTCATTTCACGGGACTGCATCCCTCAGGCAGACCCTCTGTGTCCTTCTGGCAAACTCATGCTACTGAGATCAATCCAGTTGATAACTGCACAGCAGTCAAATACAGGATAACAAATTGTGTATGATGTGCATATTTGATTATGTGCACCTCACTGTACATGTATTCTTACAGATTTTATGAAGCTATTTTATCGAGAGAAAAACAGATTGACAGATGAGGATGGTTGTGTGTGTTTTCTGGATCAGCGCACCGAAATGGCTGTGCTGAAGTCATTGTTATCACGACTGCTGGAGTGACTGGCTCTTTAAAACACACTGCCTGCAGCCCCACGCAATGAGCCACCCCCACAACACACACACACACACACACACACACACACACGCATGATGCACATACACATCTGAAGTCATGATACACACACACACACACACACACACACACTCCCTCTTCCAACCACACACACATTGAGTGTCACCACATCCCTGGAGCTGGGGGGATGGGAGAAGCGATGGAGACAGAGCAAGAGATAGAGGGAGGGGTGGAGAGACGGAACGCCAGGCTCGTGGAGGGGAGTCGGTGGAATTCTGCAGGTTGCCGTGGAGAACACGTCAATACTGTATTGAGCACTTTGCAGCCACAAGGAAAGAAAGTGAGCAAAATGAGCTCTGAAGCAAAATGTGTGCATCAGAGTGTGTAGGGTCATGCACATACCCATATAACCTGCAGGTAACCCTCAAACAAAAGACACGGTAGAACAATGGCACGGTTTAAATCAGTTGTATGGTGTTTTCCACAAATATTTCAGGCTGAGGAATATTGTACTTCAAATCTGTGAAAAATAAAAAAGTTGATTACCATGAAAGTGATTATATTTTATCATTTAAATGCAATCTATTTCACATTGCAAACACATCATGAGTAAATCAGCACCAGGATCTGACATCAAATGAACATTTTTTTGGTGTGATAGAATTGAAATAAATACTGTGAAAATCACAAAATAAATTATATTTTTTTATTTGAAGCCCCCGCAGGCCACTCATGCTGTTTTGTCTGTGTACAAACCTGGCTAAACATTTAATATGAGGGTCAGTTTGGTCACATACACACTGAAAAAAAAATGCTAACCTAAAAATATGGTCTAAATTAACTGAAAATCAGGAAAATTATTTAACGTCACTGAATTAAGCTAAATACATCAGGATAGACTAATAAAAATAAATTAATAAATATGAGGGTTAGATGAGGTAGAACTAGCTCTTTGCCTGTTACCACTGTTTATTTAAAGGACAGAACATAAATCAAATGAAATATCAAGCACTGTTAATAGTGAATAATAAGTAATAAGCGAATATTACTGTATAAACCTTAGAACCTGCCATATGACTTCATGTCTTTGGAACATCTCCATCTTAGCACACTGTAATCCTCTTCTTGCTCCAGTGCCCACCACCTCTGTCATGCAAATCCTCGTTTTCCTCTCTTGCCTGTGGAACAAGGCCATTGATTGGAGTACCTAACTTAGGCCTGGCCGCTCTCTCTCGTCTGCCCTCAAAGACTTCCTGTGGGAGGCTAATTTGCCTGTTTGCATGTTAATGTAGTGGAGCAGGAGAGAGAGAGAAAGAGGAACAGATTTACTTTCAGTCAAAACTCATCAGCAGCCTGCCACAAATAATGATCCATCAGCAAAGTCTTGACTGCAGACGAGCAATTTTCATATCAATTACATGCTGGATTATCGTATTTCAGGAAAATGACTAAACGTGAAATGCACAGTGGTTGCTTTTGGGTACTTGCAAAACAAAATATGGTTACAGAGTAATGTCATGATTAATGAGAAAGGTATTATTAACAAAACCAAATGATCAGAACCAAATGCTTCATGCTGTAAAATTAAAAATAACTGGATTTATTCAAGTCAAAAATCAGATTGAATATCAACCTGACTCTATTAGGTTTCACCAACAAAACAAACCTTTGGCCGGGTCAGGTCAGGTGAAGACTACACATTTTCACTTACTACAATGAATTCATCAGTTTACCATTTTGAGTTTTAAATGGAAATGATTATTTATGAATGAAACTAATCTTATATGGACAACTATAGTGCTGAATCAACAGCACTATAATATATAATACAATAATATATAAGTTCCAGTACACATCCAGATTTTGCTGAATGGTTAAATGCTCACCATCCTGAGGGTTAACTTTCATTGAACCTTATTTCCCAAATTAGACAGGGAGCTGGGTCCAACTTCAGTGTTTTTGCCAAAAATATGTTCAGTAGAATGGAAAGGTACACTTTATTTATTCCAGAGGGGATCAATTTTCCCTGTGATGTTTACTGTAATTCAGAAAGAGAGAAGAGGAGCAGTCCTGGTGTGTGCAGTCCTGGACTATATGATCCTGCCCTCTCTCACATACTCCCACACACTTTGTTGAGACTCTATAAATAACCCACCCCCCATCTCAAACAAAGAAATGGACACTCGCTACCATCCAGATCACAGGTCTCAAAAATCATTAAATCAGTCAATGACACCAAAGTGTTCCTTGTTGGTTTCCGACCGTGTTAACGGTGAGGAGCTGCTCCCCGTGTGACTGGTTCCAGAGGTGTAGACCAAAGACCTTCATCACAAAGATACTTGTATTTAATTATGTAACATTAATTACATGCTCCGTGGTTCTCTAAGAAAAAGTCTTAGTCTTAGAAGAAAGTCTCACTTTCATGTCAGTAACACGTCATCAGAGAAAAGACGAGATGTTGAGAAGAAATGTTGTTGCAAAAGGGAGGGAAAGTTATTTTGATGAAAGATTACAATGGCACATGAATAAAATAAAATTATGAGCATGGATAAATAATTTATAATAAATACTGCAATATTCCATGAAAAATAAAAAAAACTGTCGGCAAATTTTGATGTCATGGTGGGTTTAAATATAATGCCTATGGAGATCTGTCCCACGAAGAAATGTTCAAAGAGATCAAACCAAATCATTGTGTGTGTGTGTGTGTGTATATATATATATATATGTCACGAATGAGGCTCCCTCTTCGCATCCTCCGGACCGGCAGAGGGAGCCTTCACCCGAGTATTGACCCGAGTATTCATTTCAAACTATGTTTCCCATAAGCCCCATACCTGGGACTGATCACTCGACACCTGCTCTCTATCTTCTCTCTTATTTAAACCCTGTCCACTGACTGTTCCACGCGAAGTCTTGATCAGTTCCTTGCTATCAACTCGAGCGTTATTATTCTGGATTGTTTATTCTGTTACGACTTTGGACTGTTACCTCGTTTACGAACCTTAGCTGCCTGCCTGACCCATGCCTGTTATTGGACTCTGTTTGTTCGCCGCCTGCCTCGACTCTTGCCTGTCCCAGTTTATGTTTTTGGTTTGTCTCTGCTATTGCTGTTGCCGTGTAATTACCCTTGCCTGTTTGACACTGACCTACTTTAATAAACTGCACATGGATCCTAACTCAGCAGACTCCACGTCACAATATATATATATATATATATATATATATATATATATAAATTTTTATATATATATATATATATATATATATATATATATATATATATATATATATAAATTTATATATATATATATATAAATTTATATATATATATATATATAAATTTATATATATATATATATAAATTTATATATATATATATATATATAAATTTATATATATATATATATATATATAAATTTATATATATATATATAAATTTATATATATATATATATATAAATTTATATATATATATATATATATATATATATATATATATATATAAAAATTTATATATATATATATATATATATAAATTTTTATATATATATATAAAAATTTATATATATATATATATATATAAATTTTTATATATATATATATATATATATATATAAATTTTTATATATATATATATATATATAAATTTTTATATATATATATATATATATATATAAATTTTTATATATATATATATATATATATAAATTTATATATATATATATATATAAATTTATATATACATATATATATATAAATTTATATATATATATATATATAAATTTATATATATATATATATAAATTTATATATATATATATATAAATTTATATATATATATATATAAATTTATATATATATATATAAATTTATATATATATATATATATATATATATATATTGTGACGTGGAGTCTGCTGAGTCTGCTGAGTTAGGATATATATATATATATAAGAAGTATGTGTATATTATATTAAGAAGTGTGTATTATATTTGTATTCCAAGGGAAAATAGTTGGCTTGAAAATGATATACAATACTGAGAATAAATAATGACAGAATTTGTCAGTTTGGAGTGAACTATTCCTTTATACAGGAACAGAGTGCGCTAGCAGAGGCCTGAGAGGGGCTGAAAGGCCTCCCCTGGCTTCAGCTCAGATTCTGCAGAACTAACAGTGTGTAACCCAACCCTGATTTGGCACTGGTCAGCACAGACACTCACATAAGTTCTCTCTCTTTCACACTTGCACACACGCACGCACGCACTCATGCACTCAACATAGCACACTAGGAACTGTCACATCAATCTGAGCTTATGAAAGACCCCGGAAACTGTCAGACATCTCAGACATGTGTATGTTTGTGTGTGGAGGGCATTACTGTCTAAGGGTGTGTTTTTGTTGTTATTTTCACAGTACATACAATTCCATTGATATCTGACATATGAACAAGAGGAAGTGTTTGACGTTGTCCAAGTTTGTGTGTTGTTGTATTTCCATGTTTTATTTTTTTTCCATGAAGCCACTCATTTCTCATGACCAGTTCCTGCAGTAAGCTGTTCCAGAGAACTTGTGTACGGTGTGTGTGTGTGTGTGTTGGGAAAAGAAGGGGGGGGGTAGCTTGAGTGTAAATTGTGGATTTTGAAGAATTTCCCACTGTTGGTGGAGTTTGAATGTGACAGAGAGAGGGAGGGTGGGTGGAAAAAAGAGGGCAGTATGTCAGGTTTACACAAGCCCACAAAAGGAAGGTAAAATTTGTGTTGTCTAGATGGTGAATATGCAGGACTGGGAAAGGATAGACTGAGACCCATCACTTAATGCACTTAATGACCCAAACTTCTGCACATAATAACCTAGAATACTGTCTAACACTTGATGGCTGCTCTGTTAAGTCTTCGTCGTCAGTTAGAAACCTGGGTGTTCTCTTTGATACCAATCTTTCATTTGAAAGCCACATTTCTAGAAATGTGGGCAATGTAATGTAAAACTGCATTCTTCCATCTTAAAAATATATCTAAACCACGACATATGCTCTCAATGACAAATGCGGAACAGCTAGTTCATGCATTCATGGCCTCAAGGCTAGATTACTGTAACACTCTACTGGGTGGTTGCCCTGCTCGTGTGATAAACAAACTACAGCTGATCCAAAATGCAGCTGCAAGAGTCCTTATACCAGAACCAAGAAGTATGACCATATTAGCCCGGTTATGTCAACACTGCACTGGCTCCCTATTAAACGTTGTATAGATTTTAAATCTTGCTAATTACACAAAGCACTAAATGGTTTAGCTCCCCAATAGCTTAGCGAGGGTTTAATGCATTATTGACCAACCATAAACTCTAAAAAGTGCTATAATACAAATTCTACTTTCTCTTTATTCTATTTTTATTTTAGTATATGCAGTAATATAATGTGTACAGACATGTCAAACAAATTTTTCACTAGATGGAGAGAAAATAAATAAAGTACAAATAGATTAAGGTACATCATTAGCCATTTATTTAAACACAGGGGAAAAAAAATAGGCATTGGCAAAAATAGGCATTCTGAACTGAATCTTACCATAAATACAAACAACTGAAGAAAAGCAAAATCATTTATTATAATAGTTTAACAAAATTAAAATTCTAATTTTTCACTTACCCTGGCACTATCCCAGATATTTACAGCTGCCTTTCTTCAGCAAAAAACAGATCTGTAGATGCATACCAGGCAAATTAAAGGCAAAAATGCAGAAAGGATGTATCAAAGTAATACATGCTCCACATGATGATTTAAAGCCTTTTGGCAAAACAATAGATGCATGTATGCGAACTGAGCTGAGCCGAACGATTACGTCACCGTTTTCTCCAGTGCTGATACACATAAATTAACTATAACTACTGATCTTTACAACGGAATGAATCAATAATATATAGAATAAGCTGGACAATGACACCATTTTCTTTGGGAGCTGCTGTGCTGTTGCCAATTATTAATGTAAAGCTGCTTTGCCACAATTTGCATGGTAAAAAGCGCTATATAAATAAAGGTGACTTGACTAGATGTGTAAAAAAAAAAAAAAAATTCTCTTCCTGTCATCACTCAATCACATATACGTGTAACATAAGCATGTTCCCCTGAGAAGTAGAAAGACTGAGTGTGTGTTTGCTACTGGAAACATGCATGTGAATTTGCATGTGCCTCACAAATCCACAGATGATACTGCATATGTGTGGACAAAGTTTGCAAGAATATACATTATACCCTTACTGAATCAGAAATACCATGTAAATCAACCAATCCAGTTTCAAAATATCACCTTTTATACTATGGGAATGTTCCAGGCAGGCCCAAGTAGTTTCAGGAAGATTTTGACCTCATTACAGTTTCTAGTTCACTTCAAATTATTTCAGTTATTTCAAAAGGTCCTTAAAGCCTACAATAGCAAAAGAAAGCAAAACCCACAAAGACACTTACCAAGCAAATCTAGATAATAAACATAAGTATTTGTTTCATAGATAAAACACGGCCTTTTTATTCTAAGATATCTTTCTCTCGCTCTCTCTCCCATAAAAAAGTGCACACACATGTATAGTACAGATACACACTCACATGCATACAGAAACATACACACGCACAGAAACTTCAATAAAATATAGTTTGAAAAGATTCATGACTAGTAGCAAGGTATAACGTTGTTCTTAAAGCAGTTAAACTTACAGCTTTGCTTTTAGTAGAGACGTTGTTGCCTTAATCAGTCAATCTGATGAAGGGCCGCTGAATTGTAAGAAACTAAGATGTAAATTCTCTGAAGAAAATGTGAGTGGTGCTTGCCAAAACTTGCTACTAGGCAGTTACTAGGGTCTTTTGTGAGATTAATAGAAAGCCAACTCCCAAGTCTGTGCAGTGTTCTGTTGCGGAGATATGGCTTGTTCATGTTGCTGTACCAGTAAGGGTGCACTCAATGGTTGATCGGGTGTGGCTACCATTACAGACTGGTTTTCAACCAAATCAAAACAGTCAGTCATCGTGTCTCTATGATGTTCTGGTGCTGAGCTATGGCTTTTTAGACAAGGGACTAACTGAAACAAAAAGGCTTAAATACAAGGAGAACAGAGGGCAACACGAGACTAAATAACACAACACAGCTGGTAAACAATCATAATTAAGGTGGCCATGACAACTAAGGAGTGGCAAGAAACTGAACAAAGGACGATAAAATGAACAAACAGAATCCGAAACAGACAGACATGTGACATTATTCCCCCCTCCCAAAAGGAGCGACCTCGCGCCAGAAAGAGTCCAACCAGGGAGGGGGGACAAGCACCCTGGAGGTCGTGGGCAGGTGCCGGCCGGTTAGGAGACCTCCAGGACGGTGCCGGCCCGTTAGGAGGAGACCTCCAGCACGGTGCCGGCCCGTTAGGAGGAGACCTCCAGGACGGTGCCGGCCCGTTAGGAGGAGACCTCCAGGACGGTGCCGGCCGGTTAGGAGGAGACCTCCAGGACGGTGCCGGCCGGTTAGGAGACCAGGGCGAAGCGGGCTCGTAGGCTGGAGCCATATCTGGGCCCCAAGACATCCCCTCATACTCCACTAACATTCCCAAGGACACAAGTGTGGTGGCCATTACTGCTGAGGGCTCATGCATGGCAGTCATTTTGATCAGCTCTGTTGGAACTCCATCTTCAGACACGGGGAAGCATCGGAGGGCAGAAATGGATAGATCCATGGCAGTGGTATAAAGAGGGAACCGGTGTGGGATAAGCTGGCGAGGCCACGTGTGTTTCAGGGCTGGATGAGGAAGATACTTTTCTTTAACGTCATCTACTTCAAAATTTGAACAGTTTAAATAGAAAATAAGACTTAGAGGATAGTTCCTTCATCCAGTCCAATCTGAAAACTCACATTGAGGGAGGCTTCAGGCTAGCTCACCTGATGGGAAAGTTTGAGAAAATCCTCCACATACCTCTCCAAAGGCCAACCATTCTGCTGCAGACCTCAAAGGCAGTCCTCAGCCAGGACAATCTTTTTTTCCTTTTGGATCTGTTTTTCTGTTTGTTTTTAGGTCTTCCGTTCTGTTACATGGTGTGTCTGAGGATGAAGTGCACAATGAAGGAAGTCTTCAAAGAAATCTTTTAATATAATAAATAGAACAATAAAGCAACCAAAAACACCATAATATAACATCAACAGAAGACAAGGGACTAACTGAAACAGAAGGCTTAAATACAGAGAACAGAGGGCAAACCGAGACTAATTAACACAACACAGCTGGTAAACCATAATCATAATTAAGGTGACCATGACAACTAAGAAGTGGCAGGAAACTGAACAAAGGAGGACATGTGACAAAATGAATAAACAGAGAATCTAAAACAGACAGACGTGTGACAGTAATATTTACATTGTAAAATGAAACTGCACTCACCTAGCTAGCCTAATAAATACAGGTTTCCTCGGGATGTTTAATCATCTTCACTTCTTAGCGAGCTCTTGAAATTTGAATTAACATCAGTTAAATCAGTTGAACTAAAATTAAAAAATATAATTCTAGAATTTTACAGTCAATCTTGTAGTTTGCACTTAATAAAATATACAAATATAAAATATATATAATAAAAAAATAAGTGAAATACAATAAAAGTAGACTGCATTGGACACAAGCACCTCAGCAACATTATTATGCAAGAAATCAGAAGACAGTGACACATGACATATGTCAGAGATTGGTCAGGCTCTGTCATCACCCAATCACAGCGAGCACCGTCACCTGAGTACTGATCCCGTTCACCTGATTCACATCATCTCATCACCACCACTGCATAAGAGCACACACTTCATTCTTAGCTTGCCTGGGTCTCCATCGTATCTCCATTCTCCTGCAATCTCCATTCTCCTGCAATCTCCATTCTCCTGCAATCTCCATTCTCCTGCAATCTCCATTCTCCTGCAATCTCCATTCTCCGGATTACCCCACAATACCAACTCTGTCACCGAAGAGTGTGGTCTGCAGTGTTCATTCACGATCTCCTTCCATCTCCTGTGAAACCAAAGAACTGTCAGTATATCCATTCGTCCTCTTTCCGCTCTGTAGCTCATCCCTTGTGAGGGCCTTCCCGACTCATCAGCCAGTGGCGCATATCCCCAACAAACCGTCCCATACCGGCGTGATTCAAAAGATCTTAAACTAGATGGAACTGGATTAAATATTTTGACTGTTGCGACTCCAATTGGACTTATGACCTGTAACTCTGCCTGAGTATCGGGCAAGTGTTCACTGTTGGCCAAAGGAGAACTGGCCCCCCGACTAAGCCTGGTTTCTCCCAAGTTTTTTTTCTCCATTTTGTTGGAGTTTTGGTTCCTTGCTGGTGTTGCCTTTGGCTTGCTTAAGTTGGGGACACTTGCTTGATATTCAGAAGTGTTTTTGATATGCCTGCATTGGCGCCGTTGTATGCGAACTGAGCTGAGCCGGACGATTACATCACTGTTTTCTCCAGTGCTGATATACATAAATTAACTAGACTAAAAACTACTGATCTTTGCAATGGAATGAATCAATAATATATAGAATAACCTGGACAATGACACCATTTTCTTTGGAAGCTGCTGTGCAGCCAAAAATGATTTGCCAATTATTAATGCAAAGCTGCTTTGCCACAATTTGCATTGTAAAAAGCGCTAAATAAGTAAAGGTGACTTGACTTGACTATCTCTTCATCATCTCTTTCACCTGTCTCTGTGTTTTGTTTTGTTTTTTGTTTTTTGTTCAAAAATTTCATATTTTAGCTGTTGGAACAGATAACTGATAACAATAATACAACAATAGTCAAGTCATCTTCATTTACATAGGCTTTTTACAATACAAAGTGTTTCAAAGCAGCTTCACGGTGATAATAGGAAATTTAATGGACAGAGATTATTTGGGCTTTAGCTTGCTAATAACCTTTTCCTAGAACTGCTGTAAAGTAAGTTTTTGATGGAATCACTTCCGTTGTTAAAATCATTAATTATCTTAGGGGCCACCTAAGACACCTTTTTAATTGAAAACAGAAGACTTTTTTTTTTGCCATTCATTTAGGAGGCCATCGCAGAGGATCGTTTAGTTGACACTTAGAAGTAGATAATGTGTTGAGTATGCCAGTTTTTTTTTTACTCTATATTTAAACTGACAGAGTGTGTTTCCCGAACAATGCCAGGAAGACTGTTTAAACGTTTAGATGCTAAAAAAGAAAATGATTCTATTCAGTCTAGAATATTTGATATTCTAGGTATTATCAACTGGGCAGAATTCTGAGATTGCAATAGACGTGTTGGACTATATAACGCATTAAGAGCTTGCTCAGGTACTGGGGAACTAAACCACTGAGTGCTTTGTAAAATCTAATTATACGATGTCTATAAGGGCGCTAATGCAGTGTTGACCGAACCGGGCTAATATGGTCATACTTTCTGGTTATAGTAAGAACTCTAGCTGCTGCGTATTGGACCAGCTGTAGTTTGTTTATCAAGTGAGCAGGGCAACCACCCAGCAAAGCATTACAATAATCTAGCCTTGAGGTCATAAACGCATGAACTAACTGTTCTGCATTTGTCATTGAGAGTATATCGTAATTTAGATATATATATTTTTTTTTAGATGGAAGAATGCGGTTTTACAGATGTTAGAAATGTGGCTTTCAAATGAAAGACTAGAAACATGGCTTTCAAATGAAAGATTGTTGTCAGTTAGGAACCTGGGTGTGCTCTTTGATACCAAAAATTTTACAGAAGGAACTTATACTGATTACTGCTGATACATATTGTGAACCACATCATGTGTAGAAGAAAAACTACATTTGTTGTCTAAACCAGTATTGCCAGCTGTATAGATTTATGGGCAGAATTGGAGTGTTCTAGATTAACTGTAATTCCAGTGGAACTGCTTGTTAATAAGCTAAGTGTGGAAATGTTTTGATGTCATAAAACGTCAGGACAAGTCAATCCTCTACTATAAAGGAAATCACAGAAAACAAGATGGTGGCACCATTGTCTGGAGACATCAGTTGATGCTCTGCTGAATGTGTATATTTGAATTAGAGGTTCACTTAAAAAGCAAGATTATTGTATTTTTAAAGCACATTTTACAGAAAAATTAAGGTTTCAGATATTTATTAATAAGCATGGCTTTTAAAGACAAAACTACAAGATTTTGACTCCTGTTCACTTTTGCAGGTGTGTGTATACCTGTCATCCCATTCTATTCTGTGCTGTTGTTTGAAAGTATGTGTGCTATTCACAGATACCTTTGTTAGAAAAACATGCTGTAAAAAACACCAGATATGCCATTTCTCTCTCCTGTCCTTTCCTCTACTCATTTTATCATTAAACTCATTTATATGACTCGTTTCAGAGCTTCCAAATTCTATTTCTCTGTTATTGTCGTTTCTCACTCTCTGGAGATGAAATGTGGTGTTGTGTATTTACCTCGAATTTTGAGGTCACACATCAATATCTATATACTCATACTGAAAATATCTGTGGGTGTAAAAACTTTTCATCTTTAAAGAAGCAGGGAAGACAACTGTGCAACGCTCACAGCAACACTGAAGCACACTGATCTTTATCTGCATGGTATGCTGGATTTAAATAGACACTTTGCTTTTTTTTTTTACAGCAGTTACACACATTAGACCACAAAAGTAAGAGATCAGTGTAGAAATGGCAAATTCTACTTCAACATAATACTGTATAGCTGCAGCTGAGACACTCTGAAACAAGAACAGTATTGTGAAACCATGAATTGTTCTATATGATAATTTGGTAACACTTTATCTTGATGGTCCACTTGAGACATTCTACAAACTAAAACTAGAAACTTTGCAACTACATTTCAACTAACTCTTATTAAAGTATAAGTAGACTGTTCATAATAACACTTTGTTTTGATGCTCCCCAAGAGACATTCTACTGACTATAAGTAACTTTGCAACTCCATCATCTTATTCTGCTAATCTGAACTCTAACACCTAACCCTAAACCTAACAGTCAATCCACTAATACTTTAACGAGAGTTATATGTAGTTGCAAAGTTATAGAATGTCTAAAGTGAATCATCGAAATGAAGTTTAACCGATCATTTCATATCTTCGATGTACTAAGTACACACAAATTCCATTGTTTGATTCAACAGAATGTCACCACTATGACATTCCATTTTTCTTTCTGTTATGACCTTTTATCACTGGCAGAATGACTTGTCAAAGGAATATGATCTCTTTTCAAATGAGCAGGTACAACAAACACACTCCCCTATGTATATACTAAACTATAAGATTCAAGCGTGCAGTTTCTGCTATATCTCAATTCATTTTTTTTGTGTGTGACAAGGTTGCAAGAACCACAAAAACCAGTCTCCAGGTGTGAGTGACTCAGGCTGCGATGATGAGTCACCTGTTGCCTGTTTATATCCACAGGCCTATTATAGGTCATGAAAAACATAGCAGCTTCCTACAATCAAGTCATGTTACTAACCAAAACAAGTGTATCCAAGTATTCGAGAGTCTAGCAGCAAACAAGTTCCTCCACAGTCTTGGCTTCAATATAGCAAAATTGAAACTAGACAAGATGAAACTCAACTCATCCTAAAATTATGTGACATGTCATCCATGAAAATTGTGGTTAGTTTAGCTCTTGTTCCCTCTATTGGATTTGTATGCCTGTTTTATAAATACCACATTCAATGAAAATTACTTTTATTTTCAAGAATTTCCTTCTTGTACTGAGGCTTTTTTCTTCAATGTATTTTAATTTAGAAATTACAGACATGATCATTTTAGAAGACATTTATTCAATGAAATGCATTTTTAATGTATTGCAAATAGCAAAATAAGCACCTGCCCATCATTGATAGGGTACATGTTCAGAGTTTTAAATTTAAATTAGTTTAAATTATATTTTTACTGTCGTTGTTATATTACATGAAAGATAATTAATGTATTAGGGCAGAGAAAAGATTATTCCAAAAGCTTGTTATTGAAGCTCTGGAACTCAAGAATACCAAAAAATATTCCTGTAGCAAATAGGGGTTTTGGGAATCCTTTATGTATTTTCTATCTCTGTGTATTCTTGCATGAGCGAGTCAGTTCTATCCTGTCATGGAAGCTGCTTAGCACTGTATTAACTAGAGCCAGTCTACAGTTTCCTCCTAAAATATTTTTGTTAATGTTACCCTTTCCACATAAACAAACACACACACACACACACACACGCACACACACACTCACACACACACGCACACACACACACACACACACACCTCCCTCCCCCTCTAGTTTCCATTCTTTTTTTCTCCCTTTTTCTCCTCTCTAGGAGGTCATAGGTGCAGGTAATTAAAATGGAGAGGGAGAGATTTTCCAGCTCTCTTTGCCAGCTGCTATGGGCCAGTATTATACAGACTGCTGCTGACCCAGCGCCCTGACAGAAACACAGAGAATATGAGAGAACACACACAAAAAACATTTTTTCCCAGCAGAGGACACATACAGATTCACACACACACACACACACACACACACACACACACACACACACACGTTGTGTTTTCATGTTTTATGGGGACATTCGGTGTAATGGTTTTTATACTGTACAAACTGTATATTCTGTCCCCCTACACTACCCCTACCCCTAAACCTACCCATCACTGAAAATGTTCTGCTATTTTAGATTATCGAAAAAGATAATTCTGTATGATTTATAAGCTTGTTTGTCATGGGGACCAAAAAAATGTCCCCACAAGATCAAAATTTACTAGTATTACTATACCTGTGGTTATAGTATACTTTGGTACCCATAACGTAGGGAATACCCGCTCACACACACACACACACACACACACACACACACTGTATTGACATTTCTCATATATTTCTGGTTAGGGTTTTTGTTTCTTAAAATAAATTAAGAAATAAGATATAAATATAAGATTAGATTAGATTATCAGAACTGGTGATTTCTCTTTCAGTTTCTGTTTTATTTTATTTTTTATTTTTTCCTTTTACTGTCTGTTCCTGTAGTGTACATTACACAAGTTATTGTGTCTTAAAGTTATTACAAACATTATTGTTTAGAAATTGGCTACTGTATTCACATGTTCGACCTCAAGGTTGTGGTTTTCTGTGAATATTTATGTCTGTTTTTGTCCATCAGCCAATGATTCAAAGCAGATTTTGACACTGATGGATTCACACACAGATGTACATGATTGAAATTTCAGACATATATTCTTATATTTAAATTGCTGGTATTACTAACCTTAGTAAGGAGGATACCTGGGAATACCTAAACCACTCAACCACACACACGCAAACATAAAAATACACACACGTGGATCTAAAAAGGAAACAGGATACACCAAAAACCTGCTCCTCAACATGCAGCTTGATTATTATCTTTAAACATTTTACATTCTTTTTGTGCATGTCACATGCTCGTAGTTGAAGGTTAGTGATTAAGAGAATGAATTACTTCTCAGGTTCAGAAAACTACCAGGTTCTAAACCTCTAAAATATTCTTGGTCCCAACCCTACACAGTCTGACTGCTTTCAGATTGTATCTTTATTAAGCGTGGAGATTTATTCAATATCAGAATAGAAATGACAAAAGTTGAATTACAGCATTTGTTCCCTTCTGGTTTGAGAGTGTGTTTTCCATCGCTGCAGAGGAGAGAGCTTGGCTTTCACATACTAATGCCATTTTGCTGTCCTAATTGAAGGCCATGGCAACAAGAATATGCTGCTAATAACACACGCACACACACACACACACTAACACAGGTTGATAGGGCAGCAGTCTCACACACCTGACAATGGGATCATTTAACTTACACTTGCTCCCTCTTTGAACACACTCACATTCATGTGCATAATATGCACATAAAAAAACACATTTCCTCATAAGGAAGAATCATGCACTCACAGCACTTTATGATTCTCTCTATCCAATTTCATCATTTTCCTCATATACACACACATGGTCACTCATGTGAATCTAAGTGTGTACATGTATACAGGCTCCGTATAATGACACTGCTTCAGTTGCTTTTGGTAAATTCATTGCAGTGACAAAGAATTATTGTCACCTGACATACAGAGCATGTCCATGCCTGAAAACACACACACACACACACACACACACAGCCTCTGCTTGCTCTTTCTCTCTGACAGATTGGTTAGAGCTGCCTGATTTCGATTTATGACCATATTATAGTCATTACCCAAACACGTGTCACGCCACAACTTTACAATGCTGCATGTAACAAGGTCATATAAAGCTGATTATAACTTGTTATATCTCCACCAAACACATGCTTTCACTTCAAATACACACATACACAGAGCACATGTGTTCACACAATATTAAAAGAGGCTCTCTGTCCAAATAAACTAAGCTACATGTGTGAAAATATGAAAAAGGCAACAGAAGAGTAGTAAATGGGCAAAAAAAGAGAGAAAAAAAATATGTTGGGATGCTAAGAGAAGACAAAACCAGAGACAAAGAGAAAGAATAGAGAGAAAAATTATAGAAAAATAGAGAAGAAACAACCATTTCATTTTTCTCGCCATAATTGCATCAGAGTCTATGTATTCATTTTCCACTATAATGTCATTGTTCAGATTTAATGGATCGGGAGAGGATGGCTTAGGTTCTGATTGAAACAAACCCTCCATTTTATCATTCCACAGCAAAACATGCAAACGTGAGACTCACTAAACAGCAGAGTCAACAGAAAAAATGCAGTAAAGCACAAACAATAATCCCTTTCATTCTTATCAAGAGATTCTGAGATTACAGTAACAGTGCATTCAAGGTCCTGTTGACTGCAGAGTCAGGAATTTGCTTCGGGGGGGGGGGGGTGATCAAATGAACAAACAGAACAAATAATGGACAAACACGCAGAGAAAACAAAATGTTTTTTCTGCGTGTAAATAAATTGTGGCTTCAAGAAAAAGACACATTAAAAACACAGAATAATTTTTTTAAAGTACTGCATGTATTTTACCGTAAAAAAGACAACGATTAACAAGACTATAGTTTTGGTCTGTACTCTTCACAAAGTTTATTAGTGGCAGAACTGAAAATTTTTCTTTACAGTAATAAAGAGCGAATTATCCACGGAGTGGATTATGGTTGCGCTAATTAGATCACTTGGCAGCCTGTCTTTGTAATGTTGATTAAGCATTTGCTATGATCAAAAGATTAACATTCAAAATACAGTCATTCATAAACATGAAGCATTCAAGCAAAATTGGGGCATTTGTTAAAATGTCTTCGGTGTAATGAATTGAGCTAAATTTGTAAACAGCAAAAACGGTTTTGAGTTTGATCTGAAATGAAATAATGCTTATGTAATGGTGGAAATTTGCCTCTCTGTTATGTGTTACAATATTTGCACTCAGCTTAAACGCAAAAATAAATATGTTCAAAAAAGAAAAAAATTCCATTTATAAACCTGCATGTACATTTATCTATGAGAACTGACACAGAGGTACCCTGGATCATTTAGATCTGAAAACAAAGGAAAATGTGGCACTGAAGGTCAGATGAAGAAAACACATGATGTCTTGCATTCAGGACCAAGGCACACGTGAGGATGCATATCTGGAAACATTTAATTCCTGCTGTCAATGTGACAGGGTTAACGAGAGCTAATGGGTGTCTGGGGAGAGAGAGAGAGAGAGAGAGAGAGAGAGAGAGGGCAGGGTTAAAAACAGAGGTGTGGAGAGATACATATAGCAGGAAGTTGGGGAGACAGGGTGAGGGGACACGAGGAGGGATAGATGGAGGGTAGCAGGGTGAGATGATGGGAGGAATGAGGGAGAAGATGAGGTTCATTATATCATCTCCACTGTCTCGTATTTCTGAAATACATTATTTAAAGGTGCAGAGATATACAAACAGAACCACCCATCCAACTCTAACTGGTAACTGTGTGAGACCTTCATCTTGACCTGTTCTGGTTTAAAAGAATAATTCACCCAAATAAATGAAAATTAAGTCATCATTAATTGACAGTAGAAATAAAATATTTAGATATGTATCCTCACATGTGCCTGGGCCCTGAATGCAAGGAATCAGATTTTTCTTCATCACTTTTGCCTTTGTTTTCTAAGCCAAACAGACAGAGCACCTCCATGTTAATTTTTTCTGAAGAATTTACTTTAAAAACATTTTCACTCTGAAATTACTAGTAAATTTCAAAAATAATTAATAGCATTTAAAACATTAAACTTGAATTTTTGAAGTAGACAGACTTGTTTTCTTGTAAAACATACTCAAATGATTTTTGTTTTACTTAGATTTATATATATATATATATATATATATATATATATATATATATATATAGTGTAATGGCATGGTAAAAAACAACCCGTATATTCTTCAAAATGTATTATTTTGTGTTCCATGAAAGAAAGAAAGTCAAGTGGGTTGATATGAAAATTCGGCATGACAGAATTTTTCGGGAAAATTACAAGAGTATATGACAATGCTATTTATAACTTAGTTTATATATTATTTAGTTTTTTTTTATTACATAAATTACATAAATATGTTTGTAATTTGCTGTTCCGGTTGGTTGTGAAGTCAATTTTTATTTGCTCATTATAAAGTAGTCATCAACTGAGCATAGATTACTGCAGAGGAATGTGTACCGACTAAATGCTTATGGTGCATGCTGGACCATTCTGGTCACATTGTAATTACAACGTCAGATGCATTCAAATTACTTTGGTCGGAGTAAAATTTTGATGTACATTGTAAGTGAAAAAACATAATTTAATTCATTTAAACAAATTTACCATTAATATAGATGCTGCATTTATTCCATCCAACTTCTCACTCGTAATTACCCACTTTGTGGTGACATACATGTGGGTTAAACTCATAAATACAATCTTTACTTTATATTTCAATAACTATGATTGTGTGGTGCAACTTCTAAATGAACCAGGTCCTCCTGTAAAGAACACAGTTTAACAAACAAGGATATCAAGTTGTTGAACACGTTGTGAATTGTCTGTACATTCGTTTTGTCCTTTCAGCGTGATAGCTAGATGTGATACGATAAGGTAACCTGTTTCTGTAGAACTACACAGCTTACTGCAAAGATGATGATCAGACTTGTGTAAGCTTGTGCAGTTAATGGGCGTATTTATTTGTTATTGTAACTTGAATAGCTTGATTATATTTGTGTGAATGTTACCACACATGTAGAGAAGCTCATTTAAGCAAACATGTATACAACACCCACACATACACACGCATCCCTGCTTATGTTTAATGTATTTAATAGAACCCATATTGTTTTTTACATGGTCATAATAACAGATATTTTGTTGGTAAAGAGAGAGAGAGAGAGAGAGAGAGAGAGAGAGATTGAGTGAAGAGGAGGAGTGGCTGAGAACACAAAAGAGAAATGCAGAGGGGCCAGAAAAGGAAGAGAAAAACAAGAGATGGTACACAGAGAAGCAGAAGATGGAGGGAGAGGGGAGAGAGAGCTGATGGTGATGGATGAGTAAACTGTAGGCGTATGATGGGTGGGTGTGTTGGGGTGGGTATAGGTGGAGAGAGAAAGGGAGTGAGTGAGCGATTCAGCGTTCCATAGCATTTGTGACTATGAGAGTTAAGCCCCATTAGAGCCTCAGTCTGCTCACAACATGGCTGCTGATTACTCCAAATTTCCCTCGGCTCCATACCAATAAATGTGCCATTAACACATCTACAGAAAAAAAGAGAGAGGGAGGGAGAGTGGGTATATTTGTTCAAATAAGATGTTTGAAGAGTCCACATAAGAGTGATGGTCCACATTAGACATGTCAACTAACTCTCATTAGAGTATTAGTAGACTGTCATATTATCTTAGTTTCTGCTAACACTTTATTTTGATAAAGCTTTTACAACCTTGCATGTTCCATATTCAAGAAAGAAAGCCAAACTTCTTTGTAATAAGTATGGTAATGCTGTTTTTTGTAAGTTGATTAATCATCCCCTGTTGAGATATCGATTTTATTTCCAGTTGATTTCATCTAAGGCTGTGTGGCTGTAAGTCACTTGTAGTTGTTGTGCTGTCTGGTCGTCTCTTCTCTTTTTTCTGTTCTTGTTCCTCGTATCTTCGTGATTCCTGTTAACCGCAGGTGTCATCATTAATGCTCATTGCTCTATCATCACTTGTACAGTGAATCTCCTTTATTTCACTAACTGCAACATTGCTTCAGTGTTAATTTTACTCTCTATAGATTGGAACATATGAAAACTGAGCAGTGTTTGTTTACACTGAGGATCCATGCATTGGATGCAACATTCTCTTTATTCAAATTCATACCCAATAGCCAACTCATAAAATACTTATGTTTTCTCATGAGATTAGACAGGAATGTTCATCTATTGTCAGTCTCAACAAAAGGGTTAATCAATAATTTTGTTTTAACACTCTCCTCTGACAATTTATCTGGAATCCCACAGCTATCAAATCTCAACCTCTATTTCTATTCAATTTTTTGTAATGTTTTTTAAAAGTTGAATTTAGCTTGTGTATTTTTACATTACATAAAGTAATTTTCCATGAAATTTTCAAACTTACAATTAAGTTCAGTTGACATAAATGCATGATGTTGGCACAAAAAAACATTTGATCGTCTCTCATTTTCTTTAAAAAACAAACACAAAATCTGTGTTACAGCGAGGCTCTTGTAGTTTTACACCAGAAGCAGAATAAAACTGGTTAATTAAATCTAAAGCCTTTGACACACATTTTTCATCTTTTAAGAATAACGTGGTGTCGTCTGCTAACTGTGAAATCTCCCGAAAACAGAAATTCCTTTCAATTCTTGATTCTGAACAATGCTCACAGATAACAACTCAGTAACTAATAAAAATAAAAAAGGAGTAATAGGGCAATCCTGCCTAACACCACGCTGTACATCAAATCTGTGAGAAGTGTCAAAATTAATAACAACTATTTATTCCTTTATAAAACATAGAAATAGTGGAAATAAAGGAGTCCCTAAAACCAAACAACTTAAGTGATTTTAAAAGAAAATGATGTTCAATTATGCAAAAGGCTTTGTAAAAATCAAGAAAGAGAACAAGACCTCGCGAGTGCTTAAGTTAGATGGGTTTTCTTTTCTTTTCTCTGGTGCCACTCGTGCCCTCCCCGGTTGATCATCTTTGTCTTTATATACAATATTTACAAAAATATAGAAATATTTTTTCCTTTGTTGTTATTCCATCATCTTTATCATTACGGCTATTGTCACTTGTTTTCCAAATCTTGAATGTAAACTGGCCGTTTGTGTAGCGTGTTGTCTCTTGCCACCGTCACCGCCACTCATAGCGATTACAAATTTGTGTTGTGATTTCTTCTGACCCTAGACTAAAACTTGGAAGTCATAACAGTACCTGCCCCAAGAAACCATTCAGAAAAAACTTTTAGAGTTTTTGTCAAACTGTCATCAAAGATGGACTTTGAACATCAACGATCATGACAAACATCTTGTTATGTTTGTACTGACAAAACATATACAGTATAAAACTCTTGGGTTCAAATAACACAACCAACACTCAGGGATACTGGGGGGTATTCCAAAAAGCAGGTTATGTGACATACCTGGGTAAGTTTAAGGGTAAGTAGGCGGATAACCTCAGCATTCGGTTCCAAAAACGGAGGTAAGTTTCAAGGTATATAAGTAGCCATAGAAACTTAAGCTCTGAACATAACCTGCTCCGGGGCAGGTTTAGTTTCAGGGTTAGTTTATTTCAGAGAGGTGACGGAGAATGGCATGCCCTTTTGAAGACGATCCAGTGGATGTGGAAGTACAGATTATACGGAATATTCTCCACCGTGAGAGGGTGATAAAACCACGTATCGATGTGTTTTCGTATCCAAATGGATATTTGGGGGAGCGTTACCATTTTTCAAAAGACTCGTTAATTTATTTAACAAATCTTTTGAAACCGTACATATCAAACGTGACACAGAACACATTTAGTGTATTGCCCTTAGTTTTTTTGCGACGGGGAGTTTTTTGTAACGTTGGCGATGCAGAGCATGTGGGAAAGGCAACTGTGTGTAGTGCTGTTCGGACAGTATGCCTTGCACTCAAACGGTTACGCCACAGTCATTTTAAAATGTTTCTTACATAACTTTCAATTTCAGGGTTCCCAGATGTGATTGTGTGCATTGATGGAACTCACATTCCTATTAAAGCTCCTTCAGTCAATGAAGGAGATTATGTTAATAGGAAGTCAATCCATGTGCAGGTAACAATATATTTTTGGGTGCTAAATATTTAGGTCTTTAAACCATTAAATCGCCCTCATTACTGGTCCCCACTACACTGTAAAATCGAATTAGTTAGACTTACTTAAAAAAAGCATGCAAACCGATTGCCTTAAAAACTAAGTAAAGTGAAATAGGAATAGTATGTTGTACTGACAAAAGTTTAGTAAGTATAGTTGACTTGCACATTTTTAGTTCTAGTGACTAAAAAAGAGTGCACTTGATAATTTACTTTAAATCAAATTTAATTGTTACCACTGTTGTGTTTAGCATGCTTAATGTTGAAGTCTGTGAGACTCAAATATAGTCAATTATAAAATCTTGTCACATTTTTAGTAGAATTGTATCAACCTACTTAAAAGTTTCACCAACTGTTTATGTGTGTTTATACATTATACCATTAACTTTATAAACAATCATTATTCAGCATAAAATAAGATGGTCGTGTTATACGTATTCATTATTTTATATATGATTTGTGACATTCAATCATATATGAATGGTGATTTTTTTTTTGCATCACTGCACCAAATCAGAAGTACAATAATATAAATGAAGTGCCCAAGCAAAGGAATCACCATCCACCGTAATGGTAAGGTCAAAATAAAACATTTTAGGAAAATCAATGTCAATTTATGAAGTAATCTTATGTGATGTTCTCTCAAATTTTTGGACCCCCACCTGTTTTGTGGCCTCAGCCTTCTTCCTATTGGCTACATAGAAAACTAAATTAAATTAAATACTAAATTTCATGGCTTCATTAACAGTTTAGTAAATTTAGAAAATATCACCTTGTTGGACAACGTTTTTATGTTTCATTTTGACTCGGCTCAGAGTTCTTCAGGCTCCAGAAGCAACTTGATGAGAAGGTTGTTATCATCTAGTGGTCTAATCTTACACTTGTTTTTTTATCATGTAGATGCAATGCAGTTAATGCTAACTTAAAGAATGTGGCATTAAGCATCTCACCATTGTTGAGGTATATATTTCTGCATAAGTGGGCATGGTTGAAAAATGTTTATGAAGCCCTGCTGTATAACCCTGGGGCACAAATATTCCCTACATTACATGCCGATAGTTAGTTAGTTTTACATTACAGATGATATAGTGTTTTATTCAGTTCTTACAGCTTACATGGAATCACTCTATTTTTTTCATTACTATTTTAAGTGTTATTGAAAGAAGTTTCATATGTTCAACAAGGCTTCATTTTTTTATCAAAAATACAGAAAAGCAGTAATGTTATGAAATATTTTTACAATTTAAATTAATGGTTTCTGTTTTCTGTGATGCAAAGCTGAATTTTCAGCATCATTACTCCAGTCTTCAGTGTCACATGATCCTTCGGAAATAATAATACACTGATAAGCAGCTCATTTGCATTTAAAGGGACACACAATAAAACAGCACTTTTTTTATTCACCCCCAAAAGTGGCAATTTTAACATGACCGTCATTGAAATCTCGTAACGAAATGAAACCAACCGTCATTGAAATCATATGGAGAAAAGCTGATTGAAATTGAAATCTCGTAGAGGAAAAAATGGTCTTGTCATTGAAATCTTGTAAAACTGACACTGAAAACTAACCATCATTAAAATCTTGTAAAGGAGCAAAACTGACAGTCATTGAGCTCTTCTACAGGAACAAAAACAATTATCATTGAAATCTCGTAAAAGAACAAAGAAACAAACTAACCATCATTGAGATCTCGCAATTGAAGAAAACCAACCATCATATAAATCTTGTAACCGAACAAACTCATTAAAATCATAACCCAGCAAAACCGTCCGTCTTTGAAATCTCATAACCGAATAAATCTGACCGTCATTAAAATCTTGTAATTGAATGAAACCAACTGTCATTAAAATCTCATAAAAGAACAAAATATACTGTATTGAGATCTCTTAACTGAACAAAACAAATAGTTATAATAGGACAATTCAGCTGCATAATTTACTCATGCTGTGATGCATGCTGGGAGTTTTGTACTTAATTGTTCCCAGCATGCATTATGGCATGACACTTTTGATTGTCACAATTGTTGAGATTCATGTGCTGATTCTTGATGTCTTTGTGTGTCATGTGAGAGTTATCTAGAAGTGTGATTGCAATAATAATGTTAATGTAGTACACTGTAGTGCCATAGATATTAACCTAACGCTACAAGACAGCTAAATCTCATGTTTCAGTATCACAGAGTTTGCAATATATAAGCACTAAAATAAAAGACAATCATTATGTTCCTTTGGCAATTCTTCTACACTAATGATATGTTATTACTGACATTGTGGTTTGCAAAAAAAACAAAGATTATTCACTTAACTTACAAGATATGGCGAAAACTTTACAGAGAGCGACGCAAGGCGAAGGCGCCCTCAAAGTTGCTCAGAGAAATGAAACAGTTCTTCACAAAATGGCAGATTGTCCTTATTTTTTGCGGTCATTTCATATTACTGTATTTAAATTTACAGTAACATGTCGCAAACTACATTGAAAGATTATAACTTACACAGTGTAACACAGTTCTTAAATATGGGAAGAAGGAGGCGGAACATTCAACATAACTTTAATATAAAAATAAACGAACAGGTCCTCTCTCGTCCTTCACTGTTGTCACTCCCCTTTTATGCCTCCGGAGCTCCTCCGTGAGAGAGCCCGGTGCACCGCGCAGCTGACGCTCATCATCACCGCCGTTCCCTCTTGGCTCTCGCCCACCCTGCTCGTCACACACAGCACATAGAGTAAAATCTTGGAGTATAAACCTTAAATTTCGAAATCGCGGTCAGCTATTCTAAACTAACATTCAAACTATTAGCTAGAATGAGCTAGAATGTCTGTATCCATGACAATATTAAGATTTATTACTCACCACTTAAAGAAGATGAGGAAGCACGTTTCCAGGTCGGCAGAGAAAACAGACATGATACACTCACATGACAGAAAAACTCTTTCAAATGGCTCTCATGCGCCCACAGCTGACAGAAATGATGAGTGTTAATGCGTGGCACCCAGTCCTGATTTTTTTTTGTTTGTAGGATAGCAGTTTTACCCACAAAAGTTTGTGTGGTATTTTTTGCTGCCAATTTGCACTACTGTATTTAGATTAACTGTTACTGATAATTTCCCAGAATGCTTTGAAAATCTACAGTAACATACTGTCAACCGTGTACACAGTATGGAACTGTTGAGAATACAATAAAATACTGTGAAAACAACAAAATCTACAGTAACATACTGTACACAGCTTATACAGCAAAATACTGTTGAAAAAAACAGTATAATACTGTGTATAAAGTATAAAGCTGGATTGGCCAGAGTAATCTAGCTTTTATAAATTGTTAAAATAATACTGTCTGGAGACTGCCGTGTACACCATGACCTTTTAAAAACTTATCTTAAATGTGTGATATGAATAAACAGTGCTCATGAATGGCTGTTGAGATAGTATTATCAATAGAAATTTGTTAGAGACTTGGAGCCAGAAACATAATCGCTTACTTATCACAACTTTACGAGAGGATTGACATTAGACATTTACATGCACACACATGCATATACAACAAAATGCATGTTTTCACCATGAGTGAAAAAAAAATCACCTACTGACATTTTCTGTGTAAAGCAATATACAGTTTACAGTAACGACCTTACAGCTCAAATAATTCACAAGTTAACAGAGGAAGTAAAGTGCTTTTATAACATTACATTTTGGTTTTAAATCCTCCAAAAATTGGCCCCATTTACTTCCTCTGGTGGGACGAGTCAAACGTAACTTGAACCTAGAATTTGTTTTGCTATTCTTTTGACACATTTAAGACCCCAGCCACAGAAAAACCCATACACACACCCAACACAACAATGGCCCAAAGCAACCATAAAAACATGAAAAGGTCATATAGGGCTACATACACATTGTGGATAAAACGCCACAGCAGACACACACACACACACACACCTTGCTGTCTGTTAAGATCTCATTAGAAAGATGTGTTGATACCTATTGTCTCTTCACAAAACCTCAGCAAATAGATTAATTAGGAGTCAATCGGTGATGAGGTTTAATGACACAGATAATCAATGCTGTCAGTGTGACCTTTCTCACCAGAGTACATTTATTCTGATTTATTCAGTCCATTTTAGACAATCAAAGGAACTTATAGAACATGCAACTGATAAACAGATATGTCAGTTAAAAATATTTCACACTCTAGCATTTGTATTACTTACTTTAATGGAAGAAAATGTTTTTAAGCTATTTAAAACAAATGAATACTTGATTGTGAAATTAGTGAATGAAAAAAAAGAATGAATGAATTACTAATTTATATGTTTGAAAGAATAAGTCAGGTTTTAACACAATGTTGTGACAACATAATTTGATACTATCTAAAAATAATAAAAATTCAAAAGGCAATGACGTAGTTGCTCATTTGTGACAAAGTCTCACCCTATGTGGTTTAGGAATCAGCAGAGTGGCACTGAGCTTGACTTAAAGCTAGAAGACTGTGTTCAGTAAGTTGATTGTCTCCGTAACACAGCAGGGAAAAACGCTCTGCCATTTAATCTCTTCACACCCACATCGTTACTCACCCCATGGATCCCAACAGACCAATAAACACTGTAAACTCTTTGGAAGAAATTTCTTGATTATATTTATTGAATTATTCATCATCGAAACATACATTTATGCTGAATCATAATGTATTTGTACCATTTCAACTGCATGAACTATTTCAGTGAATTATGTTTCATTATTTAAAATCATGGAGGCTTGATGAAACCTGTAAATATACAGACCAGACACAGACACAGAGAAATCTAACTGTGGTCATTCACTACAAATGGCCATGGCATGAATGATGTTAAAACACTATTTTTAGGCCTGGTTGATTGCAGATTTATTCTCCCAGGCGAGTGTGTTTGTGTGTCTGCATGAGTAAAGCAGGAGAGAGAGAGAGAGGAATAGGAAGAGAAGAAAACTGTACTGGGAGACACAGCTGTCACTCAGCACAAGTATGAAATGGCTAATTTCCACTTCTAAGCTCCCTGGTGTGCAATACTAATGTCTGCTTGCATTGAACACACCTTTATGAGAAAAAACGAGAGAATTGAGACACAAAGGTGGAAAAGGACAATAAGCACAATGCTTATGTGTATATAAGCATCAAAGCACTGGACACAGGTCAGAAGGAATAACCTGTCAGAGAAAGCCAGCTCAAAAGAGCAAGCATTCTGAATAGGAGACAAGAGAATTGAGCCCGACAGAACAAAGGCAGTTCTCACTAGTAGGATTGTTTTGTAGCTGTCAGCACCAATGCCAGTGTGTGTATTTGTGCGAGAGATTTCGGGGATTTAATATGTCTCCTTTGCTCCTCCTCCCACTAAAAAGAGCATTTGCCAGTTTTGTAGCTCAGCAAATGAGAGAAGGACAGACCTTCAGTGAGTGAAGAGGGAACACAAAGATAATTCATCATAATATAGAGAACGGGTTAGCAGAGAGAGCGAGAGGAGGGGGTGATGCTGGGGAAAGCCACCAGTCTGTTCCCCTCCCCCTGCCTCTCTCACACAGCAGCTTAATAAGTCTGTGTCATCTGCCTGCAGTGTGTGTGTATGTGTCTGTCTGTCTGTGAGTGACTACTACGTGTGTCTGGGCAAACATGCCTGCATATACAGACACACAGGTGAGATTTTAATGGTTGCACATTTGTATATGTGTGTGTGCACTGTGCACATTTTTGTTTGGCAGTTGTTTTGGGATGTCTTGCATGCTGGCATGCAGAAAAATGGCATTCATCACATCCAATCTGTCAATGGCAACAAAGACAGAGAGACAAACATGCTCAAATAGCAAAAGGCAATTACCATAGTACTCCCTATGGACACAATAACCACAACTGAAGACACAACACCACCAATCACACACAAACACATAACATGTATCACAAATGCAAAACAACATAGACATATATAGATTAGTCATATTGGCCATAATACATACACATTTATACTAAGTGAGTGTTTGTGTGTGTGTGTGTGTGTGTGTGTCTGTGTGTGTGGTTCTGGTAAAACCGATGTTATGCGGACAAGATGTTCCCATAGTGATGGTAATATCCAAAATCTTTGTCTTTGTGGAGACATTTTTTGGTCCCCATAAGGAAAATAGCTTAGAAATCATACTAAATTATGTTTTTTGAAAATTTTAAATTTCAGAATGTTTTCTGTCATGGTGAAAGTGCGTGTTGACATGTCCATGCCGTTTTTGAAATGTTTGTGAACAAATGCAGGGATTTTTTATAACAACATTTTGTCTATAGCTACTCATAAGAGATAGACAACTGAGAGCATGTTGAGAGATAACTGTAATAGCAGTAATATGCCACAAAACCTGCCATTAAATGCAATTTCCTGAAACAAGTCAGAGGATTGAATTGTTGTTTCCCCTTTAGCAGACTCATTACTTATTTCTGAACCCAGCTGAGAGAAACAAATAAAGTGTGTGTGTGTGTGTGTGTGTGTGTGAGAGAGAGAGAGAGAGAGAGAGAGAATTGCTAAGCCATAGACAGCAAGTTAGTTTCTTTTCGAAAGGGAGCTCACGCTGCGTCCACTTGGGGTTGCTATTGGGGGAAAGCCAGGTGTCTGGAGTGTGAGTCTAAACACGACAATGAACTTGACATTGGCAAGTGGCAGCCCATGACGAGACCACTGGTGTGACCTTAAGTATTAAAGTGCACTTGTGAATTACGTCATCCTCTTTCTTGTCTTCAGGATACCCGTTTATTTGAACGCGTGTCTATACAAGGCAATCAAAGTATTATGGCTAGCGCTAAGTATGAAACTGAAGTCGTGGGGCTTGCAGGTGGAACTTGTTGATGAGTTTGAGAAAGGTATGATTATTTCTCATTCATCTGCAGCTGATGAGAGTGAGCTGCCAGATAATGATGTGTTATCTCTCACATCATCTCATCTGGCAGCGAGGGTGCTCCTTGCTTCGAGCCATGATCTGATCTAAGAGATGCTGACCAGCTACCTTGCAATGGGCGAGGTATGCGATTAGAAGGTTCTGTCTCTGTTTACTAAACCTTTACGAGTCACCTCGCATTTTAATGTCAGAGCATATGCAGCAGCAGGTCAGGCTAGAACGGTGTTGCACACTATAGCTGTATTGTAGACCTACCAGGCCGATCTACTGAAGGACTTGGACTAGGGCCAGGGGATTCCCCCTGAGGTGGTTGAGGAGCTGCACCGCATCACAGATTTGGCTCTCCGTGTCACTAAACAAACTGCCGCCACGATCGTCCGATTCATGGTGGCCATGGCACCGCTGGGTGAACCTGGTGGACATCAGGAAGAAAGAGAAAAACTTTCTCCTCAATGCAACAATTTCGCCACCTGAATTTTTCGGCAACGCGATCAATGTTTTTTTCCATCTGGCCCTGAAGCTGGACCTATGATGTTTTTGTTTGTTTTTATTTCAACATCTGCCTTATTGATGGTTCATTATTAGTGGCTGGCTGTGAATGTGCTGTCTGATGCCAGATTTTAGGTTACAAGTAGTAGGCTCTCTGGTAGGCTCCTTTGTGATTACTTAGTTTAAACAGTTTTTTCAGCTTCCTTGAGCTCCGCTCAAAGAACGTTATCAGTGATTGTGATTTCCTATATCTGTTCTGAGTATTGGACGTTGCTAAGCCAATATTTGAGGTCTCCCTCTGCAGAGCTCCACCTACTGGTGATGCTGAGTTGTTAGGCTTTTTAGCCTCCTTGGCTGTTACTGGAGGAAGCACATTTGAGCTTCACATCTGAATCAGTGTGACTTGATTAAGTGAGCTGTTAGGCTTTTTTATGTGAGGCCCCTTGTTTTACAAGCAGTGTTGTCATCAATAGACTCTCTTAGTGCCTCCTTGGCTGCTGCATTTATAGAATCTGTTAATAGCAGAATCATGCTGTATTTTTTAGCAGTGTTTATAACTTCTTCCCATTATTTTGGCTAAATGGCTATTGCAGCGTTGCTAGGCCTTCTTTCGCTAGAGAGATATTTTTCTGAGATCTCCACTCCTCGGAGCTCCACTAGGATATCAAGTGCGAGTAAGTAGGCTCACTGTGAGCCTACTTGCAAGATATCCTGAGTTTTTAGAGTGTTGTTAAGTCTCCTTTCGAGTTGTCTTGATGAGGCCTTTGCTCACAGAGCTCAGCTATTTTTGCTAAGTTGTTATGCTCTCTGTAAGCCTCCTTGGCTACAGCGAGTGTCCTCAAGCCTCCTCTTGCTGTAGAGAGAGTTGTATTAATTTAGTTCAGGGTTCCACCAGGACAACAGTTATGAGTAGAAGGCTCTCTGTGAGCCTCCTTGCAAGACATCCTGAGTGTGGAGCATCATTAGTCCTCCTCTCGATTAGAGAGTCATTATGCTGAGGCCCCTGCTTCTAGACCTTGGCTACTTTTTGCTAAGTTGTTAGACTCTCTGTGAGCTTCCTTGGCTACTGCGAGTGTCGTCAGACCTCCTCTAGCTAGATAAAGTTATCTTCATTGAGGCTTCTGCTTTCCTGAGCTCTACCAGGATAGCAGTTGCGGGTTCTGGGCTCTCTGTGAACCTCCTTGCAAGATATCCTCAGTGTGGAGCGTTTTTGGACCTCCTCTTAATTAGAGAGTCATCATGCTGAGGTCTACGCTCCTAGAACTCAGCTATTATTTGCCAAGTTGTCAGGCTCTCTGTAGCCTCCTTGGGTACTCCTTGGATTAGTCGTCAGGACTGCACTTGTTAGAGAGAGTTGTCTTTATTGAGGCCTCTGCTCTCTAGAGCTTCAGCAGGATAGCAGTTACGGGTTGTCAGCCTCGTTGAAAGATATGCTGAGTGTGGGACATTGTTAGGCCTCCTCTCGATTAGAGAGTCTTTATGCTGCAGGCCTCTGCTCCTACAGCTCGTTGTTATTTGCTAAGTTGTCAGGCTCTCTGTTAGCCTCCTTTCCTTATATGAGCATTGCCAGGCTTCCTCTCGTTTTAGAGAGTTATCTTTATTGAGGCCTCCATTCTTTAGAGCTCCACCAGGATAGCAGTCATGGGTTAGGCTCTCTGTGAGCCTCCTTGCAAGATATCCTGAGTGTGGGACATTGTTAGGCCTCCTCTCAATTTAGAAGTCATCTTCTGAGGCTTCCCCTCCTATAGCTCAGCTATGTGGTAGGGTAGTATGCTAGGTAGTTAGGCTGTCTTGGAGCCTCCATGGCCACTGACCTCAGTGCGAGTGTTGATAGGCCTTCTTTCACTGTGAGAGTCATTCTGTTAAGGCCTCCACTCTGTGGAGCTTCGTGGGCCAGCTGTATTCAACATTTACATTTACATTTAATAATTTGGCAGAAGCTTTTATCCAAAGCAACTTACAAGTGAGGAAAACAAACAAGCGATTCTTCATGAAGAGGCAAATAGACACAGGAAGTGCGCACAATACAAGTTTCAGACATTGCTCAGAGTAACATAAGCTAGAGTAGGAAGGGAAAAGGAAAGGATAGAATAAATTTTTTTATGAAGGGGTTAAGTGCTAACGAAAGAGATGAGTTTTCAGCTGTATCTTGAATATTGCCAGGGATTCTGCATTCCTGATGAAGGTAGGGAGCTCATTCCACCAGCAGGGAACAGTGAACGAGAATGTTCTGGAGAGTGATTTTGTGCCTCTCTGTGATGATATCACAAGCCTTCACTCCTTTAGTGATTGCAGGCTTCTGGTGGAGACATAGAGTTGTAACAGTGAGTAGAGGTAGGAGGGTGTGGAGCCTGTGGTGGATATATAAGCAAGCGTCAGCACCTTGAACTTGATGCGTGCAGTAAGGGGTAGCCAGTGCAGAGAGATGAAGAGAGGCATGATGTGGGGTCTCTTGGGCTCGTTGAAGACAAGACGTGCAGCAGCATTCTGGATCATTTGAAGAGGTTTGATTGCACTTGACAGCAGTCCAGCCATAAGAGCATTGCAGTAATCAAGCCTGGAAATGACCAGGGCCTGGGAAGACTAAAAGCTCAGTCTTTGCCAGGTTGAGCTGCAGGTGATATTCTTCCATCCACGTCGAGATGTCCGCCAGACAGCTTGAGATCCGTGCAGCTACTGTGGAATCATCTGGTTGGAAGGACAGGCAGAGCTATGTGTCATCAGCATAGCAATGGTAGGAGAAACCATGTGCCTGTATGATGGGACCCAGTGATGTAGTGTAAATGGAGAACAGGAGGGGTCCAAGAACTGAACCCTGAGGAACCCCAGTGATCAGTTGATGAGGTTTGGATACCTCCCCTCCCCAGGCAACTCTAAAAGACCTACGTGTGAGATAGGACTCAAACCATTGAAGTGCAATACTTGAGATGCCAAGTGACAAGAGGGTGGACAGAAGCATTTGATGGTTCACGGTGTCGAAGGCAGCAGATAGATCCAGTAGAATGAGAACAGATGATTTGGAATCAGCCTTTACAATCCGCAGGGATTCCATGACCAACAGTAGTGCAGTCTCGGTTGAATGGCCAGTCTTGAATCCAGATTGGTTGACGTCTAGATGGTTGTTCTGTGTGAGGAAAGATGACACCCGGTTGAACACAACTCATTCAAGTGTTTTCGATATGAATGAAAGGAGAAAGACAAGTCTGTAACTGTCTGCAAGTGATGTGTTTAATGTGGGTTTTTTAAGCAGTGGGGTTACCTGAGCCTGCTTGAATGCGGTAGGGAAAGTGCCTGTGTGGAGAGATGAGTTAATAATGTGTGTAAGTGCTGGTAAAAGAGTGGGAGAGATGGCTTGTAGAAGGTCTGAGGGGATGGGGTCTAGACGGCAGGTGATGGGATGACTGGAGAGGAGAAGTTTGGATACTTCTGCCTCAGTGAAAAGAGAGAAGGAAGAGAGAATATTAGTGGATGTGGCTGGCCTGAGGTCCTGTGTGAGTGGTGCTGAGAACTGGCTGTTGATGGAAGATGTCTTGTCAGTGAAAAAATTGGCGAATTGATCAGCAGTTAAAGAGGTGGTGGGTAGTGGTAGAGGGATGAAATGAATGTGTGTTCGCAGTGCTGTTAATCTTGTTGTGGAAATAGGAGGTCTTTGCTGCATGGACTCCACCAGAAAAGGATGATAGCAGGGTACGATACAAACCTATATCAGATGGGTCTTTCGTTTTGCGCCATTTCCTTTCTGTTGCCGAGTTTGGTCCGGTATTCACGAAGAACATTGGATGACCAGGGGTTGGAAGGAGTGGTGTGCTGGATGACAGAGGACAGATACTGTTTAGGGAAGAATTTAAAGTGGAACATAAAGTGTGTATAGCAGTATTTACATCAAGAGATGAGAACTGTGTGGGTGAAGGAAGGGAGGATGACACAACAGAGGAAATATCAGAAAGTGAAAGAGAGCGCAGGTTTCTTCTGAATGTAACTTGTGAAATGGTTGGTGGTGCACAAACCTGGCACTGCCCTTGGGAAGGCTTCCACTCTTCTGGGCTGCTTGCAGGAAAGTTCTGAATTTTTAGGCTCTCCGTGAGCCTCCTGGGAAGCTGGCCTTAGTATGAACTTAGTTAGGCTTCCTCTCTTTAGAGTTATCCTATTGAGGTGTTCGTTCTTGAGAAGCTCCTGCCTATGGTTGTCACTGGTGCACCTTAGGGATGAGGAGTCCTTGAGTCTTTGATTTAGCTCAGCATAGACATTCCATTCCCAATAGTGAACCTGGAATTTTTCTGCAATGGTTCCCTGGGAGTAGGGAACAAGATGCTATGTCCCTTTGCCATACTTCAGGCATTCCTGCACAGGTCTCCTTCAGACAAGAAGTGGATGACGTAATTCACAGGTGCCCTTTGGCTGCCAGCTGCCAATGTCAAATTCATTGTCGTCATAACGGAGGCATTCCCCCATAGCGACCCCTAGGGGACGGAGCATCTCATTACATATTCTCAGGGAACCATGGTTGCATGTGTAATGCATTTTGCCAGTGAGCAATGAGCCTAACCGGCAGTTTTATTTTTTCATATTATATTTTAAATTTTAGCTTTTGTGTTCGTCTCCTTGAACTGGTTAAAAACAATACAAATAACACATATACACATAGAGACACAATTAATGATATAAAACCATAATGGGTTTATTAGAGGAATAAAAAACAATGTTCCTCATTCACACCACCAAACAAACACATGCTTTAAAAAAGCAGAGCTCACTATCATTATTTCTTTACATTCATTGGAAGCATTCCCCCATCAATTCTTAACTGAATTCCCGCTGACATTTAACAGAATCATTCAAGCATTCAATTCAATCAAGCATTCTTGTAGGTGTTACAATTTAGACAAACATGAGTCACACCTGTTTTATTTTATATATATTTTTTTCAGCTTAATTCATTACTTAGAGCTGAATAATGCTGATTCCATGCACATAAATGATCAGAGCAATCAAAGCTGTTGTTAGCTGTTGTAATCTGAAGTCTGTCTCTTTTCCATGGATTAGAGATGATACAGAGGAAACTCTGTCAGCTTCAAGCCCACGTAGGTCACATTACTTTATGACCAACACCTACAACTAAAGGTTCTTATAAAACATCATCATCAACACCACCACCAACAACAACAAAGCTTTTTACAGTCTGATGCAATAGGCAGGAACCCTGTTTATTTATTTATTTTAGAAACATTACTGGTGAGATTTTCACAGGTATGGATTGCCTGTAAATTCCAAGCTATCCATCAGCATGCATGGGAACCATTTTACAGACTTTTTGTTTTAAATAATTTGGACGCCAGAACCCAGCAAACATTTGGACGTTTAATGACCGTTGAAAAGATGTCCTTCCGTTTTTCCGACTGAAAAATAGTTCCAACATGAAATTTGAACGTACATCGTAGACGTTATCTTATTAATTAATTCATTAAGTATATTATATTGAACTACGCAGCTAAAAGTCAAAGAACAATAGGATACATGAAACCCGGCCCAGAGAATTGTAGACAACAAATGTACAAACGCATCTCAATGCATGAACTTTTTTTTTTTTTTTTTTTTTCAATTTGACTATATTTGCTGGGAAAGCACCTAATAATGTAACAAAAACATTTTTTCATCAATAATCTTGCTCTTTTTTATCTTGCACAATGTTCTTTCGTGTGCGTCAGTGCCGCTCTCCTCGTTCAAATTTATCGCACTCGTTTGTGTACCTGTCTGCCCACGTGAGGCTTGAATAGTTCATCATCATGCAACAGTAAACCTTAAACGACCACATTAACAATAAATCAACATATGCAAACTTATCAGTTGACTTTGAACAGTTTTAGTAAAAGAGATTTCAACACCTTCCAACACAGCTATAACAAAACTAACAAAGTAATCTTGTCACATCTGTTTGTCTGTCTCATCAAGTTTCATTGGCAAGAAAATGGTACTTAACTGCACCTGAGGAATAAAAACATCGCAAATAGCCAATTAATGTGTTTGAAAGCTTAAGTTAAGAAAACCCTTTGAAAACACTTCAAAGCTTAAGATTTATTAAGCGTTAAAATGGGCACTGCGCCCTAAAATAATAATTTATCTGCACAAAAAGTGAAAAATAATGTGTGACATTCTAAGTATTGTGTGCTGTTTGGCATGATGCCATCATGTCAGGTTGGCAGAACATGTGACAGAGCTGGCTGATCTTACCGGCAGACGGTCACGTTTCTCTTCTATTCTATCTCACTAAATCAAGTGCTCAAGAAACGTGACACTTCGTTAGATGACTGCAGCTGTATTGTACTCATGATTTCAAACGCACGCGAGTCTACGAGTTAGTTAAATCATTGCCAAATGTTTAATATACACGCACAGATGCGAGGTGGGGGGTCTTGTATATTTTAATTTTGTATTAACCAATGATGATGTTAATTTGATATGATTTTTTTGTTTGAAACAACATTCCTCCTGATGTCCATTCATGTTTATTTGATGCTATAAACGAACTGGAATGAAGAGATGGTTTCCGCTTGAAGGAGCTACAATTTTTTTCTTTAAAAAATTGCAATATTTTAAATATGAAACTGTTTCGTATCAAAATTAACCTGCTCTGTCTTGTCTGTCGAGGCGTTGTCAGTGTCCTCTTTGCTCCGCGATGTATTTTTCACTGTGTGGCGTGAGACATACATGCACACCTGGTATCAACAGTGCATTTTAAATGCATCTCCTGAGACTCTTATTTTGCCACACTCTTCTTAACTTCTAATTCTAAAAATGTATAAACGTTTCATTGCCTGGGTGAGATATTTCAAACGTGCTTGCTTAGTCGACTGTATTTGTGTTTCTAGAAGTTTTGGTCTGGTCATAGCTCTATTTCATGAACATATTTGAGCCAACCACCAACCCCCCCATCCCACCCTACCTTACCCTACCCTACCTTACCTACTCCAACCACACTCCAGACTTTGTGTGTTTTAATGCTTCCTCTGTTTTCATTAGCACCTCTTCTGCTCTTGGCCCACCAATGCAGCAGTAATTGATAATTTAAGAGCAATAACTCAGCAGTCAGTGCAATCTCTCAGTAGGAGCTGCCCACCCTCAGCACACACACACTTATGCCAGCATGTGCCCAGACATCACACATTAACACTACGCACACACTGACAGTTGAAATATATATAAAGAACTGTGGTATGTGATGGTTGGATTGTAACTACACTGTAAATATTATGCATACTTGAAACGCATGATGAAATATGAATTGAACACACACACATAGGCGTTGGGTTTTCATGTTTTATAGGGACATAATGATTTTTATCATTATCACCTTACCCCTAAATGCCCATCTCAGAAAACTTTCTGCATTTTTACATTTACAAAAAACTTGTTCTGTGTGATTTATAAGCTGTTTTCCTCATGAGGACCAAAACATGTCCCCATAAGCAAGGATATGGGATATTGCCATCTTTGTGGGGACAGTTTGTCCCTATAATGTAGGGGATACCTGCAGCACAAGCGCATGCGTACACACACACACACACACACACACACACACACCTCAATCAGTAGTCTCACAGGTTTCCTCTCCAAGTATGTAATGATCATGCAGGGGTTAGCAGTGTAATAGATGTAATTTTAGGATATTGCACATCCAGGGTGAAAGGGGATTTAATGTTTCATTTTAGAAGCGATTTGGAGTCATTTTTCCCCCACAAGGGACTCTTAATGCTCCTCTCAGATGATCGCCTCCCTGTCTGGGTGCTTTTACAGTTCAGGTTCCTTGTTGGATATCTACGAGGCAGGAGGTATCTTTAAACATCAGTGGTGGGGAAAGGGTAAATGTTCATATTATTGTTCAGATCAGAGAAACAGTACAAAGATAGATCTATCTATCTATCTATCTATCTATCTATCTATCTATCTGTCACGTGTCGTGCAGGATCAAGACGAGGACGAAGGATGATTAACATACAATGATTTAATATAAAGTAGAAACAGGACAGGAACACAGGAATACACCAACATGTAACGTTAATAACGGACAAGGACTCGACTGAAACAGAGGGCAGATATACAGATGAACACACTAGGGTAATGAACGGGACACAGGTGACAGGCATGACTGATACAAGACACAGGTGTAGACGATGAACTAATAACGAGCACATGGAAAGCAAAACAAAGATCACATGACAGACTGGGGAAATCACATGACAATGGGAGCACATTGATCAACAAACCTGACAGATGACAATGACAATGACATGAAACCTGAACAATAAAGTGAAACTAGATCATTAACATGAAACAAGAACAATAAGAGAAACTAGACCATGACACTATCTATCTATCTATCTATCTATCTATCAATCAATCATCTAATTCAGACAGGACCAAAATATTAATAAAAGTAACCATGCTTCACAGATGCTTTTGATGGTTTTATGTCGTTGAATGCTTACTGCAATCTTTGTGTAAAGCAAAATGGTATGTTATTATCTGCCTCAAGAAGATATCCAATTCAAAGTATACAACAAAGCAAGAGTTTTCCTCCTGCTGGAATATTATTATTATTGCATTCAGGGATTCTGAAAGGCCAGATGAAAGGCTGTTCTATTGTGATGGGTGGTAAATAGTACCTAATGCTTCTTCCTGAAATAATTTACAGTTCAAGCTGTCTTATACATCAGAGAGACCATAGTAAAGAGAAGACTGGAAAAAAAGCAATCCAATGTGTCAAGTGTATTTTATTGTGTTTTTATTACTGTACACTGAAGAGCAGGTGCAGAATACAATGAATTGCATTTAATACAATCTCAATTCACCTACTATTAAAATGACTAGATTCTACATCTGACAGTTATACAAATTCACACTTTATTGTTTTACAATCCAGTGGACAAAAGGTCTCTAACACAGTCTGCTAAAAGATAAACTATGAGACTATAAAAGTCAGCTCATCCAATCTGCCTTTTTGCATTCATTCACTCTCATGTGCTGTCTTTCCTTCCTTCCTGCTGTCTCTTTCGTCCTCAGATCTCTTTATTTTTTCTTGATCCCTCCTTCTCTCTATCTTTCTCTAGGATAGGCCTGTAAACCCCTCCCCCTCTCCCATTACTGCTGGATTTATTGGTGCAGGAATTGAAGCGAGTCCAGCACCTTTGCTGGCTTTCTATAATGCCAAACACAGCATTAAAGATCACCAGTCACATGGCTCTAACACAAATGAGCACTCCACAGATCTGGTAACCCAGCTGCAATGCTTTGTTAACAACCAAACTAGTCACAGTGAGACTAATGCAAGAACATGAGACAAATGTGCTACTTATAAGGTAATAATGGACAGATCAACTTCAATCAATAAAACACTTAGGGTTTTCATTAGGTAATCAGAATGACATGGGCTTCTAGAGCAGTAGGGAGTGAGAAAAAGTTGCATTTTAAAAAGGTCAATGGCTATTTGCATTCTCACCCCAGCAGTCAGCTTGAGGGGAGGCACAAATGAAGACACTGACTCTCATTTGTCTCAATGTTCATTCACTGATCAGTTTCACAGGATCATGATGTAATCTAAACTGTAATCAAAATTATAAAACTGAGAATAATCCCATGCCTAATAACAGAAAATCCTTTCTCTTAAGCATTAATTCACAACTCAATAATCCAAAAGCAACACTGGCTGCCTTCAGTGCTTCTGAATTGTGTGTTTGTTTTATCCCCGGGTCACAAACCCTGTTTGGAAAGTTCAGTGGGGTTATATATTCTTGCAGCCCTGAATCAAATTTCTTTAAAGCCAATTAGGAGAGCTTTAGACACCTACAGTATATGCTTTTTTGTTCATTTTGTACTATGTTTATAAATTAAGAAAAAGGCTGAAAAGTACTGGTGAGTAAAAGAGTGTGAATCTAGGTGTGAGAGACAGAACAGGTGAGAGAGAGAGAGAGAGAGAGAGAGAGAGAGAGAGAGAGAGAGAGAGAAAGAGTAGATAGTATGAGGAAGGATCATATGACGCTTTAATAGAATCCTGAGTCGGTTATGATCTGTCCTCTCCAACTGCAGCTTTAATAAGCAAAGCTCTTTGCAGGGGGCAGATTAAAAATATCATTTCCTGACTTCAGCTTCTTTTCTTGTTACAGGCATGCAAACGGGAAGGAAGTTCATACAGAGACACACTGCAATGACAGAGAGATAAAGATCGCTTACACACATGTTCAAAGACACACAGCTACACTAATGTATCAGTCTGCAGAAAGATAGATGCAGACATACAGACAGACAGACGATGCTAACATACTAACATGCATACAAAAAAAACAAAAAAACAACCCAGAAATGGCTCCTCCGACACAAACTCACATTCACTGACACAGGCGTTCTAAAGCTGGTTTAATCAAAATCTGGCAGCACTGCTTTGATTTGTTTTCCTTCTCTAATCTAACAGACTGGCTGCCTATATGCCACACTCAAATACACACGCATAAATAAATGAGTAGCTTTTATAAAAAGTGATAGTGCTCTCTTCTGTTTACTGCTCTGACCTACTCCAACAATACCATCTCAGAACTCCATGACAAATCCTTCCGATTTCATTCTCATTCACTGATTATGACACATTAATGTCATTATTATTTTCATGGACAGGTTTGTAGTCTACATACAGGCCTGTATGTGCTTAATTCAGTATCAGGATTGATATTTGGGAGAGTGATGAATGTTCTTGCTCACAGCTGAGCCAAGCATGGCCATAAGGCATCTGCTCTTCCCGCTGGTGTCATCTGGAGATAATAAGCCAGTCCAGCTGGATTCAAGACCACAGCCAACGCACTGCCCGGCAAGGGGTTTGGAAAGATATGACCACCTGCACAGTTAGAGAAGGTGTGAGTGGAATCTGGCAGCACCAGTGGTTTGACAGAGGCCTTGAGGTATAAGAGGGGGGGGATGCAAATGTCATTGCATTAAACCTTCTGTGAAATAGTCTAAAAAAAAAAAAAACATGTACAGCCAGGAATAATAAAGAAAGCTACCATAGCAGACAGGGAAATTACATCTGAACTTTGGCATTCGGTACTGTAAAGGAAACGGTGGGTGAGATCTGGCAACCTGTGGATGTAGAGGGAGTGTGTGTGAGACTAAGAGTCCCCTGCTAGTTTGATCTGCCACCTGAGGGCACTAGTGTGGTTTAAGCCAGGTATCACACTCTGGCTGTCACACACACGGAGCACAAAGTAACACGTTTTTAGTTACACGTCTGCTCAGGCGTGACAAATACACGCGGCCTCAGCATGCAAGAGGGCTGCCAAAAACCTTCACTTCTTATAATCATGGCAGAAACTGTAAATTATTTGCTTTTTTTCAGTGAGAGTACAAAATAAAACACTAATTTTATGTAAATCCTTGGGAATTCCTATTGCTTCAGAAACAATGGTTTGTTCAATAGTTGTTTCCATAATGTTAATTTACTGACATTGAACTGCATAGATTACACATTTCATATGCATTTCACTTTAATATAATTTGTTTAGCACTGTGGATTTACTTTTTTTTTTTTTTTTTAAACAAACCTTGCAAAACACAACCAAGATTCAGTCCATGGATCAATGACAAAAATTGAGTGTCCACGATAAAGAAACTGAAAATCTTTCAGAAATCTTCTTTAAAATGCATGGTTCTTAGAAATGTACTCTTTGTATTCATTGGTTTCATAAATACATTATTACTAAATTACCATAATACCAAACTACATAGTTCACCCCAAAATGAACTTTTAAGGATGTTAGTAACCAAATGGTTTTGGTTGCAAAGAACAAACAAACACACACACACACACAAAACTTTCACAAAAAATGATGACATACTTTTCAATTTTTGAGTGAACCATTCCTTTAAAAAGGTTTTCTTTTCAAGAATTTAATTTGTTTAATTAGGCTTTTTTTCCCTTCTTCTTCAATTACATCAAGATATTTCTATCACCCTGAAATTTCTGATATTCAGGCCTCTCCAAAAATATCGGAATTAATTTAAATTCAGCTATGTATTCATAAGTATGTAAGTTGCTTTTTAATATATCTTTTAATAAATGAACAGACCCAGAAAAAAAGAGTGTCATGCCATTTACAGTCAAATCTGAAGCTCCAATAATTATGTTGGCTCTGACTATCATGTGATCTGCTGTCTATCTGAACCAAAATAGAACCAATTAAAGGCATTCTATTATGAGCTGGGTGCTACGTGGGCCTCATGAGCGACTTTGAGCTAGAGTGCTCTGAAGTAAACCGGACAGACGCTAAAATCAGATTGTCTGAGATTAATTCCCCCTGACAGTGCATCTGGACTATACGTCTCCCGGCAACCTGAGGAGGGGGGCTCTGCTGTGGTAACTTAAGAAGAAGCTTCCACAACTGCAGGCTGTCTAGATACATGAAAGCGCACAACACACACACACATAGGTGAACCTCTACAATACAGACCACACACTCTCTGCTACCTGAGGAGTGAGGGGTTCCAACCTTGTGTACATTATCCCCTGGTACCTGTTCAATTTCCCAATAACTGTACGGCTACACAACTCTACCAGTGAATCAAATAATCCTGAAACAGTACCAGTGATAAAAGGGTCATGATTTTTTTCTTTCTCTGAATTTGTCTTGTTCCCTCCCCCACTCTTTTTTCCTCCGGTTTCTAAAGCTAAACACATTTCCAAATTTAATTTCCAGTGTCGTGAGGATCATTTCTCTATGTGCTGGATGCATGTGATTCACAGCCGGACTCTCCTGAAACATCGGACCATACCGCTGTGAACTCATCTCCCAACAGTGTGTCAAGGTTTCCATGCAGAAGATTTAGAAATTCACTTGAGCTGATGTAAACTTTTTAGATCTATTTCTGTACTTTGAAAAGTCAACGAAAACTGTCTGGTCTAAGACTGTACAAGAATGTTCAGCCAGAGTTCAAAGCTAATGCCAACATAACCCTCAGATTCTGTCCATGTTACTGTGTTTGCTAGAATAGAAGCACCAAGAGGAGCTGAGCCAATCACAAAAATATGATTTGAATTTTTTTTTTTTTTTAAATGTTGGCTTGAGACAAATTTTTGAACAACATAATATAAATATTTTGAAAACAGAAAGTAAATATTACTATAAACGAAGAACTGCACATCACTCATAAATGGAAGGACTTAGAGGTCATAGTAAGGTTTGTGAATGTCATCTTCACTGTAAAACGGCATCCTTGTTAGAATGTAAAAGGTCAAACTGCAACGAGTCATACCAGAGTCACGAAAACAGATGAGAACGAATCTGAGTGTTTAACTGCCATGGTGGAGGTAGCCTACTGCATGCATGTGTGTTTGAGCATTAGTAAGTGTGTTCCACCACACAAATCATATCTGTCAGCTCTTCTCTCTAATCCCAAAAGCAGTGGTTTGGCTGCATGTACTGAGAGGGCTTGTCACCATCTCAAATATACTCTAACACACACAACAAATCACTCGGGCCGTTTCCTGGCAACCAGAGGCCATCCAGAACCCTAGTGGAAGAAGAAAAAAAATCAGCTTCAGCGAGGAAATTGATTTGGTGAAGTGCTGTACAATACTGAAGTCAATATCAGAGAGACATGTGCATTGATTTGGCTTAATATTGTCTTTACAGAAAAAGAAAATCCGAAGCAACACTACAAACCAACAGCTGAAAACGACACGACTACTAAAGCAAAATTATTTAGATATTAACTAGGAGCCATCTCGTGTGTATTAAAACCAGTCTCCACATCTATTTTCTTTTCTCTAGAACACCGTATATTATTCTCCCATCAACCACTCCCTTTTATTTTTTCACTGCTCTTTGGCTCCCTCTCGTGGTAGCAAAGAAATGTATCTAAGTAGACTCAGATTTTAAATATATATATATATATATATATATATATATTTTTAAAATATGTATATATATATTTTTTCGATTATATTAGATTCTAAGATAAAGTCTGACCTCTGACCTTAATTTTCACAAAGCGCTTTTGTAGGCTTCATAAGTGATGATGTGATGATTATTATTGTTATTCTTGTTTACATTGTTAAAATGCTTGCCAACATCTCTCATGTTACGGGAAAGCACACATTTGTGGTATAGTATCAATGAAGGGCATGTTTCTGCTGGACAGGTAGTTACAGAAATTCAAATTCATCAAATGTAGACATTTGCTGTGTGTTAAGAAAGCATAATTATGTTCATTCCTGTATTTATTAAGAAAAAACTGTTTATTTGGTGTCATTAAGCTGGCCTACACATTAATGGAAATGTGTAGAAAAATAAAAATTATTACATAATCAAGAGATATACACTTGTTTGTATTCCTCACTTGTAAGTTGCTTTGGATAAAAGCATCTGCTAAATGATTAAATGTTAAATGTAAATATACTTTTAGAATACAATAGAATACAAAGATAGCATACAAGTATACAAATGGTGAAACAGATGTCATAGGATTTCTAAGGAAATACAATATAAAATAAAAGTGAACATTTACATTGTAATGTGTATTGTTTATAATTCACTATACAATAGTTATTCAATCTCAGTTTTAAACTGGCTGTTATCAAACTGTGAAAAAATGTTTTGTTTAAGTAAAAACATTCGGAATGCATGACAGACAGTTTGGTCTGGTGGAATGCATGCAGGGTATAATTAGATTAGATACAAGGCTTGAGGGGAAATGCTAAATGCCTAAAAGCTCCATATCCTCATTCTTCGGATTTCTGTGTTGTAATGACGTCTTGTTTGCATTTTTCATAAGTTGAACAAACACCTCTATTTGTGAACCTGAGGTAAACGGCACTATTAAGCATAATATCAACACTGAAGTTTGCATGAGAATTAACTTAGGTAACTGGCTCACTGTAAACAAAAGTCCACAAGTTTTTACACACAGATGTTCACTGTGAAATTCCATTAAATATTAATCCATTGTGCCGTTGTGAACATGTTATCTCATTTAATTATTTAAATATCCCTCAATGGATATGATTTACAGCTTCCTTCAGAGTAAATGTTTAAATGCTTTTTTTCATGCACAGAATGTTCAAAATAGTGGAATAGTAAGAGCAGACCTAGTTACAGAAAATATAAAGCATAGCATACACCTTGCCATCATGTCCCAATAAAGCACCGAATATACCCGTTCCTAAACAATACATAAATATTTAGAAAAATATTTTCCTTTAATTTCTGGTACGTATACTGAATGATAGTCATGGAGCCCTCAGGGTTCAGCACAGGAAAAATGCCTAAAACAGACAAATGTTCTAAAATCTAATGTTGTAGCATTACTTTTTCATATACTGCACACAGCTATTCAAAAGTCTCTTATCCTCACCCTTTATTTGATCGAAAATGCAGAAAAAACATTATTATTGTAAAATAAGTGTTTTCTATTTTAATATATTTTTAAAAAAAAATTTATTTCTGTGATGGCAAAGCAGCCATTACGCCAGTCAAATGATAGTTTAGAAATCGTTCTGATATGTTGATTTGATACTTAAAGGGTCAATTCACCCAATGACATTTCTGTCTTTAAGTAATCACACTCACATCGTCCCAAACCCGTAAGCCTTAAGTTCATCTTCGGAACACAAATGAAGATATTTTTGATGAAATCAAAGGGTTTCTGAACCACACATAGGCAGCAACATCATTGCACCTTTTGAGGTGCAGAAAAGTCTTAAAGACACTGTTAAAATAGTCAATGTGACGGGTTCAACCTTAATATTATGAAGCCATGAGAATACTTTATGTGTGCAAAAATAAAACAAAAATAGCTACTTTATTTAACCATCTGAACTGAAGCTTCCTTGTTCCAGAAACCCTTGGATTTCATAAAAAATATCTTAATTGGTGTTCTGAAGATGAATGAAGGTCTTATGGTTTGGAACGACATGAGAGTGAGTAATTAATGACAGAAATTAAATTTTTGGGTGAACTGACCTTTTATGTAACATTTCACGATTAATGTTGAAAACAGTTGTCCTGCTTAATAAATTTGTTGAAACCGTGATATAAAAGGACAGCATTTATTTGAAATAGAATAGTTTTTAACAATGTAAGACTTTACTTTTCATTATTTTTATGTGTCCTACTGAATAAAAGTATTAAGTTCTTTAAAAAAATCCTTCTGAACTCAAACTTTTAAACACTAGAGTTGTTTAATTATCGCACAAAATGCATGGTTTAGAAGTCTCAAATAAGGCAACACTTAGCCTTTTACCTCCTGTAGCTCTGTAGCAGACCTCCATATTTTGCTCTAAATGCAGAGAATTAGTTAGTTTATCTCTAACTATACGGCCCATTATACTTCTGCATTGGACCACTAAGCGGTAGTTATTACAGTTTTTTAATCGCTAGGATCCCTTTTTCAATACTTAGGAACACTTTTTCAAAACTCTTCACACATTGAGCAGAACAGCAGTCTATGTGGGCAAAAATGTGGATCAATTATCATTATCATCTTTCAAATTGCATAAATTCTTTTCTCTCTCAAACACAACCACCACCAAAACTCTATGTATCGAGAGACTAGTTTGTACATTTATACTTTTTTCAAAGTGTAACAAAACAAAATTGCACATGTAGCAAAATGTTGTCTTATTCACAGTAATACCATATTGTAATATATTCCAAATCTAAAATGAAATGCTATCAAAAGAATTAGATTTCGCAGAACACCTATACAGGTGTTAGTCTTTCAGTTTCATTAACACCAATACAAAAGAGGACAACTTATAAATAAATCTGTAATGTGAACATGGACCATGTAACATATTGTGTAATAAATTCTAAGCAGTAAGAGATTTGGGATTCTTGTTTTGTGAAGAAAGTTTTACAAAAGAAAACAGTGGAAAAAACTTAGCGTTGTTAGCGTTTTTAAGTCATTTTTATGAGTGACAAAGCATTGTTTGTTTGGTGACAACCTATGCTAGTGTTATGGATGGAATAATGACTTGATTTGCGTCATGCATGAACTATTTTGGTGGTTATAGTGAATTTTGGATGTGAAATTAACTGCAGTGCCAAGCTGAGGGTAAGGAGAACTGTGGGAAGAGTTTTGAAAAAGTAACCTATCTACTGAGAAATGTGTCCTAGCTATTGACAAAAAATGTTAATGATACTCTTTATTAATTATGCTATTAATGATAGTTTTTTTTTTATCATTCTGGGGTAAGTTCACTGTTTATAAAGCTGGCCAATAGCAGCATTTCTAGAAAGATCAGGCTACACCATAAACACAGTGGCTATGAAGGGTCTACAGCATAGGTTTGATGTAGAATTATAAACTGACTTTAATACTAATAATTAGCTGCCTGTGGTGAGGGAATTTTGACTTTACGCCCTCACTCCCATTAGTCCCTCACCAGGGATCTGCCTCAACCCACACAATCTTATTCTGCTCCTCTCTCACCACAGTTTTCACTGTGTCCACTAGGGTGGCACTGTCATGCCAACTCTCTGGTGGAATGTTTCGGTAAAGGCAGGGTAGTTTATCCAGAAGGGGCTCCTCATTGCAGGAACACTCCAGCACTTGAGCCTCAGTTACAGAGTTCTGCCGTAGTTTGTGTCTGGGAAACAATGACAGAATAGATAAATAGAACAATCGTAATGCTCCCAAAACAGCATTTTTGGTCTTAAAAATCAGAATCTTTACATCAAACCCTATAAAATGTGTAAATGGATTTGATAATGCTCTTACAGCCACAGAGTAAATTATAATACCTCAATCTGCGGAGAGCTCTCTCCGTAGACATGATGTAAACAATGATGGGGAAGATTTCAGCACGATGGAGACGACGCACACAGTCCAAACCCAGTGGTAACACACAGTGAGTGCCCTATACAATGGATAACAAACAAGACATCATTATATGACCATACTTTTGTGGTCACACACATGGTCTGGCTTATATGTTTTATCTAGTATATACTGTAGGTAACTATAACTACTTTTAGATACAGGTCACTTTCAGAGACTCAAACTCTGTCATATAAAGTGGTCTTACTGGAATCAGCATTCGGTGCAAAATGTGGACTTTTCTGGTCATTAAAATGTGTTGATGAATAAAACGTTTTATTACAATGAATTCAATATTAATTTATATCAATAAGAACAAATTGTCAAAATTGTGACATCATATGACGTCTGTCTGCCTGTCTGTCTAATCGTTCTCAAAATAAAGTTTCACATCTGACCTTAATTTTACAAAAAAAAATTCTAGGCTTTCTCTTTCCAATTAATTATTATAAATCCTATTATTGTATTGTATTATTGTAAAGTCAGTTTTATATATATATATATATATATATATTTTTTTTTTTTTTTTTTTGAACTAACTAAAAAGGCTATTTGAATCCTGTTGAGCAGGCTGTTAGTAATATGATAGCAATGTTTTATGACACACCCGTTTCATGATCTTCTCCACTCCCTGCAGTGTATAGCAACGGTGTGTTTTCGAGTCACATTCTTCAAGAATCTCCCCTTTCTGCATTTGGATGGCATGCTCACTTGCCATTAGCAATTCTGACAGAGGTGAGAAAAAGAGGGAGCAGCCAGAGATCAATGCAAATACATAAGGTTATACAGGCTGAAATTAAAGCCAGACAGAAAGAAACACAGATGTCTATATATCATGGAACAATTCACATCAATTTACATCACCTCATTCTTAAAGGGTTAGTTCACACAAAAATGAAAATTCTGTCATTAATTACTCACCCTCATGTCGTTCCACACCCGTAAGACCTTTGTTCATCTTCGGAGAACAAATTAAGATATCTTTAATAAAATCCGATGGCTCAATGAGGCTCAGTGAAGTTAATTTACACTTTCAAATACCCAGAAAAGTACTAAAGATATATTTAAAACAGTTCGGGTGACTACAGTGGTTCAACCTCAGTGTTATGAAGTAACAATAATACTTTTTTTGTACCAAAAACACGATAACGACTTTGTTCAAAAATTTCAAATCAGTGGATTTGAGCATGGAAGTCACGTGATTGGCCGGCGGGGTGGAGCTGAAAACAGAGACGTGAAGTTGTACACTTTCTGCTTGACGTTCGCCCTGCGTTGCATACTTTATCACAGCTATATGGAATATTTGACTAATACACTGATGTTTCAGAGACATTTTCATTCAATATTTTATGTACTGCTTGCAGCTTCTGTTTTTACAAGAATAATGTTCAACATAAGCATATATTATTTAAATAACAATGAAGTGGGGTCTACGTTTTTATCAGTTTCATTTTGATAAACATGACACAATACAACATTGTGACTATGAAAAGAGCTTTAACTGTAATAAAAATACAGATTTTTGAGCATTAGTGGAACTTAAGGTGTAAAAATAAACACGAAACACACGTGATCATTGTATTGCGGTGAATCCGGACAATTGTAGAACAGCTGTGTAGTCATCAGAGCTCATGCAGCTGCTCTTGAGAAAGTCACATGGCATCTGCGCTGTGTCAAGTCAGACAAAATTTCTTACCGGCATGCGCTGTATGAAGTCGAACAAGCGTTTTGTTACATCATCAGTCTTTTGAAATTTCAATTGTTCACGTGACTTTGGCATTTGATACACGATCTGAAATACTGATTCGAAAAAGATTCGTAAGCTTCGAAGCTTCATGAAGCAGTGTTTTGCAATCGTCCACAAAGTCATTATTTAGTTTTTTTGGCATACAAAAAAAAAGAAGATAAACAAAGGTCTTACGGGTAAGGAACAACATCAGGGTGAGTAATTAATGACAGAATTTTCATAATTGGGTGAACTAATCCTTTAATTTTCTTAATTTAAATTGATGCCATGACTTATTATTAGAATATAGAATTATAATAGATGAGAATAACAATACTTGTTTTTTTTCTCATCATTTATAGTGTAGCCTCTTCATGCTGAAAAGAGGGAGCAAACTTCTGCTGATACTGCAACTCAAGCCTGAATTTCTCACTTTAATAGGAAAGTTCTCTCTATGGTATCTTTTTTTACCTGGCTCACAGAGCTGATAACCTTCCTGTTCTGCCAACCGTTTGTGTAAGACATGGCCAAAGATTGTGGGAAGGAGGAGGACTGGGCGACAGATGGGAGGGAACTGAGGTGTGACCAGGGTGTAGGGCATCAGAGTCACACATCTGCTGGGCACACAGCCATAACCTACAGAAAAGAAAGTTTTCAAAACAAGATCAAAGCAAAACAATTGCCTGACACTGATTAATTAATTGAAGGTTTCAAAATTAATAGCATTTCACACACAAAAACACACACAAATAGGTTGCAATTAAAGTTTAAGCAAAAATCTGGATGTTATGAATAAGGTTTAAAATGTTTTTATTCAGAGCTATAATATATATATATAGTACAGTACCTATAAAAAATCATCATACCCCTTTGAAGCTGTTACTTTATTTGTCATACAGCCTGAAATCAAACCCATTCCAAAAACAAACAAAACAAAACAGAACAAAAAAAAGAAAGAAAAGAAAAGATGGCAAGAGTTCTGAAAATTAATTTTAAAAAATTAAAAACTAGAATAACAGGGTTGGAAAAGTCATCAATGTCCTGATTTAATACTTTGTACAGTCACCTTTTATTTTATTGTTGCCATTAATATTTTTGGATATGTTTATACTAGCATTGCACACCTAGACAGGGGAAAATTTGCCCATTCTTCCTTGCAGAATTGCTCAAGTTCAGTCAAATTCAATGGTGAGCGGCAATGGACTGCCCTCTCCAAGTCCAAAGATGTTGGTAGTGTGTTTTGGGTAGCATGCTGTGTTCGCCAAACATAGCGCTTGGAGTTCAGTCCAAAAAGGTCTGTTTTGGTTTCATCAGACCACAGCACCTTTTGCCAGATAGCACCAGGTGTGTTATTGCATAGGGCAAATGAGACTGAGTGTGGCACTTTTTCAGGAAAGGGTTTCTTTCAGCGCTATGTTTGGCAAAAAGCAAACACAACAAGCATGCTGATGCAGCATTATGTTATGGGGGCGATTAGTAAGGATTGAAAGGAAAATGGATGCTGCCAAGTTCCTTCAAATTCTTTAGGAAAATCTGTGTCCCTGTGCTAGACAGAAGATGGGCAAATCATTCACCTTCCAACATGAAAATGATCCTAAACACACGACCAAAAGAACAACGCAATGCCTTAAGGATAACATGGTGAATGTCCTTGAGTGGCCAAGTCAGATCCTTGACTTGACTCTAAAAGAAAATCTATATATGGACTTGAAGAGAGCAGTCCATTGCTGCTCACCATGGAATTTGAGGAAGAATGGGAAAACATTCTCCAATCTAGGTGTGCAAAGCAAGTACAGGCATATCCAATCCAAAAAAAATATTAATGGCTGTAATTACAGTTTTTCTTGATTGCGTGATTCAGCACCAGGCTTTTGAACTAAAATTTTTAAAACCATAACACCATTTATCAAAAAGCCCATCCATTTTCCTAAACTATAAACACTATTCCCCTGTTTTGACACGAGTCAGATTTGTCACTGAAAAACTCTACACACAAATGCATGGATGCTTGATATTCAGCAGTGTTTTTGGTATGCCTGCATTGGCGCCGTTGTATGCGAACTGAGCTGAGCCGGACGATTACATCACTGTTTTCTCCAGTGCTGATATACATAAACTAACTAGGCTAATAACTATTGATCTTTGCAATGGAATGAATCAATACAAATATATAGAATAAGCTGGACACTGACACCATTTTCTTTGGGAGCTGCTGTGCAGCCAAAAATTATTTGCCAATTATTACTGTAAAGCTGCTTTACCAGAATTTGCATTGTAAAAAGTGCTATATAAGTAAAGGTGACTTGACTTGACAAATCCCTTAATTTCTCATCGCCTACACCATGTTGTCATTTAGAAGGCACTAGCGTTCAATATTGTTCACTCAAGTCTCAAGCAGTAAGGAGTTAAGAGGTGAAGGAAGAGGAGGAGGATGAGCAGTTGAGGATGAGGGCTAAGTAGAAAAGGAGTCTCAAATGAAATTTGTGCCAAAACTTGACCATATCCTTGTCCATGGCATAACTATGAGGGAGGCTGGGCAATGAGTTCAGCCAAAATCAAGTTGCGTCACATAAAAATCTTCAGGGAGGAAAATGGCTAGGTGTTCCTCAGTGTACTCTACTGTTGCTTTTGAATGCCGTACTCTGTTACAACAAATACATGTACTGTAGCTGTTGCACTGTATTGATACTGTAATGAAAAGAGATCCATCAAATTGCCTCACATATAAATAGAGTTTTTGTCTGCTTCCATTTTGTAAAAAGCATGTGTTTACAGTTACAGTGATCAGTACTTCTATCTCTGTAGGACACGATGGAATGGAAGAAGTCTGATAAGACATTTCAGTTGATGGATTTACCCCTGCTGCCTGCACACACAAAAAATTTGGTTCTTGAGCGGCTCTTTGGGGTGGTTGAGGTGCTTTATAGTACTTACTGTAAAGTGGTTCCCTATGATTACGAGCGAATTAACCATTTTTAGTGCTATTTAGCACTGTTTTTGTTTAGAATGTGGCTAGGGCCAATATAGCCTGTGATGTTCACAAGATTCTCTGGCCTGTCTCAGACCAAAGACGGGATGCTGGGGCAGAATTTTTTTGTTGTTGTTTGGTGTACTGTACTAAAGTACAAGTACTCTGTACAGTACATTAAGCACTAAAAAATGAACCACAAGCAACATAACTTATTACTGGTTTTTGGTTTTGGTTTTTGTAGTATTGTTTTGAATTTATCTCACCAGTGTATAAGACTATGTTGTAGTGTGTGTGTTTTTGAGGGCTTGTGTGTCATGTCGGACAACAAAGTTTCGTTTTTCAGCAAGATTGAAAGCATTTTGACCTGAAAATAGGAAGTTTGGGGAATTGGGCGAGAAATTATGGATTTGTGTTTACCCTTTTGAGAATATGAGTGTGGCGAGGGGGGCGTGGTTCAGCCGGAGAGCGAATCGGGAGAAGTGTGGTGAGTAAGTGGGTTAAGCGCAAATAACGAACACCTGCGTCTGATTACAGTGATTGGCGTGGAGAGACTGGTTATAAGGGAAGCGGAGACGGAGGAAGAGTGAGAGAGAGACGGACTGCTGCTGCTGAGTGCTGGCTGCCTGGCCTACAGAACTGACCTATAGAAAAGGAAACTGAAACTCCAGATCGTGAGCGCAGGAGCGCGTTATACTTGTACTTTTGTTTTGTTGTTATTGTGTGGTGAATAAATCAGCAGCAGTCCAACCCGACCCTGTCCTCTTCCTTTCACGAGGAGATTATTGTTGAACCCCGCTACACTGGTGCCGAAACCCGGGAAAAGGAAGAGGGAGCCGCCGCCATCATGCAGAATCCGCCACTTACGGAGATCGTCACATCCCTCGCGGCCCTCCATCAGGAACAACACCAGGCGTTACTGGAGATGCGTCAGGACCTGGAGCGCCGATTCCAGGTCATGCTCCAGGCGCAGAAGGAGGACCGCGAGAGGTTCCGGAGCTGGATGGACCGGGAGGTTCCGGCCGCGCCAGCACCTCCACCCCCCCCCGGCTCTACATTTGCCGCTGAGCAAGATTTATTCGAGAAGACAGCGGTGGCAGGGGCGTGGCCCAAGGATCAAACTCATCCCACTACTGTCCGGGGAGGCGCAGCTGGCGGCCCATCAATTGCCGGTTCCGAACCTCCTGGTCTTCGACGATCTCAAGAAGACCATCCTTCAGCGGGTCGGCCGAAGCCCAGAACAACACCGCCAACGCTTCCGCTCGCTGGATCTGGGTACGTGCGGCCGACCCTTCGTGATGGCTCAACAGCTCCGGGACTCCTGCCGTAAGTGGCTGCAGGCCGAGGAAAGCAGCGCCGAGGACATTATCGATCGCGTGGTGCTGGAACAGTTCATCACCCGCCTGCCGAAGAAAACGGCTGAGTGGGTCCAGTGCCACCGCCCGACGTCGCTGGACTCGGCCGTCCAACTGGCAGAGGACCAGATGGTGGCGTGCTCCGGGGTCGGGGACTCTCTCCCCGCTATCTCTCTCTCCTCTCCTTCCTCTCTCTCTCATTCTCCTCCTGCTTCTCGTCCTGTCCCTCTCCCCAGGTCCCGTCCGCCAGGCCCACCGCGAGTCCCGCCCCGAGGGCGGGGTGGGAACGGACAGGAGTACAGGGCGGTTCCCAGAATCCCGCCCAGGAGGGCGGGGCCGGCCACTACAGACCTAGAACCGCTGTCGGACGCCTCCCTCTCTCCACGCCAACCCATTAACCCACTTCCCGCCGCTAGGGCGGCGGGGACGTCTGGGCCGGCCTGTTGGCGTTGCGGGGATCCGTATCATTTTATTGACCGATGTCCGGTGATGGAAGTGGGGACAGTGATCCGGGTCCCGGATGCCCCGCAGGCTGCCCCCGATTAGGCTGGTTGGTACCAAATACCTGTGAGTATCGAGGGGGGTACTTATCAAGCCTTGGTGGATTCAGGTTGTAACCAGACCTCGATTCACCAAAGTTTGATTCAACCCGGGGCATTGGATACAAGCCGCAAGGTTCAGGTACGGTGTGTGCACGGGGATGTGGTGAAATATCCCTTAATGCCTGCTGTGGTTAAATTTAGGGGGAGAGAACATAGAATAGAGATAGCAGTTAACCCGCATCTCCGACATCCGTTAATTCTGGGAACGAATTGGCCAGATTTTAATAAATTATTGGGACATTTGTGCACGGATGTTTCTTGGGGGAAAGAGAAGAAAAGGGGGGGGAGGCTGAATTAGGACCGCGGGAGCTTGTGCCAGAGGAAAGGAGCAAGGCTGAGAAACTGATTCTCTCGGAGAGTGATGATTTTCCTCTGGAACAGTCCCAGGACGAATCGCTTAAAAACGCGTTTAACCAGGTCCAATGTATAGACGGTCAGCCTCTCCAGCCGTGACGTCAGATCTCCTACCCGTATTTTGCTATAATAAAGGATCGGTTGTATCGAGTGACCCAAGACGCTCAGACAAAAGAAGATACAACGCAATTGTTAGTACCCAAAAGCTGTCGGGAAATGCTTTTTCAGGCGGCTCATTTTAACCCCATGGCAGGACATTTAGGGCAAGCTTCGACACTAAATCGTCTCATGGCCCGATTTTTTGGCCGGGCATTCACGAGAATGTTCGCAGGTGGTGCGCGGCATGTCGTGAATGTCAGCTGGTGAATCCAGCGGCTGCCCCAAAAGCGCCATTGCGCCCTCTACCTTTGATGCAGGTCCCCTTTGAAAGGATTGCGATGGACCTCATCGGGCCGTTAGAACGATCCGCAAGAGGGCATCGTTTTGCATTAGTCATTGTAGATTATGCAACCCGATACCCTGAAGCAGTGGCTCTCCGCAACATTTCAGCCAAAAGTGTGGCGGACACACTGTTTCGCTTAATCTCCCGGGTGGGGATACCCAAAGAGATCCTCACTGATCAAGGCACGGCGTTTATGTCACGTACGTTACGCGAACTATATGAATTATTGGGCGTTAAATCGATCCGCACCAGCATCTATCACCCACAAACAGATGGTCTGGTGGAAAGGTTTAATCGCACGTTGAAAACCATGATTCGTAAGTTCGTTCACGAAGACGCCAAAAATTGGGATAGATGGCTGGATCCCCTTTTGTTTGCTGTGCGGGAGGTTCCCCAAGCCTCTACGGGGTTTTCCCCTTTCGAGTTGCTCTATGGCCATCAGCCCCGAGGGGTGTTGGACGTACTAAGAGAAACTTGGGAGGACGGACCTTCACAAAGCAGAAATGAAATTCAGTATGTCATGGACCTGAGAGCAAAACTCCACACATTGGGGCGGCTATCTATGGAAAATTTGCTCCAGGCTCAGGACAAACAAAGCCGGCTGTACAACCGGGGATCCAGTTTACGTAAATTCACACCGGGGGAGAAAGTGCTTGTATTGCTGCCATCCTCGAGCTCTAAATTACTCGCGAAGTGGCAAGGACCCTTTGAGGTTACACGGCGAGTCGGAGATCTCGATTATGAGGTGATTCGGATGGATAGGGGTGGGGCACGTCAAATATATCACCTCAACCTCCTTAAAAAATGGAATGAGGCGGAGTCAGTGATGCTGGTGTCGGCGGTGAGTGAGGAAGATGATCTCGGGCCAGAGGCAAGCATCAAACCGCATTCTCTCGCCCTGGCCCCGGGGGGGGATCATCTTTCCCCCGCCCAGATCACTGACGTAGCTAAGTTGCAGGCAGAGTTTGCCGATGTGTTTTCACCCCTACCGGGCCGAACGTCGCTCATTCAGCACCATATCGAGACTGAGCCAGGTGTGGTAGTGCGCAGTCGGCCGTATCGCTTGCCTGAACACAAGAAAAAAGTAGTTCAGACAGAATTAGAGGCGATGCTCGAGATGGGGGTAATAGAAGAATCCAACAGTAATTGGGCGAGCCCGATAGTTTTAGTTCCAAAAACCGACAGCTCTGTTCGATTCTGTGTGGATTATCGCAAACTAAATGCTGTATCAAAATTTGATGCGTATCCAATGCCGCGGATTGACGAACTGCTTGATCAGCTAGGCACAACTCGTTTTTACTCAACACTGGATTTAACGAAGGGGTATTGGCAGATCCCCTTAACGCCAGTATCCAAAGAAAAGAAAGCCTTCACGACGCCGTTCGGATTACACCAATTTGTTACACTTCCGTTCGGATTGTTCGGGGCGCCGGCCACTTTTCAGCGACTTATGGACCGTATACTACGGCCCCATGCTGCCTATGCCGCCGCTTACTTGGATGACATCATCATTTATAGTAATGACTGGCGGCGGCATGTGGAGCATTTAAGGGCAGTGCTGGGGGCGCTGAGGGTGGCTGGGCTCACGGCGAATCCGAAGAAGTGTGCGATTGGGCGCGTGGAGGTCAGGTATCTGGGCTTTCACTTAGGTCACGGGCAAGTGCGTCCCCAAATTGACAAGACTGCAGCAGTTGCGACTTGCCCGAGACCAAAGACCAAAAAGGAGGTTAGACAGTTCCTGGGGCTGGCGGGATATTACAGAAGGTTTGTACCTAATTATTCGGACCTCACCAGCCCTCTGACTGATCTAACTAAAAAGGAAGCACCAGATCCGGTCCAGTGGTCAGAGCAGTGTCAGCAGGCTTTTACCCAGGTTAAGGCTGCTCTCTGTGGCGGACCCATTTTACATTCTCCTGATTTTTCTCTCCCCTTTGTGTTGCAGACTGATGCGTCGGACAGGGGGCTGGGCGCGGTCCTGTCCCAGGAGATGGGGGGAGAGGAACGCCCGGTGCTGTATATTAGTCGTAAGCTCTCGAAGAGAGAGACTAAATACAGCACCATTGAAAAGGAATGTTTGGCCATCAGGTGGGCGGTCCTCACCCTTAGATACTATCTCCTGGGGCGGGAATTCACCCTCTGTTCGGACCATGCCCCCCTACAGTGGCTCCACCGCATGAAGGATACCAACGCGCGGATCACTCGGTGGTATCTGGCATTACAGCCTTTTAAGTTCCAGGTGATCCACAGACCGGGTGCACAGATGGCTGTGGCAGACTTCCTCTCCAGAAATGGGGGGGGGGGGGGTGCCGCAGGCCGGACGGCTCCCCGGCCTGAGTCGGGCGGTGGGGGTATGTGGCGAGGGGGGCGTGGTTCAGCGCGGTCTGCAGCCGGAGAGCGAATCGGGAGAAGTGTGGTGAGTAAGTGGGTTAAGCGCAAATAACGAACACCTGCGTCTGATTACAGTGATTGGCGTGGAGAGACCGGTTATAAGGGAAGCGGAGACGGAGGAAGAGTGAGAGAGAGACGGACTGCTGCTGCTGAATGCTGGCTGCCTGGCCTACAGAACTGACATATAGAAAAGGAAACTGAAACTCCAGATCGTGGGTGCAGGAGCGCGTTATACTTGTACTTTTGTTTTGTTGTTATTGTGTGGTGAATAAATGAGCAGCAGTCCAACCCGACCCTGTCCTCTTCCTTTCACGACGAGATTATTGTTGAACCCCGTTACAATGAGGTATAGTTTCAAGAAATGTGTTTAAGCAATTGAGAAAAACTGTAAAGGGGTTAGTTCACCCCAAAAATGAAAATTCTGTCATTAATTAGTCACCCTCATGTCGTTCCAAACCTGTAAGACTTTCGTTCCTCTTCGGAACACAAACGAAGATCTTTATGATTTGAGCTTCTACTTATGTTCGCTGATGAATGTTTGCATGCGAATAAAAGCCTAAATTAAATTTGTTCACATAATGAGTGAGCAATTCACTTCAGAAAATTTGGTCTAAACCGCTCGATTCATATTAATTATTTTTCTGATCTCTTTATTAAGTTTTTCAAATGTCAAAGTGGTAGTTGCAAAGGCAGTCTATGGAAATCTGACAGCATTCTGTCATCAAAAAGATATTCATTTGTCTTCCGAAGATGAACAAAAGTCTTACGGGTGTGGAATGACATGAGGGTGATTAATTAATGAGAGAATTTCCATTTTGGGGTGAACTAACCCTTTAAAGCAAAAGGAGGCTCTTTGAAGTATTAAATCAGGGGACTGATGACCCTGTTATTCTAGTTTTTTAGCAAATTTGGAAATAAAGCTGGAAAATATTCAGTGTACTCAGTAGTTGTACAATTGACAGTGTGTTATCATCAGTTTTAGGAGTTTTGTCAGTAGCATTTTACTAAAATAAATTAAATAAGTTACCAAATTGTTTGTTTAGTGTTGCATTATTGCATGCTCCAAAATGTCTGTGAAAGGTAATTAAGAAGACCATGTAAAAACCTTTAGTAAGAAGTGTTTGGATTAAAAAAAGAAATATAGAAATTGTTTCACTGTTCGACAATGGAGTTGCATTTCATTTTTCATACATTTCCTAATTAAAAGCACTAAAAGAATTGTTAATGGAACAATTGGAAATCAGACATTCCTTATGTTTCCCATGCCTAGTTAAGAATAAAACAGCTCAATGAGTTTGTCTTGTACTAACTGTCCAGTGCCGTACTGTTGTCGTCTTCCACACTGACCCACAAAGGGTTTCTGCTCTGTTGACAGGTGCTGACGATCCTCACCTCTCTCTGCTTCTCATTAGCTGCAGTTCTCTCCTGTCAACAGAAAACAAGTACAACAAAACAAGTGAGGACTAATGTAACAGATTCTACAAATCTGTGCTAACAATACTTTTTCATGACACATCTCAACAGAATTTAACATTGCAAGTCTACAATAATTGTGTGCATATCTGTCTCAATGATCTTTTAACAATAGGACAATAAAAAGACTGCCCTCTTAATGGCAAGAATGGATGACTCAATTTTTCTTTAACTAATTAGTCTATTTTCTGTCTATGACTAGTTTCAGAGCTGTAAGTTATGCATTATTATTCACTCAACAAAGAGCTTCATACCACACCCAGAGTTCAATATTTTGCCCAGCATTTCCTTAATTCCACACTATGGCAATACAAACCTATACAAGAATTTGTTAGATATTTCACAACTATTCATCTGAAACATGGACTATGACTAACCTTTTAATCAGTCATGTCAACTGGGCAGCAAAGACAATCATTTTATAGTTCAGTTAAGCATTGTGCAACATTCCATTAACTGTAATTGTTTCAATACTGAACGAAACTGCCTGTGAGCTTTATTAGTATATTGTAAATGTACACAAGTCACAATGACATAGAAAGTTAAAGAAACAGAGAAAAATGATTTCGGCAATGACAATTTGGACTGTGTGGAATTTATTGATGGACTCTCACCTTTCTGAGTGTTTTGCGAGGGTAGGTCATATCCTCTATAGCACTTATTAACAGCCTCTGTGCTCTAAAAAAAAATGAACAAAGATAATGTGTGTGTGTGTGTGTGTGTATAAAGTAACAATAATATTGTGAAATATTATTACAATTATTACAAAAATATTATTACAAAGCCGAATTCTCTGCAGACATTACTCAGTGTCACATTATCCTTCAAAAATCCTTTGAACATGCTTTGGTGCGCAAAAAAATTCTTGTTCCCTTTCTAGGGAAGTTTGACGCAATGGGAACGCTTTGCGTGAGTGCGTCATGAAGCACTTGTGAAATCCGTCCAATGGTGTGACTCGATGTCAGAGGCGGGTGACTTCACGAACCAGGAACTATAAAGCATGCTGAAAAACAGCGATTGCCAGCTTCTGTGTCTTCAATCGCGCTATTTGTGAAACGTGTGTCTTATTTGGTGTTGTCTGTGATATATTCTCTCTATCTTTCTGATATGGCGAAACAGCAGCAGTTTAGAGTGTGTGTTCCTCCCTGCCCTCGTTTCATCACGGGTGGGGATACACACACTCTATGTGTTGTTTGTTTGGGTGCGGAGCATGCACAGTCGGCATTTGAGGGTGCTGGCTGTGCACATTGTGAGCAGTTGCCGCTGCGCACGCTCCGCACTCGCCAGGCAGTTTTTGAGGAAACTGTCCAGGCTCGCGGTCCTCTTGGTGCGGGTCCCGCTGCTGCTGAGGCACAGCGGCGATCCAAATCTTGGGGATCGCAAATGGATCTGACAGAGGGGGTTGAGACGGGCCCAGCCTTATCTCACCCCTCCCTTGGCAGATCTAGCGATTCATCTCTGAGTTCGGAAGCACGCTTTGCGGTTCCTTCCGCTCAGGGTGAAGCTCCGGTGCTTAATATATCCAGCTCCGAGGAGTTGGATGTAGAGAGCATCGATGCAGGAGATGACTCGCCATCATCTCCTGCATGTGAGGAGCTCATGGAGGTTGTGACTCGAGCTGTCGCCAAATTGAGTATAAACTGGCCAGCAGAGAGGCAGGAGGTTCGTCCTAGAAGCAAACTGGACGAATGCTTTCTCCCCTCACCAGCACAACCTCCGCGTCGGGGCCTTCCGTTCTTTCCTGATCTCCACACAGAGGTGTCGAGAGGTTTCAGGAAGCTTCAAAGCAGACTGCGGCGTTCCAGAAGTTCCTCCCCCGCCGCCCTCAGTTCTCCGGGCAGCAGCCCCATCCTTCTACAAAAGCCATCTCCTCACACCGTGCCACAAAAAAGCAGAGCGTGGCTTCTCGGGCTACCCCACAGAAAGAAAAGGGACCCGGGAAGCACGCTCAGCCCCAGCCTCCTAAAGGTACCTCACGGGTTGGGGAGCGGTCCTGGAGGGCCGCTCAACTCAGGGTCTGTGGAGGGGACACCATCTATCCTGGCATTTCAATCGCCTGGAGATGTTGATGGTCCTTCTTGCTCTCAAGAATTTCCTCTCAGACCTCAGGGGCCACCATGTGCTTGTCCAGTCAGACAACACATCGGTGGTCGCCTATATAAATCATCAGGGGGGTCTGCGCTTGCGTCCACTCTGCAGACTGGCGCACCAGATCCTCCTGTGGGCAACTGCTCTCGCTCAGGGCAGCTTACATCCCTGGGGCCCAAAATTTGGGAGCAGACATCCTGTCAAGGCAGGGGCTGAGGCCCGGGGAATGGAGGCTCCACCCCGAGGTGGTGGAGCAGATATGGAGGGAGTTCGGCCAGGCACAAGTGGATCTGTTTGCGTCTCGAGAGACGTCTCACTGTCCACTCTGGTTTTCCCTCACGCATCCGGCTCCTCTGAGGCTGGATGCTATGGTATAGACGTGGCCGAGGCTTCATCTGTACGCCTTCCCCCCGATTGCTCTGCTCCCTGGAGTTCTGGAGAGAGTTCGCCGGGACCGAGTTCAGCTCATACTAGTCGCCCCATGCTGGCCGGGCAGAGTATGGTTCTCCGACATTGTGGCTCTCCTGGACGGCTCTCCTTGGGAGATTCCCGTCAGGAGGGACCTTCTGTCCCAGGCAGGGGGCTCGATCTTTCACCCCCGCCCAGAACTGTGCCTGCATTGGCGCCGTTGTATGCGAACTGATCTGAGCCGGACGATTACGTCACTGTTTTCTCCAGTGCTGCTATACCTAAATTACCTAGACTAATAACTATTGATCTTTGCAACGGAATGAATCAACAATATATAGAATAAGCTGCACAATGACACCATTTTCTTATTAATGTAAAGCTGCTTTGCCACAATTTGCATTGTAAAAAGCGCTATATAAATAAAGATGACTTGACTTGACTTGACTAACTGTGGAAACTGTGGGCTTGGCCTCTGAGGGGGCCCAGCTCATAGGCGCTGGTCTCTCGACTGAGGTCGTGAATACCATCCGCCACTCCAGAGCTCCCTCCACGAGGAAACTGTACGCTTTGAAGTGGAGACTCTTCACTTCTTGGTTAACTGCCCAGTTGGTACAGTATTGGAGTTCTTGCAGGATCGGTTCACTGCAGGGTTATCCCCGTCCACATTAAAGGTCTATGTGGCGGCCATAGCTGCTTACCACATTCCTTTGGGTGGTTTATCTGTGGGAAGAGACCCATTAGTTACACGTTTCCTTCATGGCACATGAGGCCTGCAGTGCGATCACGAGTGCCGGCTTGGGACCTGTCCTTGGTCCTCCAAGGCTTGACCCTGGCCCCATTCGAGCCCATTGAGGAGGTGCCGATCAAGTTTTTAACTCTTAAAACTATATTTCTCTTGGCTGTTACGTCTCTTAAGAGAATAGGGGATTTACAAGCTTTGTTGGTAGCCCCGTCATGCTTGGAGTTTGCGCCCGGGATAGTGAAAGCCTTTCTCCACCCGAGGCCAGGCTATGTTCCTAAGGTGCCTACTAATGTGGCCAGATCTATAGTGCTGCAGGCTTTCTGTCCTCCTCCCTTCCGGGGTTCTGACCAGGAACGCAACAACCTGCTACGCCCAGTCCGGGCGTTGGATGCGTATTTCCACAGAGCTGCCCTGTGGCGGAAGACGGAACAGTTGTTCATTTGTTTTGGGGCCCCTAACACAGGGTCCCCAGCATCTAAGCAGAAGATGAGTAAGTGGATAGTCGAGGCTATTTCACTCTCATATGAATCGGCCGGACTACCTTCCCATTTGGCAGTTTGAGCCCATTCGACCCGAAGTATGGCTGCCTCTAAAGCTCTGCTCTCCAGAGTATCTTTGCGTGACGTTTGTGATGCGGCCGGCTGGTCCTCGCTGCACACATTCGTGAGGTTTTACGATCTTGACCTGAGCTCCACTGGGGCTCAGGTTCTCTCTTCCTAGTGTTTCACGTTTCACTAGTTAGACATTTGTCATTATGGCGACGTGGGTATTAGCGTTCCCATTGCGTCAAACTTCAAACAAAAATTGCGTCGACGCAGCTCGAAGTTCCCTAGAAAGGGAACATCTCGGTTACGACTGTAACTTGGGTTCCCTGAGAGGGAACGAGACGCTGCGTCACCCTGCCATTCTTCCTGCATGCCTATCAGCAGCGACTTCAGACTTTGTGAAGCTGGTGATCGCTGTTTTTCAGCGTGCTTTATAGTTCCTGGTTCGTGACGTCACCCGCCTCTGACGTCGAGTCACACCATTGGACGGATTTCACATGTGCTTCATGATGCACTCACGCAAAGCATTCCCATTGCGTCAAACTTTCGACGCAGCGTCTCGTTCCCTCTCAGGGAACTCAGGTTACAGTCGTAACCGAGACGTTATTATCAGTTGCAAACAGTTGCTTTGAATTGACAGTTCAAAAGAACACCATTTATTTGAAATAGAAATATTTTATAATATTATAAATGTTTTAGTCATTACGGTCACTTTTAATAAATTTAATATGTCCTTTCTGAATAAAGATATTAAAGGGATTTCTTGCAAAAGAAAAGAAAAAAATCGAACTGATCGTAAATTTTAAATGGTAATAAAGATGATGAAACTACAGGTCTAATGGGTCCACACTATTCGTTTTTTTCCACAAAATTAGTGATTTTAGTGAGTTACATGCGAGAAATTTTTACATTGACTGGGTACATTTTTTGCAATGTTAAAACAAACAAACAAACATGTCAAGATGTAAGTTCTGCTACTAATAAAAATTATTTTACTACCTGTAGTAGTTGGGTAGAGCCCCACTCTGCAGGTCTTCCAGGTGACAAGGGTGCACATGACTGGCCCACCAGAAGCCATCATTGGAATGGTGAGTGTTTGTAACATGGACAATGTCATTACACTTGACCGGCAGTGTTCCTGCTACATTCCCCAGCAATGTCATATTAACACGGACATAGAAGGAATCACCCGACATCACTTCACCATTTTTTAGCTGCTGTACAAGGTTCTCGTAGGCTAGGAGAAAATCAGCAGAGCAGAGTCAAGCTATCTTGACTATTTACAAGTTACATTAAATAAGCCATCACAAATAAAGTTTAAACATTATAATTTTTTACTTTTTTTTTCTCTTAAATGTGTTACTTTGGTTTTCAGTGGCATTGAATAGTTTGAAATTGTATTTACAATAAATGTGCAAAAAGTCTGGTATGAAGACACATGAAGATATTTTGAAGAATGTTTGTAACCAAACATTTGTGGGGCACCATCGACTTCCATAGTATTTTTTTTCCATACTATGGAAGACAATGTGGCCTATCAACTGTTTGGTTACCCATATTCTTCAAAATATCTTCATTTGTATTCAGCAGAAGAAAGAAATTCATACAGGTTTGGAACAACTTGAGAGTGAGTAAAGGATGACAGAATTTTCATTTTTGGGTGAACTATCCCTTTAATTAGGCTATTAAAAGTATAGCCAGTACTAGTCAGACTAGTCATAGTCAGCACTAATAAGAAATATTAGTGCAGACATTTAATACGTATTGATCTAAATATGAGTAAACTTTTGACTTTATAACCAAAACTTGGTTTTGATTAGAAAGTAAACTATCAATCCGTATTCAACTATCAAACATTAAAATGTCAGGGGTTAGTGGTAGTGAAATCCACAGAGAAAGAAGCTTTACAAACAAACAAACTAACTTAATTAACACTAGGAACACAGACTCACTACACACAACTTGTTACTGTAAGACAAGAACAGAGGCAAACTAAGGGTTAAAATGCACAGGGAGAATAGTCAATGGAAAACAGAACAGGTGTAAAACTAATTAAAATTTGAAACACAGGCAAATGAGTGCAGAGAGAAACAATCTTAGAGGGCACTTATACAACAGAGTTTTTTTTATGTTTATGCCATTCATTTACATGACAATGGAGGTATTTAATTTGCTTTATTTTACCTAAAATCGCTGTACAGGTGGTGAAACACATGCAGACATGTCCACATTTAAGCATTTCAATGGGCTTAAACAGCTCGCACATTTACAGCAGGTTTAATTCACAAATAACTGACAGTAATGACCTAAATATGATTTTAATTTACAATAATCCCTACTAAAATTCAGCATTAGTAATTTCAGTCCCGTTCGAGCTCTGACGATATCCCGTTTCTTGACTCATTTTGACAGGATCATTGAACCAGTGAGTTGTTGACTTGAGAACAGTTGCAATTGGATTAGCCCGATTCACAGATGAATTGTTTAGTGGTATTTGTAAACCAATTCATCCGGTTCACTGGAAAGAACCTACTCGTTCACCTACTCGTTGCTTGTGTCATTCAAAGTATACATTTCATTAGTTCCATGCATTCACTGTGAATCAAACCCATGACTTTACCATTGCCAACACCAAAAGTTACCCAAATTTTTTCTAAAGTACATAAATGGTTGCTTTAAAATACATGATTTAATATATAGAGTGTATGATTGTGCGATTCTGATTCTTTGCTCTTACCATCTTGGCTGGGTCTTAGTGTAATGTGGCATGGTCCCTGGACTTGCCCCAGGGCCCACAGGGCCTCCTCCATAGTGGTGTCTTCCAGAACCATTTGTACAGCCCTCTGCTCCTGCTCATATTTTAGCTACAAATGCACAATTTTGGCTTTGATTAGTTTCCACTCCATGTAACAGTAGCTAAAAAAATTATCTTTACTTATTCAAAGAGAAAGAGAAAATGAGAGCTTTTTGTTTTCTGTCAATGCATCTTATCTTTGAAAGAATCAGGAGAAACCTGCTACTGCTTTCATCACTCTTCAAGTCTTTTTTTTTTTTTCAAACATTCTTGATTGTAATGGACACTTCAGCTCTTAAGACTAATTAATGGTTTTGCATTTAAATGAAAGCAAAATTAAAAGCTGTTTTCTATATCTTTTCCCCCTGGTTTCACAGACAAGGCTTAAGCCTAGTCCCAGACTAAAATGCATGTTTAACTGAAAGCAACTTGCACTGACATATCTTAAGATATAACTGCCATTGTTTTGTCTTAAGATACACACCAGCAATATTTTTTTTCAAGGTTTGTTTATAAAAGCTACTCAAATATCCTAATTGAACTAAGCTCTAATCCTGGCTTAATCTAAAGCCTGGTTTCACAAACAGGGCTACGTGTTGGGAATTACAAATCCCAAAATCTTCCCCAAACAAAAATTGTAGAATTCAGACTATAGACACTCTCACCTGAAGTATCTGAGTTCCAGGGCTGATGCCACTGTTATGAGCAGATGATCCTTCAGTCACATGATGCACGAACACACCGGTCTTATTACCCCCAATGACCTGTAGTTGGTTCAATAACATTTCTCCCTGGAAAATCACGTTGAGTACGCGACCAGTGACCCGCAGGGCCTGAGGTCTGGAGCGCATTAGGAAGGGGGGAGCTGATGCTCTTGAGACGCTAGATTTATACAAAATGACACGTCCTTTTTTTTGCACTGTGACCATTTTAAATAAATAAATGTGATTATTATGTTTAACCTTTAGTTTTTATCTTACCTGCCAGTAGGGCTCCTCTTGTGAAGTGATGTGGGTGATATTGACTCTTTCAAATTAGTTCCTATCAAAATGAAGATCAATAAGGGGTGTTTTATAATTCATTGTAATCGCAGAGTGTCCCTAAAAATATTTGGACATTGCCAGACATTTAAGCTACAAATGTCTATGTCATTGCTCCTGCTCCTGCTATTACATAGCAAAATATCAAAGCAAACGGTATCTGCAGACAAATTATCCTAGAGCTGTTCATAGAACTAACTACACTTTGCAGAGCCATTTTTGAAACGTACTGGTCCCAAGGCCATTTTAGTGGATGTATGAAGTGGTGTAGATAGAAAGATTTAAATTAAACCTTTTGAATTAAAGCTTACATTAAATCTTTAAAAAACAAATTAATCCTGTATTTTGAAGACGATGTGTATGGTGATTGCTCAGAATATTTCCACTCCTTTTCTGAAAATATACACACTGTGAACTTGAAAATGTAAACTTGGTTTTCTTAATCAGTAATTAAATGGAATACTTCATGACATATTTCCATTGTATACCTATATGTCAAATAAAATGACTCACTATTCGCCATTGCCACTTATTACTCAGAAGAAGATATTTCAAAATATATAATAGAAGTATGTCATGAAGCTCAGTACAAGTATTCCATTGAATTGCTCATTAAGAAAATCAAGTTTAAAAACTGAAGCGTAGAAATCCCTTTTTTGATTTAATAGGAAATTTCTTCGGTGAAGGGGTTGAGCCCTATCAAAGGTGTTTTTCATCATGTGAATTAAGAACTCTTTGGCAACCAGAAATTGTTACAATAATTTTGCCTTAATTTTGAACATTATTGTTTAATTATCTTACTCCTATCAAATAAAACTTGGTTTGATATTTTGTGACAATGCAAAGACATTTTAAGTGTATTTTTTGGGCACTGTATGTAACTAAGTGAAAGCAAAAACATTCGTGGAAAAATTACATTTTAGCTTATTTGGGTAACCACAATTTAATGTAAGGGGAAATAACAGTACCTTTAGAAATGACAACATAATCAGAAGAGTCATCAGTCAGCTCCTGACTGCTGAAAATGGAACAAAAAGTGTTTTGTTTTTTAATTATTTTGAATACCAGATCTTTGGATAATCTACATGCAAATTTCCTCTCGCTGAGGTCTGAAGTTATTTTTAGATAGCCCTACTACACAACATCTTTATCTCCACCACGAGGTGAATGTACATACGGAAACATTGCCGATTTACGAGTTAGTTTTACGATAGTGAGTCATGGGCACATACAATGTAACATTAAGATCATAGAGTCAAGGAAACAGGAAACACTAATGGATGGTTTAATTATACTGTGTAAGACATTCAAACAATAAAGATTTTTTATTTTTTTTAAAAAGTAAAAAAAAAAAAGAAAAAAAAAGAAAATGTGCCCTTAGTCTGGTTTCTCACCAGACACAAAAGCATTACCAATTCATTTTGGTGACCATATTAACAGGTTATAACTCTCATACTGTCTGTGTAAATCATCCTACAACTGTTTGCTGGGCTTGATGCAAGTTCCACATACACTGACACGCAAACAGCACTTTCTATTCAGTAAATCTGACAGAATCCAATTTAAGCACTTTAAACTAAAGCAATGGTTTTGGGTTTAGATTTTGGTCTGTGTAGATTAATTTATGTAATGAAAGTATGTAAATGGATTTAAAAGTGGCCCTCTTCCTCATGCAAATTAGATTATACAATTATCAAGTTAAATTATTGAAATTATGTAATAATTCTCAATGGGAAACTGATAACCATTTTAAAATGTCAATTAAAAATAATAACTCAATACCTAATTTAGCTAAACTAAACAACTCAAAACCAAACTGTTATTTTCACAGTTGTACATGGAGCAGTTGCCTTGGACCAAATGAGCAGCTCACCTGTAAACGTCTTCCATGTCACTTCTGGAGGGAAAGTGTATCTCTCGTCTACGGAGTGATTCCAAACAGGGGGGCTCCACTTGATTGGAATTGATACTGTTGATTACTTCATCATTGAACTGTAAAAGATTGATACACACACCATCAAAGAAAAGCTCTATATTTCCTACCTGTTTTTTTCATTCTCCAGAGCCCATTCTCACATTACCAAATGCAAACCAAGTTATTATTACCAACATTGGATGTACAGTTGACCCAAATGAACTGTAAATGTAAAGGCCCACTCACACCAAGAACGATAGATATAATAACCATATTAGCATTCTCAACAATTGACAATGAATGTCTGTTTATATAAAGACTAATGGAATTAGGCAGAAATCATGTTCATGAATGCGATTATTATTGTACTATGAAGCAGAGCAGGACCGAGTATTGTGGGAGCAGAGCAAGGCCGCCGAGCGATTGTTAATGAGAGACTAACGCGACACACGCCTCGCGAGCAGAGGAACCTTTATTATGCCACAGTCGACGGTGTATTGTAAGTGTTCGACTGAACAAAATATGTAACACTGGTCTAGTGGTTTTTGCACATTTACTGCAAAAAATTTACGATAGAGGCTGAATAGTAATGGAGGTAAATTGTAATATTTATTTGATACATTTAAAAACATATTAAAACGGTGAACGCTGAACTGGCGTGAAAACCGATTGCAAACGAAGCGCAATTTCTGCTTTTCAGCTTGGAAACATCGAAACACAATGGTGAAAGTTAAAGTATGATTTCACCGATTGTATGATACGCGATGAATATGTGCAGTGTTGTGGCTGCAGACTGAGGGCTGGAATGCATGTAAGGCATTTAAATATGAATCTGTTTATTTAAAGCAAGTGCACGCAGTTTTTAAAAAGTAATAAAGTAAATACAGCCGTTTTTTTCTCGGTTGATTTTTATTTGGTGTCAATGTATGCTCCGGACTGTGTCCTAAAATACGGTGATGACTACCCAGAATGCAATGCACAATGATGTAGATTCCAATTCTCTTTTGACATAGTCAATATTTCAATAGTCAATAGTTACACATAGTATCGCATAGTTACGTGCATTCTGTCACCGAAAACTGGCCTGTCAATCATCTGTCACAGCTTGTCACTGTCAACATCCTTACACACTCCAGATTTCATTTAATTAAAGTTAGATATTGATTATTAGTAAATCAAACCCCTTGTAAAGTAACGAGCAATCTCACAAATATCCTCCATTTTTGTAGTTCTTAGTTCTAAACCAAATCCTCCAATGAGCTGTGAGCAATATTAGCCATTAGATTGTACATGGATCCATACCAGGATTATTTAAAATTTATTCTAATCTCACATACTATTTAGAATGCCTAATATACACACATTATTATTATGCAGAGTGATTAGTAATCACATTATTCTCTGTATGCTTTGTGGACTGTCTGAGGCTAAAACTAACATTGAGTCCCAAATTACATACTACACTATGCACTTATACACTATGTACTATGCAGCTTAAGTCACACTAGGCTTAGATAAGGACAACATTAAATGTACCTCATATGAGCTGAAAGACTCAGGAAGGATTGCTTTCAAGCGACATAGCCGTCTTCTGGGTGCGGGGCTGGAAGGAGGTTCCTCACTGCTCTCACAACTGAACTTCCTGTCCTATTCATTTAAGAGACATTAACAATTAAAAAACATTAAAAATGAAGGCCTTTGTGGTTGTATTAGGTTACAAAATATAATTGACAGCACAATAAAGAAAATTGCTCTGAATTCTGCAAAATCATTCTGGTAAGCTACTGTATGTTGGGTATTGAATTTATAATAAAAAAAAAAGAAAAGAAAAGAAAATTCAGTTTTACCCTGGAATTTTCTTTTCTTTCTCTTTGCCTGCTACAGGCTTTCATGGTGAAAACCTTCTCCTGTAGCTCCATTAGTTGGCCTCTCAGCACGTCCTTCTCTGCGAGACTCCGTGCGATCTGAACCTGGGCCTCATCACGAGACAAATATGCCTGAAAAAAAAAACAAAAACATGAACAGTATCTGTCATAAGAAAGCTTTCATTTGCCAGTAGTGGACTCCACATGTCTGATGATTTATGTTTTCCAGCATGATTTCAGAATGTCCCTAAAAGCATCTTGTGTGTTTCAATAAAAACAAGAACATCAGAACTTTTAAAGAACTTTTGTGTGTGTTTATTTCAAGGTTCAAATTTTGAATCGGAGATTTTCAAATTGTACATAATTAGCTTATGTAAAGAGTTAGATAATGATTTGTTAACAACTTGTTAACTGAAAATAGTTTGCTCTTTAGATTAGGTCACGAAATATCAGAAAATGTCATTAATTAAATTCTTTAAAGAGTGCCTCAAAATGTTTACAAACACATTAAGCCTCTCCCCAAAGCTAAACATAACCACTTAAAAAATAATATCAATATGAAATACTACAAATCCGATCAAGTTGTTAAAATACATCAGGTAGGGGACAGAATGTGCAGTTTGTACAGTATAGAAATCATTATTTGTATAGAAAGTTCACATAAAACATGGAAACCCAATGTATGTGTCTGTCTGTAATGTATTTTTAAACACTTTAAGGAATACTTAATACTAATGCAATTAATGTCGAATGAAGTTTGGTTCAAAGCACTTAATTAATGACATTTTCTGATTTTCTGTGACCTAAGTGAGAACTATGTATGGTTAATAATGTTTTGTTATTGCTTTGTTTACAACTTATCTAACTCTTTATATATGAACTAATTAAACAATAACACTTTGTTAATTACAGTGGCAATCAATGAATAATTGTCACTGTTTTTAATCACAATTTTTATAGTCTATCAATGTATTAACAGATTAAAAACTATTAATTAACTATGAACTAATAGTTTTAAAATGTGCTTTGTTACTGTATTTTAAACTTAATGATTTTGTATGCTATTTGTTAATTCTGAGCACTGATGATACTGACCTTGTCTCTCTCTGCCTGCACCTCTTCTAGCTGACTCTGGAACAGTGTGCTCCTGTGCTGGTACATCTCACAGTCCACAGTCAACTTCTCCACCTCCAAGGCTAAATAGTCTTTCTCTTCTATGAGCTAAAAAAAGGTGAGAGGGGAACAAGGGGTGGGAGACAAAAAATATGGAAAAAGTACAAAATTTTGAAAGACAAAACGGTCACACTTTACAATAAAGTTCATTATTTAAACATTAGTTAATGCATTAACTAACATGAACTAACCATGAGCAGTACATTTGTTACTGTATTTACTAATCTTCGTTAACGTTAGATAATGAAAGTACAGTTGTTCATTGTTTGTTCATGTTAGTTCACAACGCATTAACTAATGTTAACAAGATTTTAATAATGTATTAGTAAATGTTGAAATTAACATTAACAAAGATTAATAAATGCTGTATAAGTGCAGTTCATTATTAGTTCATGTTAACTAATGTAGTTAACTAATGTTAACTAACGAACCTTATTGTAAAGTGTTACCGACAAAACAAACAAACAAACAACATTAAGGTTGAGGAGAGACCAGTTTTACCTCCTCTTTCTCTTGCTGGAGCCGTTCATTCTCCTCACTTAGTCTACTGACATCCTCTGCAAGTTCTGAACGTCTGGTCTCTGTCTCCTTTAAATCATTCGCAAGGATATCCTGCTGTACCTGATTGAAAGAGAACAAAACAAACAGATTTACTATGAAGGTCAGCCAGATTGAGTCCCAAAATTAGTTGACTTTTTATATTACTATAAAATGATTCTCTTATTCACCGGGGAGAATATCTCCGTCTCCAGTAACTTTGCGCGTACAGCATTGAGTTCATCTTTGAGCTTCTGTGTGTCACTAGGATTCTTTAAGGAACGCTGCCTCTGGAAGTCTGTCTCTTTCTGTGCCTTCCTTAACTCACACTGCAGCTGGTAAATCTGGAGAAGAGGTGAGAAGAAGAGATTTCATCATACTCTGATGTTATTGTAAAACAATCCCTCATTACTTCTTGTTGTGTTGGTTATAGTTTTTCTTTCTGTCCTTAATGGCTCTCTGCCAAGTAGGGTAAAGGGACACAAAAATGTTTTCTTTTTGTTTTGTTATTGTTGCAAAAAATGTAAAGCAAAAGGGTTCAGGTTTCTTTTAAATGAACAGCTTAAAGTCCATTGCACAGTAATAATCTAAACTAATTTGAACCAAACAAAACTGATCTTAACTACTATATGAAAGTATGAATGCTATTGCTATGTAATACATTCCACAGATTTATCTTACACTTGGTTTTATTGCAACAAAGACTAAACTCATACTAAACGAATGTCATGTATTAATATAAACAATGATGTTGCTTACAGAGTGTGCTTTTTTAATGTGAGACAAGCCTTAACATTTGTATGGTGTTTTGGAATCTATACATTATCTAATGGAAAGTTTTTCATGTTAAAGTATGAAACTATGTTTTTGTATGAAAAGACAATACAAAAAAAAAAACCCTGTTACATCAGGATTATTTTTACATTAGTAATGGTGTAAATATGATCGAATATGTTTTACAAAACCAACACCATTAACAATATAGGAAAAATGTTATACGCACACAAACTACTTTCTCTTTAGCTTGTTTATGGAATTCTGCTCTCTATCAGGCACCGAGACAGTTTGTTTGTTGTAACATACTGAATGGCAAATAAAGTCAAAGTAAAAGCATACGTACAAACACATAAAATCTGTTTCCTTACCTCCAGTTGCAGGTCTCTGTTGCGTATGATGGTTGCAGACTTCTCCTCAAGAACTGTGGTATATCTGACATAGAGATCACATTTCTCATCCTTCAGTTTCAGCAGTTTTCTGTTTAAACCTACACAGAAGGCAAGCAGACATTAAACAGTCTTCACACAGCCAAAGAAACACTGCACCGCACACATTTTTTCAAATCTGAATTTCTCAAATTAAAATGTAACAATTTTAAAAGGATTTTAAAACAAATATTAAAACACTTAAAATTAACTTTCATTAAGTACATCGTTACGTCTGTCTTTATGTGTATGTGTTTTTGAGTGTCTGTGCGGGAGAAGGCGTGGCCTGCACCCGAGTCAGTAAGCGCTTCTAACTGGTCTGGTCCTGATTGGTTTCTTCTGGATTCTGGATGTAAGGACTTCTCAAAACACTCTGAAGAGGCCGCCGAATGCGTGCCATTTATATGCTCTGTCTGAGTTTCGATGTGCTTGTGTGTTTTAGGGAACCTTGCCCTTGTCTTTGATGTATGATACTCAGTTTACCTTTGGTTATAGTTTTGTTGTTTAAAGATTATTTTGGATCTATTTCATTTAATGGAAGTAGGGAGTGCAACGTCATTTTCTTTATACTCATTTGTTCTATGTTTTTGGTTAAGGGAGTTAGGGAAGTTGTCTTTCTTTTATGTGGTTTCTTTCCAGGTAATTTAGAGGGTCCTAAAATTAGTCCAATTTTGTTTTTTGTTTTGGCCTGGTCCTCTCCTGAATTCAATCCCCCTTTGTTTCTGTTAATCATTATATTTTTGTGAAAAAATGTCTTCTTTTGGAAACATAATCCGATTGAGTGAGCACACATTCATTTATGTTGCGGCTGGCCCTAGATGGTCGTAACAACATTCACTAACATTATCCATTTTACATTTAATTGTTAACTTTAGTTAATGTTATAAAACTTCATAATTTTAAAATGTTCAAATTTTAGTGTATGATGTCATAAATGACATTATGTATCTTTGTTAATGATTTATTAGTGAAATGTTAGACACATTGATGTGAAGCTGTGTTAAATGCACACCATCTAGATGACTGCGCAGTTGTCCATGCTCTTCCTGCATCTGGCTGAACTCTTCATTAGTTTGTTGGGCCTGTTCCAGTTTTCTCTCCAGCTCACTGCATCGAGCTCGCAGCCGCACAGCCTCTTGCCGTGCCACTTGTAGCTCTGTCTGCATACTGCTCACCGCACTAACTAGGTACTCTGTCAGCTCAGTGTAATTTATCAGGCCTGGCAAGAACAGAGGCAAGGTTTTACTAATTAGCCTTAAATAAGTTGATAAATACATCCCTCAAACACACACATGAAAATATATTCACTGATATTCACTTTGTCACTGGAGTTACATTGTTTAATGCAATTTAGACAGTTTAGAAGTCACAAACGTTTCTGCTACCAGCTTTAACTATTACAAATAGGCTTAGTGTATGCTTGTAATACATGATCAGAAACCAAGGAGGAAAAAAGTCCACTGACTGACCACTGAAACCTGAAGGCTCAATGCTGGGCTGGCGGCCAGTGATCTGCGTGTAGAGAGTTGGGTAATGAATCATCAGACTTTCGAGCAGAGCCATTGCTCCATTATGACCCTGTACACGCAACATGTCAAGCATAAGACCTGCAGAAAAAGATCGACATTTCAGACATTATATCAAAATACTGTAAGATACAGTAATACACTAAATCACCTTTCAAGTATTCTTTAAAGGATGAGTTCACCCAAAAATGGAAATTATGTATGCACCCATATCATTCCAAACCCACATGGTGTTATTTTCATCTAGGTTCAAAAACATTACGTTGACATTATTGATTCTAATATTGCATTGGTTTTCATATGTAGTAACTGTAAACTATGCTATGTTTTGTAATTCTGCAATCAAGCAGGCTAGACTTTATATTACTCACACAAAGCATATGACTCTGGAAGAAATAGCATATGAGATACTTTTATCATAGAATTCTTTTTAGGTGCTTTGTCCTTTTCGGAGCTTGGCAGCCTTTGGTCACTTTGAACATTCTATGGCAAGAACTGTGTACTTTTGTAATATAAAACAAACAAACAAACAAACAAAAAAAAAAAAAAAAGCATACAACAGGTTTGGAAAAACACAAGAGTGAATAAATGATAAAAATAATGAATTTCCATTTATGGTGACCTACACAGTAAAAAAGTTTCAATTTGATTTACTTGAAAATTTAAGGCATCTCCCAAACTTTTGATTGTTTTCTTACATACATTTCTTTAATTTACATGCACCTTTCTCACTCTAGTCTTTTCAAAAACAAAATGTTTTCTTTTTGTTCATTAGCATAACCTCTGATCCAGCTCACATGTCTGTATCTAACCTATTATTTATTCTAACCTGTATTATATTTCCAATAAGATTTTTCATATTTCTGAAAGATAAACCACCCAACCTTCCAATAACAGCTCATTTTCACCTACATCGCTCTAATCCAACAAACAAAACATCAATTTACATAATACATCAATAAACAAAATATCTTAATTTCCACCTTTCCATTAAATATTTTTTAATGTATTTTTTTAAGGTAAATATTAGAAAGCATTTTTTTGTTTGTTTGTTTCTAAGAATGAAAATTATAGCTGTACTTCATTGACTTTTGTCATTCTCTGGTATACAGCATTTCAAGCATCTCTCCTCTGATTTCCATTAGTCAAAATGTCTCAAAATGTCTTACTGGTTCTCATGCAGTTGTTGGCGATACGGGGACTGGTAAAAATTTCATCCTCATCCAGGTTTGTGAGGACACGAGCCTGGCGTAGGTAAGGGATGAGAACACAGGGACGGACGCCTAGAGAGATGGAATGGCGGTTATCATCAATAAGATCCCACAGTTCTTGTTCCTCTAGATCCTTTAAGTCCGGAGTGTTCAGAACACTCTCAGTCATGCTGAAATCCTGAAATCAGACACTTTGCCAAACATATAAACACAGAGGATTTTACAAATGCTTACAAAACTATCTGCAATAAAAACAACTCAAAGCAGGCATAAACACAGCAGAAGTGAAATGAGAAGAAGTGAGATTGTAAGGGAGGTTAAGTTAAAACTCCTCCCCCTTCACACCCACAGGTGCGTGAGGAAACCTGAATAACAAGGAGAGGTTTTCCCGACAACACACACACATGTCATGCGGATTTCCCCTTGAATAAAAAGAAGCACGCAGCATTTCAAACATTACTTAAGGATGCCTGACATTTCAAATAATTTATTTTCATTAGGGGATTGGTTGAGTTATGATGTAGTTGTGTTGCTCGGAATACCATTATCCACTAAAGCAATATAGAGATCTTATTTACAAAGCAAACCGCAATTTATCTTCAAAAACATATACTCATCTGCTCTTCTTGTGTGATTTGTCTGTGTCAAGCAAGTTCTTCCTATCTAAAGCAAATGAAACAGGCTACGAACAGGTACAAAGTCCAACAGGAAAAAAGGAAATGAAAGAGGGATTCTGAAGTTTATGGGAAATTACATGTCACATGCAAACACAGCATGTACATCCTTTGCTGATGATAATCTGCTTTTGTGGAGGTATGATGGTGTTGTAGTCACTGTTGGGGTTAACGCATTACAAGTAAAGCAAGTTGTAATTGGATTACTTTTTCCATCTAACTATTAAAGTAACGCATTACTTTTAACCTTTAACTTTCAAACCTGCACTATGTTAAATAACACAAATATACTTGATGTATTTAATCTCACTTTATTAACCAATGTCTTTGCTGCTGACCTTCGATGATTCAATTGAACCATAATAATAAGCAAAAATGACTTTAGATAAACATCACATTTGTGTTTCAATTTTTGTTTTTATTGCTGAAGAGTGCTGAACTTTCTTGTTTGAGCTGCGCCCTCTACTGTACAGGTGTGAATTTGCATTTCCTTCAGCCTGAGGCCTATTCATTTCACTTATAATGTGAAAGGCCCTTCACATTTGCCAAAAATAGAATAACTTTTTTGCCAAAAAAAAAAAAAAAAAATCAAGCCCATGTGAGAAAAAAATATGCAAAAGTAACATAACACATTGATTTCCATAAAAAGTAACTAATATGATTAGTTACTTTTTTAGGGAGTAATGCAATATTGTAATCCATTACTTGTAAAAAGTAATTTTACCCAATACTGGTTGTAGTGCAAAATCTGCTTATGTCACTTTAATGACAACTGTCTGCAAGGGACATACTTTAGTGTTTCACTGTGCCAGAAGAAATGTTTCCATGTCAAAGTGACTGTCAAAAAAGGGAACTAAAAAAAGTACTGAATAAACCCCCCAGATTGGTTTAGCATTATGACAAGATTCACATCAGTCATGCGACATACACAACATTCCAGCATCAAGAAAACAAAAACGTCCAACTCTAAAACACGTATCCGCATTCAAAGAGTTGTTTTTAACATAAAGGATCCCCTTAGAAACCCAGATAAACAAATAAGATATATAATTATCTACACCAAACATCTTGTAAAAGAACTGTCAAAGCTGTTCACTTGGAGTTTTTAAAAGTCGATTCCAAGTGAGATCTTATAATAAACAGTGCAATATGAAGTAATTTATAGCATTATGATTAAGAGAATAAGAGGCAAGTTGAACTGATTGTTACCAATAGGAATAAATATGTCTATACTTTGTAAGCACACAATATTTTGGAAAAGCCTCAGTGGCCTCTGTAGTGAATAGTGCATAGTTTGAAATGAGTAAGCTTTGCCATCACCTCCATTTCCTCTTTTTTATGTTATATTCAGTTAGTTCATATCTGTTTTAATTATATATATATAATAATCTGTATAAAAATGGACTAACACAATAGATTGATGAAGCCTATTAAGTATAATATCTTCTCTCTCTAAATCAAAAGACACATAACAAAGCCTGTATGAATGTTTGGCAGCCATTGCCCAGGCCTGAATGAAGGGTTGGGTTTATGACCTACTGTTTTAGAACAGTAAACAAAACCTGTGCTGCTATTTTGTTTCATCACACACAAACACACACACGTTGGGTTTTCATGTTTTATGGGGACATTCCATAAACATAATGATTTTTATATGGTACAAACTGCATATTCTATTCTCTAACCCTACCCCTAAACCAACCCAGTATCTAAGCTGTTTTCCTCACAAGGACAAGATGATGTGTACTGATGAGCTGAAACATTATGACCGGCTGCCAAATATGCCATTGGCCCTCCACGTGCTACTAAAAAGGCGCTTTTGATGGTGGACAGGGTTCATCATAGGCACTCTGATCAGTCTGCTCTGTGGCTGTGAAGCCCCATACACAGCAGAGGGCAATGCACTGTGCTGTGATACATTCCTCTAAAAACCATCATTAAAGTTTTGCGTCGCTTGTGCCACAGTAGACCATCTGTTGGGTCAGACATCAATGTTAGGAGATGATCAATGACATTCACTTCATCTGTGACTGGTCATATATATATCTAGCCAAATGCTAAATAAAGGGGCTGATCTGTGATAAGAGTGCAGAAATTAATTGCATCATTAGTAGTGGGTTGGCGGATGCAGAAAATGGATGAGTAGGCCCGAAATAATTCACATCATCCCATATTCAACCTGCTTAATATGAAAGAAAAAAAAATTGACATACCGGTGTTATGAGATTTTTGGTTTCCATGGTCAGAATATAAATTATTATTCATGATTTTTATGGACATGCACTAAATACTGAAATAAACCTGTATAAATGTATCTATGTTTATTCTTGTTAATTTTGATATATTATACATTTGATATATGTCTAAATAATACTTTTAAAAAGTTTGGGATTAGTAAGATTCTTTATGTTTTAAGTTATTGTCAGCAGGTTTGGATTGAAGAAGTTGATAATGTCGTCATAATCCTAATTATCTGTTAGTTGTTAAGGCATCCTGTCAACTTTGTCTAAACGTATTTTTTTAATGTGTCATAGAGAGCTATTTAGCCATTTTTGTAATAACAAAAAGGGAGCTGCTAGCTGGAAAACAGATATTGGCGCGAAAAACAACATAACATTACTACTGGTGTGACATAACTGGAGACGAATAAGCAAATTCGTATTCATGTTAGGATAGAGTTCTAATGCATGACAAAACAAATCCCATTTGAGGAATTGTAAAATGTTAAGAAAATTGTATGATTAAAAAAACACACACTCACATACACACACACACACACACACAAAAAAAACATTTATTTCCATGGATTTGACAGGGTGGGCAAGCTGTCAGTTTAGCTCCACCCCAGATCATTTGTCTTGTTTTAGTGGTTTGTGAAATCACATGCTTCTGCTTTTCTCCATTTTGCCTCACTGGTATCACTTCAGCTATTGATGTTATATCACAAAACTTTTGTAGTGAGCTTCTAATTGATTAGTTTTGTTTCTGAGTTATTTTAGACGCCACTGCCAGATGCAGTGACCCCCATCATCATCATCATCATCATATATATATATATATATATATATATATATATATACACACTGTAAAATCCAATAGTGATTCTAACTCATACTTTTTAGTTAACTTTACTTAATGTCTTACCTTAATTGCAAAACTCTAGTAATCTGTACTATTCACATATATGTTTTTTTTACTCATAAACCCCAAGTAATGATTAATTGATTGGTTTGAGTACCACTTTGTCAAGCAAAAAAAAAAAAACATTGACATTGATTTTCCTAAAATGTTTTATTTTGGACTAACCATTATGCTGGATGGTGTTTCCTTTGCTTGGGTACTTCATTTATATACTAGTAAGTTCAATTTGATGCTGTGATGCAACAAGAAATCACAGTTCATATATGACTGAATTTCAAAATTCATATATATAAAAAATATATATATTCATATATTATTAATATATGAATTAAAAATATATGTTTTATATACAAATTATGTGACTATTTTCCTTAATTCCAAATAAAGATCTTTTATTAAGTTAATAGAAGCACTTATAAAAAAACATATGAACAGTTGGTGAAACTTTCAAGTGGGTTGATACAATTCTTCTAAATTTGTGACAGTATTTTGTAATTGACTATACTTGTGTCACACAGACTTCAATATTCAGCATGCTAAACACAACATTGGTAACAATTAAATTTTATTTAAAGTAAATTATCAAGTACACTCTACAGTTCTTTTTTAGTCATTTGAACTCATGTGTAAGTCAACTATACTTACAAAGCTTTTGTCAGTACAACATACTATTCCTATTTCACTTTACTTAGTTTTTTTAAGGCAATCGGTTTCCTAATATTTTCCTTGTAATGTGAACACTAATAGAAAGTTAACTCAAACAATGATTTTAAGTCAACAGTACTTAACTATACTTAATTAACAAGTTGTCTCTACGTGTTAAGTTACACCAACTAATCATTAATACTCTACTTTACTAGGAAATTTTAAGGCAATCGGTTTCCTGACTTATTATAAGTAAAGTCAACTTATTACACTTTACAGTCTATATATATACACTCACCTAAAGGATTATTAGGAACACCTGTTCAATTTCTCATTAATGCAATTATCTAATCAACCAATCACATGGCAGTTGCTTCAATGCATTTAGGTGTGTGGTCCTGGTCAAGACAATCTCCTGAACTCCAAACTGTGTCAGAATGGGAAAGAAAGGTGATTTAAGCAATTTTGAGTATGGCATGGTTGTTGGTGGCTGGTCTGAGTATTTCACAATCTGCTCAGTTACTGGGATTTTCACGCACAACCATTTCTAGGGTTTACAAAGAATGGTGTGAAAAGGGAAAAACATATGTGGCAGTCTGGTGGGCGAAAATGCCTTGTTGATGCTAGAGGTCAGAGGAGAATGGGCCGACTGATTCAAGCTGATAGAAGAGCAACTTTGACTGAAATAAAGACTTCTTACAACCGAGGTATGCAGCAAAGCATTTGTGAAGCCACAACGCGCACAACCTTGAGGCGGATGGGCTACAACAGCAGAAGACCCCACCGGGTACCACTCATCTCCACTACAAATAGGAAAAAGAGGCTACAATTTGCATGAGCTCACCAAAATTGGACAGTTGAAGACTGGAAAAATGTTGCCTGGTCTGATGAGTCTCGATTTCTGTTGAGACATTCAGATGGTAGAGTCAGAATTTGGTGTAAACAGAATGAGAACATGGATCCATCATGCCTTGTTACCACTGTGCAGGCTGGTGGTGGTGGTGTAATGGTGTGGGGGGAATGTTTTCTTGGCACACTTTAGGCCCCTTAGTGCCAAATGGGTATCGTTTAAATGCCAGTGCCTACCTGAGCATTGTTTCTGACCATGTCCATCCCTTCATGACCACCATGTACCCATCCTCTGATGGCTACTTCCAGCAGGAAAATGCACCATTGGTTTCTTGAACATGACAATGAGTTCACTGTACTAAAATGGCCCCCACAGTCACCAGATCTCAACCCAATCGAGCATCTTTGGGATGTGGTGGAACTGGAGCTTCGTGCCCTGGATGTGCATCCCACAAATCTCCATCAACTGATGCTATCCTATCAATATGGGCCAACATTTCTAAAGAATGCTTTCAGCACCTTGTTGAATCAATGCCACGTAGAATTAAGGCAGTTCTGAAGGTGAAAAGGGGTCAAACACAGTGTTAGTATGATGTTCTTAATAATCCTTTAGGTGAGGTTTATTTAATTAAATCACAGTTTTAAGTGAATAGAAATTTAGGGAAAATTGTTCAAAATATTTTATTTAGGATACTCACAATGCTTTTTAAAGTATAAAGGCCGCAACTGATACAGAAAGGTTAGTTTAATATGGACTGTTTTGTTATATCTAAAGACATCATTCTCCCACCTAAAAAAGGCGTTTTTACCATAATAGAGATTCAGTTTCTATATCGCTGTTATTATAACATACCAGACCTCATATTAACCAGGCCAAAGGCTGCCAAAAATGTATGCATGTATGTACATACATGTCTTTTATTTCATGTAATACATATTTCAGTGGTCATTGGTGGCCCTGAAGTCCATTGGGTAGGTGTTCTGCCAATGTGAGGTTGATCCTGTGAAGAGTGCTGTGGTGCTGAGGGTATTCTTCAGCCAAATGCTGGATAATGGAGCTGACCTGAGATAAGAGTGCAGAAAATAATTAGAATCTTTAGCCTTGTTTACTGGCTTTTGAAATCTCAGGCTACTGCTTTTCTCCAAATCTTTTACTGTGGTTGCCTAGCTTACTTTATTGTAATTTAGCTTTAACTGAAAATTAATTTTGGTTCTACAACTAGACATTACAATTTGAATTTGCTAACATAGCAATCTGGATTTGCAATGCATGCTGCTACTGTTAATATTCGCTAACATTGCAATCTGAATGTCACAAATTCTCTGTGCCTGTATACATGTTCAGTTTCAGTGTGTTTAGTTCCTGTTTCCTCGGTTGCCATAATTCCACAAAGTTCATTTTGTCATTGTTTAATTGATTAGAGTCTCATCTGTCCCTCATTGCGCCTGTATATTTAAGCCATTCAGTTTATTCAGTTATTATTGTGTTAACATTATGTGCTGGTTTTGATTCATTGTTTCTATTCTGTCCATGGTCTTCAAGCCTTATTTCTCCGGATTGTCAAGTCAAGCCAGCACTTGACACTGAATTTGCTATGCATGCTGCTGCTCTTAATAATATCTGCTAACATTACAGCCTGAATTGTTATGCATGCCCCCCCCCCCAAATTACTTTATAGGTGAATTGAACTAATTTCATAATTAATGAACTTTACACTATCATTGACCTGAAATGAATCAACAACAAACTGACCCAGCTCAACAATAAAACACCATTTTCAGAGCATCTTTATAGATTGAACTAAATTGAACTAATTTCATGATTAATTAACTTTACACTATCACTGAACTGAACCTTATTAACATAGATTAAATGAATCTTGTTGCACCACTAATCATGATTAAATCACTAATCATGATTATACAACTGCAAAAAATAATGACGTATGCGTGGGAGCAAACTCACACGTGAGCTGAAGCTGTGTTTGTTTACAACAGAGAGGGAAGACGTGCATGTTGTATTGTTCATCAAAGTGGTATTTACTCGTGCTTATCCTGGATGCCGCAACCTATATTAAAAATTAAGATTACATTTGCTTGCGCAATCTCAATTGGGAAGACTTTTCACAGATTCCCAACGTTTGAGCTCCTGTCTTTTCTACTGAAGAAAAAAAAAGACACCTACAAACTGGACTGCTTGAGGGTAAGTAAATTAACAGCAAATATTGATTTTTGGATGAACTATCCCTTTAAGAACCCACCAGCCTGCACCCGATATACTAGTTTTTCATGAGATGTACAATAATTCTACCTTTTTTATTTATTTATTTTTACATTTCCAGTATTCTTGTGGTCAATTTAATTACTTTATCAGAGAATCTTCAGTGAATTATATGCTGACCATTTTCAATCGCTCTTCATGTTTCTGTGTAGCCAGCTCCAATGCTGTGTCTCCATTTGCCACTGGAGTATACCGTCCCTCTTTAACAGCTTGCAGGTGCTTTGCCCGACCTTGCAACACGGGCAGACGAGACAAATTCTGCAGGAGAGAGAATAAAACTGTTGGTGACACCACATAAGTGGTGTCTTAATTGTATTCGACAATTAAGGCATTCGACATTTTGACACAAAAATACTTAGGCTATAGTCCCATATGCATGCATGATTAATAATGAAAAGATTGCGATTTCAATTGAAACACACACAATTTTATTTTTGAATAACAATGATTCTGCTATGTCTCTTAAACATTTGAAATTACAATCCCACTGGAATACTTAAACCTTCTTTTGCTGAGTCAGAGAGAGCAGCAGTCATGTAACTTATGTTTGCTTCACAAACTACAAAGTACTATTATTTCTGTGTTGCAGAAATAATAATGAAAGTACCCCCCCACACACACACACACAGTTGTTGATGTCTTGCGCAAATGTCTGCACTGTATAAACATTCAAGTGTGTGATACGTTGTTTCCTGCGATTGTGATTCTTGTGTAAATATAAAGTCTATGTAAACACACTCGCTCTGATGCCACGTTTATGTGGAATAAAATTGCTCTTCATATGTTGATTTAACCATAATATAACTGGCTTAAAAGCTGTGAGCCCCCAAAAGGCCGGGGTACCACAGGGATGTTCAGTATGCACGTGTGTGATGTATGCTGTTGGTGGATGCACTGACTCTCTCTTTGGCTTCTTGTAGTGCACTGAGGTCTTGGGTTAGAACCACTCTGGTATTCTGCAGCTCACTGAGATGCATATGTTTGTCTCGGAGGCTGGAAGTCATAGAGCCCTGCCTCTCCTCCAGCTGAGCTATAACACCATCATACACTTCTGCTTGCTGAACACACACACAGACATACAGTGCATAACAGGGACAGATATTTTGTAAATAAAAACTTGAAGATAAAGGTCATATACATATCATTTTTAACTAAAATGAAACAGAACACTAAAGATTAAATGTAAAAAAGGAATTTCATTAAATCTAAATATATAAATTGAAATATTTGGAAAAACTTTACAAAAATAAATTTTCATGGCTATCATTTCATGGTTAAATGTTCTTGGCTCTAAGCTAACTAAAATAAAATGATCCATTTTTCTTTTATATATTAAATTATCACGCTTACATTGCTATTTACCAATAATTCACAGTAAATATTGATTGTTGTTCAAAACTCAAAACATAGCTTTAAAGAAAATCAGATGGCTGGAATATTGGTCAATTATATAGTTTACCAGTATTTAAGCATAAATATTTTGTAACATTTTGAATGCCACCACTGGCCAAATACAGTCAAGTATCCCAGAATTAATAAATCTGTCTGAGAAACTGTTTTAACTTTAGCTGCTCTACTACAAAAAAGCAGAAGTAAACTGAAACTAGAAAAAAAAAAACTATAGTTAACTATGCATAAAGTAAAACTAACAAATTTTTAACTAAATGAATAAATAAATAAATTAAATTACTCAAAATAAAATAAAAGCTAAAAGGTCTAAACTAAAATAACCTTGATTCACACACACCTTCTTAGTTTGGAGAATATTTCGGCGGAGGCTCTGGAGAGTGTTGTGGTAGTCACTGTGTGTGGGCTGCTTATGGTCGGATCGTGCCTGAGCTTCACTCCGGACAGCTATAGTCTCATGTCTGGCCACCACTGACTCCATGTCTCTTAACAATCTCTCTTGCTGCTTCATCAATTGAGCATAACGAACCTAGACACATACACAAGATCCATTCAGACTGAAACCACAATATATATATATATATATATATTTTACTCCTATGCATACAAACTTTAAAAAAAAAAGAAGTTATACACACACCTCCATACGGTGAATCTCTGCTCTCATGGTTCGTATTTCTCCCTGTCCGATGCCTGAATCTATGGCAGAGCGAGTCTCTCGCATCAGCTGGGTTCTCTTTTCCCACAACATGATCTGATGCCTTCACATATAAACAAAGCTGTCATACAATCCATTCATTAACTCTACACAATGTTGATTCTTCAGCTCTGCTGTTATATTGATTCTACACATTATCGAAATGCATTGAGAATTCACATGAATATGCATAGTTGTATTGCAGCTACCTACCGAAACAGCATTTTTGGGCCATAGACATGTTCAGAGTGAGCTGCTCACACAGCTTTAGTTAACATTAACTAACAATGAGCAATGCATTTGCTACATTACTTATTAATATTTGTTAATGTTAGTTAATAAACAAAATAATAATAATATTAACAGATACAACTTTTGATTTTTATAATGTACTAGTAAGAGTTAAATGGACATTAACTAAAATTAATATATTCTTTAGAAGTATTGTTATTGTTAGTTCATGTTAACTAATGTAGTTAACTAATGTTAATAAATAGAACTAAATTTTAAAGTGTTACCAGAAGTTGAAACTCATCGAGTTATGAATCATCGTGTGTGTGTGTGTGTGTGTGTGTGTGTGTGTGTGTGTGTGTACGTGTGTTCACGTGTTTGTCGACATGTGTGAGGAGTGTTGGACTCACTCTGCCTCCACTAGACTGTTGATAAGTCTCTCTTTCTCTTCATTTAACCTCTCCAGCTTCAACTGAGTCTCAACTGAATCCCTCTCAGCCCCCTACAAACACAAGATAGATAACTGTTCAAAATGTCTTTTTAACAATTAAACATGTGAGATAATTATATAACAGGGATTCTCAACTCTGACTTCTGAAGTCCACATTGTTGCAGAATTTAGCCACAAACCTATTCAAACATAACTTAACCACCTTAGTGTTTCTATAAAATTTGCCTATAATGACTAAAAAAAGGCATACCCAAAGTAAGCTGCATGCTGTTCTTGAAACATTTGGAGTATATGCATGGTTTTGGTCTCTTTTCAATCGTATGTATACTGCGGGCGGTACGGTGCAACGCTAACAGGTTAATCAAGGATTACTTGAAATAAGGTGACAACCAAATTTAACAGCAGTGTATGAAATTTATGCTATAACAGAATGGGAAGTGAAATAATTTATTGTTTTAACCTTTAAAATGTTCATTGATAAATATTCTATCAAGCTGTATATGTGTATATGGAAAATAAGATGTAGTATTGTGTTTACATTACTACTGATTAGTATTTATATTGCTGCTGGTCTTTTGAGTTTCTAGTATACACTGGGAAAAAAAACCCTGCCCTTTACTGTTATACAATAAATGAACAAAATCCCAAAGGAATTTCAGTTTGTTCATTCTTACTGTAGGGTGTGAGCTTGGGAAAATGACGTATACATATGACGTATAGATGATAAAATGAAAAGAATAAGAACAGAATAGAGAAAAAAGAGTGGATGAGGAAAAGGCGTGTTTTTCACAATAGCTACACAGTGTGTAGAGTTGCACCTTGAGTTTCTGTCTGAATTCTGTTTCCATCAGACTGTTGCTCTGTTGCAGGGCTTGATTCAGATCGCTGTTTTTACTGAGCAGAGAGTTCAGTTTCACCATGTCTGCCATGAGAGCTTTGATCTCTTTATCCAGATCTGCCTGCTCGCGCTGTTCCTGCTCCATCTCACCTTATACACATAAAACATAACCAATACACATATGAAGAGGATGATATCAATAATTTATTTATTCATCAGACTCATTTTATTACGTTGTGCTTTGTTTATTCTCTTATCCACTTTCTCTTACAAATGGTAAAAAGGTCTGTACTTAATGTACTTAAAGGTATCCACCTTTTTCTAACACCCCATAATGCTTGGCGCAATTTATGGGAGTAGTTTATGTTAAACTGTAAACAATAAGTGAGAGGCTCACTCTATGAATGTAATAAGATGAAAAAAAACTGGATACAATTAAGTGACATTATTCAACTCATCCTTCAACCACTGAATAACTATTGATCTTTGCAACGGAATGAATCAATAATATATAGAATAAGCTGCACAATGACACCATTTTCTTATTAATGTAAAGCTGCTTTGCCACAATTTGCATTGTAAAAAGCGCTATATAAATAAAGATGACTTGACTTGACTTGAACTTTAAAGGATTAGTTCACTTTCAAATGAAAATTACCCCAAGCTTTACTCACTCTCAAGCCATCAGTATATGTGGCTTTCTTCTTTCTGATGAACACAATTGGAGATATATTAATAAATATCCTGAAGCATCTGAGCTTTATAATGGCAGTGAACAGGGGTCAGGAGTATGAGCTGAAGAAAGTGCCTCCATCCACATCTATCTATCATAAACGTTCTTCAAACAGCTACGGGGGTTAATAAAATCCTTCTGTAGCGAAGCAATGCGTTTGTGTAAATAAAATATCCATATTTAACAAATTATGAAGTAAAAAATCTAGCTTCCAGCAGACCACCTTGTGTATTCAACTTATGAAAAAAATGGAACTGCCATTGCGTCAGTTAAGCTTTTTCCGTAAGTTGAATAGGGAAGGTGTAGGATGAAGCGTAACCGTTTTGAACTGTGAGTTTTACATTTTCTTCGTAAGTTGAATACGGTCTGGTGGAAGTTAGATATTTTACTTCATAACTTGTTAAAAATTGATATATTTTTTTACACAAACACTTCGCTTCAGAAGGCCTTTATTAACCCCCCGAAGCTGTGTGGAGTACGTTTATGATGGATGGATGTGGATGGAGGCACTTTCTTCAGCTCATACTCGTAACCCCTGTTCACTGCCATTATAAAGCTCATGAGGAGGATATTTATTAATATATCTTCGATTGTGTTCATCAGAAAGAAGAAAGTCATATACACCTTGGATGGCTTGAGGGTGAGTAAAGCTTGGGGTAATTTTCATTTGAAAGTGAACTAATCATTTAAAAGGAAACTTAAAAGTGTAAAAACATTAACAGAGTACCTTCAACAGACCATGAATTATCCCAAAAGCATTCCAACAAACACTGCTAATAGAGATTAGAAGTTAAAAGACCAGTAGTGGTTTTAACATTAAGCTGTATTAACATTAAGATGTATGGCATCTTACGCACAGAAGCCATTGGCACATGCCACTGAGCGTAGTGACACATCTCGTATTCAGTGCCATGTGCCACTTAAACTTGTGACATGTGCCAGTGGATAGTGGCATAAGGCAAAACAAATTTGTGATGTGCCACAGACAGATGTTGTCATGCATGTCGTGACATCTCCAGTAGTGACTGACAGATGAGTTGAGCAGCTATACTGATGTAATAAAATTTGTCACTGATGTGACAAAATCCTAAATAAATACCCTAATTTAGTGATTTTTAAAAATAAATATCAGTTAAACAAATATACAAATCGGTACTATTTTTCAAATATGTAGTCAGTTGGTGGCACTGGTATTGAGCACCATGTGCTACTGAATGTTCTGTAATACCAGTGCAACTGTATGCTGTTAAACACGCAAACTGCCCATTATATATATATATATATATATATATATATATATACACACACACACACACACACACACACTAATGAAGTATTTTATATATCCTATAGAAAACAATTGTAGAATTTGTTTGGTTACTACAAAAGCAAGAAATGTTTTGAGGCCTCATGGCCTACTGTGATTACAAGGGTCAGAGAGGTCTGAGAATTTAGTCTGACCAGGCATATTTTGCTGGTAGTTTTCCACTAGATAACAGGTGGGTGTATAATGAGTAAGGGTGTCACATGAAGATCTCTTGCCTCCGGGGAGGGTGAGTGTTTTTGATACAATGTTTTGATATATCAGTTGGCCTATGAGAAAGGGCTGACTATCATTTGGCAGAATTCCACCATGAGAAGTTAAGTCAAAAGATGTGGACTGGTTGGCAGTGGACCAACCTTGCAGGGAGAATTGTCCCTTGCATGGGCAATACCTGCAGTTTAATTGGTAAAATGACCTTGGTGAAAATGTTGGGGAGTACTTGACAGGCTCCAAGAAGAGAAAGGGAGGCGAGGGCCTGTAAATGAGACCATGGGAAAGAACAGTAGGGGAGGATCATCCCAGAGAATTATACTACTTTGTTGTGTTTTAACAGATAAGAACAATGGATAAAAACTGTGCCCTGTCTAGAGAAAGTCAGATATGAAGCTGGTATCTCACTTTGTTGCTTGACAATAAAGTTAAACTTCTGGGACCTGTAACTTTGACTGAGACTTTTCCCTGAGACCCGAACTGAAGAAACATCGAATTTGACACAACAACAACAACAACACACACACACACACACACACACACTGCCATTCAAAAGTTTGTCAAAAGAAGTCTCTTCTGCTCACCAAGACTGCATTTATTTGATTGTGAAATAGTATTACTATTTAAAATAACTGTTTTCTATTTTAATATATTTTAAAATGTAATTTATTCCTGTGATGCAAAGCTGAATTTTCAGCACCATTCTTCCAGTTTTCAGTGTCACTTGATCCCTCAAAAATCATTCTAATATGCTGATTTGCTCCTCAAAAAACATGTATTATTATTATCAATGTTGAAAACAGTTGTGAACATTTTTTCAGGATTCTTTGATGAATAAAACATTCAAAAGAACAGCAAATATTTAAAATAAAAAGCTTTTTAACTTTTTCTACTACTAGGTCAATAAATGCAGCCTTGGTGAGCAGAAGAGACTTTTTTTCAAAACATTATAGATCTTATTGATTCCAAACTTTTGAATATACATATACATATATAAATACAATTTTAACTGTATAGAAAAAAAAAATGAAATATATTATTTTGTGTTCTGCAGAAGAAAGTAATAAAGGTTTGGAATAATATGATAACTTTTTTTAACACTATAATTTTAATTATGATTTATTCTGTTTATTGTTGTTGTTTTTTGTTTGTTTTGTTTTTTAATACAATACAAAATGTACCTACTACCTATTAGAAAACTTATTGTCATTATTATTATTATTATTATCACTTGTGGTGCAGAAATAGCATACAGATCTTTGAGAACAGTGTGTATGTGAAAAGTGGTACTTACTCTCTTTCCTGATCTTGCTCTGTTGCAGTATTGTGAATTGTGTTAGTAGGATCTGTACAGAGGAGCTGTGGGCCTGGTTTTCTTGAGTGAATCTCACTAGCTCCCCCTGCTGCCAAAGCCACAAGTGCTGCTGCTCTTTAATCTCGGCACCAACTTCCTCCAGCTCCTTAGACAGGGTGGCTGCACGGATCTCCAGAGGACCTAGGTCTTCATGCTACTCTCACACACACATTTGACATTTTAAATATGCAGTATCTACAGTAACTAGAAAATGAAATGCAATAGTCTATATTAGGGTTCCACAAATCTTGCCCTAGAGGGCCACTGCCATGCAGAGTTTAGCTCCAACCCTGATTAATCACACCTGAGCAAGCTAATCAATGTCTTCAGGATCACTAGAAAAGCACAGGTAGGTGAGTTTGATCAAGGTTTGAGCTAAACTCTACAGGGCAGTGGCCTTCCAGGACTGAATTTGAGGAACCCTCGTCTAGACGGATGCTATGACTTATTGTCATCATCAGAGAAAGAGGGAGGTCCATGTCTTTTTCAAAACATTCATACATTAAAACATGAACTGAGTGTGAAAATGTGAGCTCTAACCCCAGTACTGGACACAATATCCTTGATCTTCTTGTTGTAGATGCTGATTGTGGCCTGTTTTCGCTCAATATCTGTGACTTGCTTAGCAATCTCTGCCTCGCGTGAAGACAGCAGCAAGTGTCGCTGGCTCATTTCTTGCTCAAGTTCAGCTTGAAATGCAACCAGAGAATCCAGATGTGTCACCACCTCTTGCCCCTCCAATGTTACTGCGTTGATGTCATTCTCCAATTTAGTTAACTGAGCCTCCTAAGAAATCACATACAATGCACAAGTTCAAATTTTATGAAACCTGTCAAGAACACATTCAGGTCATATTACAACCCAAAATCACGGTCATATTAACCCCTTACCTGTGCCAAGTCACTATGATATTTAACTGGTTTATTTGGTTTACATAGTTACTGATTACGTTCTTCAGTTTCTACTTCAATTCCTCATTTTGTCCTGTGAGTGTGTGTGTGTCTGTGTGTGTATGTATATATATAGAGAGAGATATAGATATATATACATTATATTTTTTTTTTTGCTCTGAGGTTTGGTTATATGAAAGGCACATATATAAAATAGTTACATATTAGTAACAGCTTCCTACCTTCTCTCTCCTGTGTGCTGCAGTTTTATCAGTCAGTCGGCATGAGTACTTTGCTGCATTGTTGTGAGTAAGCTGCTCTTGCAGTTTGTTCATGATCTGGTCCTCCAGGTCCAAACGCACTGCAGACTCTTTCTCCATCTGCTTCCTGAGAGCCTTGAGCTCAGACTGACACACCTCGTGGTCCTGAAATAGAAATACATAGGTCCTCATATATAACCTTCAGACTGGTGCTCATTAACCTGAACACATCAAGCTGGTGAAATATTTGTGCTGTAGACTGATATGAATGAATTACCCCACGCAATGTGCTGAGGATCTTCTCTGTCTCCTGCAGCATTCGTGTATATGTGCTGTACTGGGCCTGTAGGACTTCCTGGTGGTTCAGGGAGTGTGTGATGAGTTTACGTGAGGTGGTGCAGTCAGTCTGGGCTCGGTTCAGACGCAGAGTGAGACACTCATTCAGCTCTTCTTCCTTTGTGATGGACTTTTTAAAACCTTCAATCTCTGTGTCCAGAGAGCGCACCTGATCATTGGCCAACCTAGAGGAAGTATGTTAATACACATCAATACTGTTGTCTACGTCTTACGCACACAAACAACATGAGCATTATGTTCACCTCAGTTCTTCATTCATGGCAGTGTAAGCTTCATCCCTCCTCTTCATCATTAACAGGCTGCTGTTCCATTGCTGGAGTAACTGCCTACGCTCGACAGTCACTGAGTCCAGTTCCAGCTGCGCCTATAGCATACACACACACAGGTTCATAACTGTGTGTTCATTTATTATGCTAAACTGATTTTTTGAACGATGACTTGAAAGTTTGAAGAAATGGTGAAAGTGTTTTGTAGGCAGACATATATATTTATTTGAAACGGTACCTATAGAAAATTGTACACTACCAATCAAGTCTGAATCAGTAAGATTTTTTTATTTGAAAGAAATTAATACTTTTATTAAGCAAGTATGTTAAATTGGTTCAATTTGACAGTAAAGAAATGTATAGTGTTACATTAAATATTAAGCAGCTCAATTTTTTTCAATTGACAATAATAAAAAATGTTTATTGAGCACCAAATCAGCATATAATAATGTGACACTGAATGATGCTGAAAATTCAGCCATCACAGGAATTAATTGCATTTTAAAATGTTTAAATGGAAAACAGTTATTATAAATTGCAATAATATGTCACAGTATTACTATTTTTACTGTATTTTACTATCAAATAAACACATGAGCATAAGAGACTTTCTGAATGGTAGTGTGCACTTCTTTTTTGAATTACACTATCTATTTAAAAGAAAAAAATTAGGACTTGGGAGAAAGAACACAATGTCATTAATAATGAATGTTATTACATCGGTGACAATAAGGTTTCATTTAGTTGACATTAGTTAACAACTTTAGTTAACAAGGATTAAGAATAAACAATACTTCTACAGCATTAATTAATCTTAGTTAATGTTAATTTCAACATTTACTAATTTACTAAATTAATACTAATATTACTAATGTTTATAAAATCAAAAGTTGTATTAGTTATTGCACTGTGAAATAACATAAACAAACAATGAACAGCTGGATTTTTATTAATTAACATTGACAATGATTAATACAGAAACAAATGTATTACTCATTGTTTGTTCATGTTAGTTAATACATTAACTAATGTTAACAAATGAGACCTTATTGTAAAGTGTTACCATTACATCAATGATGAACTCTTATCTCCCTTTAAAGCCAGAATTAATGGTACAAATGGAACAGTATGGAAATTCACTCAAAAAGTCAGTGTTGCTGATCCCAGTAATATTTTAATTTTAACGTTACCTACAGTATCCAGTAAAATGTGTGTAATCATGTGTGTGCTTCACATGATTTGTTGCAGAGGTTTCTAACCTCAGAAAGAGCTTCCTTTGCAGCCTTTGTCTGCTCAGTCTGAGCGATGATCTGAACCTCATACTGAGAGATCTGCTCTGAGAGCTTTTCCACATGCTTGGTCAAACGCTCAACATAAAGGTCCTGACAGAGAGAAAGAGAGAGAAGTCTATAAACGACCATCTGCTAGACTTTCAATGAAATGGGGGGAGTGTATTTTATCATTTGCTTTTACTTTTATAACATCAAAGCAGAAAAAAGTTCTGGTTAAATTAATTATATGAGCAATTCATATGTGTGAAAATAGCAAAACATGAAGTGGCCACATTTGACCAAAATCATGTGCTCTAGAACTCCACCTGCTGGTATTTTTGCTCCTCTGCCTGAGTTCTCTCTTTCTGGACTTTGTGTGAAGCATTTATTATTGCTTTGATGTCCGAACACAGTTCACTGTTGGCCTCCTTCATGTAGAGCAATTTCAGGGCTAGGTTGTCCACTTTAGACTGTAATTCTATGACTATGAAGAGAGCACATGATCAGGACAAGACTTACAGAGATTTTCTCATCACTTTCAATCATTCATTTTTTTAAAGATGTGTTTATTTAAGACATTATTTAAAGTCTGCACCACTGGCAACAGAATTGAAAAAGAACAATTTTCAAATCATTTTCATCTCGCAATTGGACGATTGGTTGAGCTTTTGTTACAATGTTGGGCTGGAGTAAATCACTTTTTGGAGTAAATCATCTAAATTCTGAAAGTAGTATTGAGTATCTCATTTGTTCACAGATTCATTTATTTCAGAGATCAGAATTGGAAATGGAAATAAATAAAAACTAGAACTGAACTAAAACTAAAACTGAGCTAAAAAAAAATAATAATAATAAAAACTTTAATAGCATGTAAATAATACTAAAATAACACAGGTTAATTGATCTTCTCACCTTGCATACGTTGTTTTTTGGCCTGACTGGCAATATCTTGGTACTGATTTTTTACCCCATCTAGCTGGTCTTGGGTCTGTCTACGCTGAGCAACAGCCTGGGCATTGGCCTCATGACTTGCCTCCAGAGAGGCCTGGAGTCTGGCCAACATCTTGTGCACCATGTATACCTCTTCAGCAAGTTCATGGCGCCTCTGAGCCTCTGCTTTCTCCACTACTATCTGCAGCAGAACAGTAATCATCAGTTTCCTTGGCCTCTGTTTGCATGCAAGTGTGTGCTTATATTTCCCGAAGAACAGAATAAGTAATTTCTGCCCAATTTGCATGTGTAGCTATACAAAGAAACACCTGTATCAATCAGTTATTGAAGAAACTACCAAGATTTTTTTTTACTTACCTTCTCACGGAGCTCAAGGTTCAATCTCTCCACTTGATTACTGAGGGTTTTTTTCAATGCAGATTGGAATCTCTTCATTAGAGGCTAAATGGTACAAAATGTTAAAAAGAACACAGGGGATTAGAAAACTGATAAAAAGAATATTTTACTGTTTTAGAAAAAAAAATCCATCAGGTTCACACACATGCTCGGGATCCAGCATCACAACTTCTTCCTCTTCTTCATCTTCCTCTCTGACTCCACCTTCTGCCTCAGTGTCACTGATCTCCAACTGTAGAGTATGTTGTGGTATAACAGTTGTCCACCTGTTGTTTATATCTGCTCATAAACAAAACAAAAGGTGTAATAGGAGTAAATCGTTCAATATAGAGTAAATAATGTTGTCATCAGTGTTAATTTTTGTTTACGAATAATGTTCGTCAACATTTTTTAACTGACAAAAACGAGACAAAAACTATAACCAGTTTTGAATGACAAAAACTAAGACAAAAATCTATTGATATTTTCACTAATGAATAAAAGCAAGACAAAAATGTTAGGGAGGGACGATTTGGAAAGAGATCCAGTCAGAAAAACTGATGTCATGCGTGGTAGATGAATTGTAATATGCTGATCTCCCCTTAAGTTGGCATACACTTGCTGCATGTCCCATAAAATGTTAAAAAATGTAAACATCTGGAAGAAAGAGGCGAGCAGACCTAAGGATAAATCTGAAAAAACTTGACGACGAGAAAAAGAGCTCAATTCAGTCCGGTACAGTGAACGAGTACTGAATTGACATCTCTTTCGTGTCTTTCTGTGCTTGAACAGACAAATACATACAAAATTATTTTAAAATGTCAGTTCTGGTGTGTATTCACGTAAACAGTCGGCTATGTTATGTGAACGTGAAGAGTTGGGAGAATAACAGATGTGTATCAGTGAATTGGATCAGTGCATTCAGCCTTAAAAGGAGAGTAGCTTAATAAACCTGCTGCTGTCTGTCATTAATGTTAATCAAACAACAACAAATGAGCGAATAACTCAATGTTCATGACTGAATAATTTTTATTTGAGATTAATCTATATATTTAATTATACAAATGTCTGCTTGAAAGAATGAACAATGTTGTATGCAGCTTGTTATAAAGAATGCACATATAGGCCTATATCATTAATTAAAAAGAAGACCATGTTCTTGATCCTTTAAGAGAAGTAGCTTTATTTAATTTTAACCAGTTAAATCTGTGTCTGTATTGCATGTTCAAACATTCATATAATTCATATTAACATTGTTAATGTTTTCTACAGAAATATATAATGAGTAAATGCTTAATTGATGCATTACAGTTTAACTAAACCAATAATTTTTAGTCAACTAAAATCGTAACTAAAACTAGACTAAAACTAAAGCAATTCAGGTGACTAAAATATGACTAAACTAAAAGGCATTTTAGTCAAAAGACATTGACTAAAACTAAATCAAAACTTGCTGTCAAAATTAACACTAGTTGTCACATGAAACCAGAATGATACCAGAATTTTCCAACTGAATCGATCCACTGGTCCCAGCATGGTCGATGTCTCTGTCATAATTGTCTGAAAGCTCCATCGATTTGCCCTATAAATAAAATCATTAACAAACATCACACTACATTAAAATCTAAAACAACAACAACAACAAAAAAATAGTTCACATTATTTGCTCTGATTGATGGGAAAATTGAAAAGCTAATGTAAAAATCTATCATCGACTCCAATACCATCTGTATGGTGAATGTCTTTAGTATGTAGTGTTAAACTAATAAAAATGAAAGGTTCATGTAAGACTTCACGCCTCTTCAGGGTCAGTGAATTCACCCGGACCCTCTTCCTGTCTGTTTGTTTGATCCTCTGGTAGAACTCCATCCCACCCACCACTTTCCATTTCTTCATAGTCATAAATAAAGTAATACAACACAGACATATAGACACACACACACACACACACACATATATATATATATTTATATATATATTAATAATAATAATAATAATATTACTTATTATATATAATAAACGGGATAATTTCACTTTAAATTTCACCTGTTTCCGTTGTATCTTGTTCTTAAGTAGCAGAGAGCTGCTATGAAGCAATGTTTCCCCAAATTTATTAATAGTTATCGCTCAATTAACAATACTACATCCACAATTCTTCAGCTTAAGTAATGAATCCCTTTATTCTGGGTAAGTTAAATATTTTATTTAGCTATTTCTGTGTTGTGACCGTTTAGCTGCGCGAGACCTGAAGTGTTTATGTTGCATCTCCGTTGCTAAGAGAAGCACACTTCCGGTGTCACTCCTCTTTCTGAAGGAAGACAAATCGAGCAGAAAAACATAGATACAGTATGTATCTGTGTAAAAAACAAACAAGAAACTCAAATAACAAGATATAAAACTTATAGAAACATATATTTGTTTATTTTATTGTTTATTATTAACCTGTTTGCTTTCTTTCTTTAAAGATAAAGGAATCTTGAAGGCGATCTCCCACACAGTAGGTGGAGGTGTTGTGCTTTCAGCAGTGGCTTCAGAAAGCGCGAAGAAAGTTGAGCTCAAGCTGTGTTGCGCGCATCATAGAAGATGAGATGTTATTGACGTGATAATCTCGGCGTGGTGAGATTGATGAATGTTAATACATTTGTGGGTGAGTATTAATAACATATTTTAATCTTTGCTCTCTATCAATGGAAACGCCACATGTTTTTGGATTCGTATTTTGTTCATCGTTATCAGGCTGTGTTCACTCATAGCTGAGCTGACATGGGTGGATATGTCATTGAACATTAGCAAACAGCAAATCTACTAAAAAGAATAATATAACAGTACAATGTTTTGTTGTAGTATTGTGATAGTCAGAAGCATTTTCTTGGCATATTCCGTGGTATTTTTAATTATATGTATAATTTAAATATCTGGGTACATGAACGTGGTATGCATGGTATTTAGTACCATGGCAACGTTACATATCCAAGGACGTGAAATTGTTATTCGTGAGTGCAGTTTCCACAAAATATTTTTTTACAAATCTTTTTTAAAAAGGATTGGGAAAGTCCAGGAAAGTCATTGGTTAAAAAGATGGGTAACCCTGCAGACTTATATCATGGTATTGTCTGATTCCGTCATTGTACCATAATACTGCCATTGTGCCTTTCGTATGGGAGTGATTCTTGTTTTTTTTTTTTTTTTTTAAATAAGTAATACAAATCTGTTCCATGTTTCTGTGAATTCTAGAAGTGATGAAAGTTAAAATAAAGCAGTGGAATGGTGTGGCCTCCTGGTTGTGGGTGGCCAACGATGAGAACTGCGGCATCTGTCGAGCACCTTTCAATGGCTGCTGCCCAGACTGTGGGTAACCTGATTTCACTTTATCATGGACAAAAGTTACACTGCCACCTGTGCCTTTGCAGTTTTCTCGTGAAATCTTCTGTTTTAATCCCAATGAAATCCTACTGTTTTAGTTTCAACACGGACCTAATTGTGCATCTTTTTTGTGTAGTTGAACCATAAAATTAAATGTACTCTCTGGTTTTATCAGGCAAGGTCCCAGGAGATGACTGCCCCTTGGTTTGGGGTCAGTGCTCTCATTGTTTCCACATGCACTGCATCTTGAAATGGCTGAACTCTCAGCAAGTACAGCAGCAGTGCCCAATGTGCCGTCAGGAATGGAAGTTTAAAGAGTGAGTTTGCCTGTCAGGCAACTGACACTTTTATTTTCAGTGAACTCTGTTCATTCTTAAAAAATGATCTTCGGATGACTTCTATCACAGTAATGAATGTTCTTTTTTTTATTCAGGGGAGACACTTCCTGAGGAGATTAAATAAGTGTGCCACAGATTGTTTCTTTTGTTTATTATATGTTTTTATAATTAAATATCCCACAAAATGAAATTCAAATTTAAAAAAACAACGTGGTATGGTTTTGTACAAAACATCTGACTGCGATTGGCAGTCCAAGGGACAGTCATTTTAGATTATGAATGTGCAGAATGTCACAGGACTCTAACAATGTTATGCATTTGTGCATATCTTAAATAACTGACATGAAACTCCCACCATTTAAAACTGATACCATTCTCTTACCTTCTTTTACCTTAAGTTATTTAGGGAAAGTAAGAAGTTGTCTCTAATATATTTGTAATGGAGTTAACTTGAAAATGTAACATGCATATTTGACCATATTTATTGAGATTTTATATACCTTGATTGTCTGTAAGCCATGTGATAATTGATTATAATCATTCCCTAAAAATAATTTATAACGGAGGCACCACTCTGAACCTCATCACTGAATGTATACTAAATAAGTAAAGAAAAGTATATTCTTGCATATCACAGACATATTTGTATGGTGCAACCAAATAACTGACTCTAATAACATAATATGCAAGATGCCAACTACATACAACTTGTACAACTGAAACTAAGATACTGAAAAACTAATGCGGCAACATTGAAGGATGTAAGGAACTGAAAAAAAAAGAAATCATCTATATAACATTAAGCTATAGAAATATGACTTTAAAATTAGTGGCACTGACACATCCTTGCCCAGGGTGTAAATTGAGCCATCCTGGCTAACTTGAACAAGTTACTGCTTTTAAGTGAAAATTATACACAGTACACATGCATTGGTCTATTCCATATCTTCTTCTTATAGACATCTATAAACCAAGAAGGTATTCAGAGTCTTTTAATATGTGTTCAACTTTGTTTACAGTAGCAAATTTGTATTCAGTAATCATGCAAATTTATGGCCAGTGAGTTTGAATGCTTGCTGAAAAAACCAAACCAAGTCCTCTTTATGCTGGAGGATTAAAATAAGTTTGGAGGCAAGTTTAACTACTGACTCAAATTTTCTCACAACTTAAAAAAAAAAATCAGGTAATTTCATTGTGTAATTTTGGCTTTTCTGGGCTGGTTTCACAAATGGCTTAGATGAAGCCAGGATTAGGCCTTACTTCAATAAGGACAGGGTTTCCTAAACGGGGGGTTCACTAGGGAATTGCAGAGGGTTCGTAAGTTAATAAAATTAAAATCAATATATATATATATATAACAAATATGCTAAATAATATTCAAATAAAAACTAAAACTTGCTAACAAAAATTTATATTTTATTTCTTTAATCTGCATGTCATGTGACCATTTAGTTGAACTGAACATGTCTGCTCAATTCACCGTGGGCTGAACGAGTCACAGCACAGATCAGCAGGAGTCAGATTTCGCCTCACCGTTAACAGACAAGTTGATGGAGTAAGATTTAATTTCAAAGCGAAATGTAAAAGTGCCTGTTTGATAAAACTTTAAAATGGATAATCAATGTTTTTAAAGAAACATCTGAAGAAAAATAATGTGGCCATGGAATTGTACTGAATTTTTTTTTTTTTTTTACAATTTATTTATTATAAATTTTTTTCATTTTGTTGGTTTAATGAGTGATCATCATAGATCAAAAAGTCATTTTTATTATATAAATATATGCTGGTTTACATGAGCATACATGTAGTACCGCAGGGATGATACATTTTTGTAGGTCAAAACCCAGAAACGAGTATGCATTTTAGCACTTCCAATTCAATCGTTCTGAAGTAAATAAGTTTTTTGAGTGGGTTTTTGGTTAAATGCCTGAAGTAAGGTAACACAAGCTCAAGGTGTTTCCACGTCTTATTTCACAACACAGAATACATCAGTATTAACCCTTGTGGTTATTAAAAATGTAATACTTGTCTTGAAAAAGGTAGTTGCTAACAAGTGGCTAAATGGGACTACAGAGGTTGTAGAGGTTGTTGGGGACATTAAATGTGATCACACCGAACAGGTACACTCATCTACTCTATATCTTCCACTTTTACATCCTTGATGTGTTTATATATCTTACTCTTGAAATATATTACAACTCAAACTTCCAGGTAAATTAAAAAAAAAAAAAAAAAATTTGGAAGCTTAATAGTGGTGACAACGAAGATGAGATCGGATTGTTTAATGCATACATATAGCTTTTTACTTTTGCCAATTGTATTTAAAAATTAATTAAAAGTTGTGTTCATTTGTGAAGATTATTACAATGAGCAAAACATGTAAGAATCATAACCTTTTGTTGGTCACAGGTTATTTTCAGCAATAATCCAAAAGCCAATGGAAAAATCCTAATGGGTTTTTGTCGAGGAAACCAGGGTGATGGTTTGGCCCACAAAAATATACATTCTTGGGAGAAAAAGTGCTACATGAAAATATTATCTGCAGCACTCTACGAAAAGCTATGGGAATTACAAAAACATTATTTCAAGGAGCATCATTTGTCCATAGGATGAAGTAGGTATCAATGAACAATGCTTATCACTTGAATACAAGTATGGATCAGGGATCAGCAGATAAATGGTCAGAATAATAATAAAAATCAGTGCATCAGGCAAGAAGTTTATGCTGTATCAGTCTGAATGCTGGATAAAACTAAAAATTTCATAATGACTTCTTGGACTCTTGTGCGTTTTTCCTTTTCACATCATTCAGGTCGACGGGTGTAAAAGCTGAAGAGTAGAAACAAATAGTTAGAGAGCATGCATACATTTTCAACATAATATTTTAGTCAAGTACGTCTTTAAGAAATGCATAGTTTTTAAGAAACATATACTCCCTAGCAAGGAAAGGGAACAGCTGTTAGCTCTGCCAAATATTTCAAACAATATTAATTATTTATCTCTCTAAAATGTTACTTTAGCAAAAAAATACAATCCCCAGGACAAAAATCGTCCATTTGAACGTACAGCTTAGTGCAGGATTTGGCATCCTCTCCACATACTTCTGAGGCCCCTGGTTATTGTTTTCACTTCCCTGGCAAGTCTGCATGTCTCTCATTACACGCTGCCAAGCTGTTGGAAGAAGTGCTGTTGTTATCTAAGACTCTAATTCCCAAACGACAAACATCAATAACAAACAGCTTATTTTTTATGGGGCACTGATTGTTTTTTCCCCTCTGCCATTTGAAAAGATTTCTTAAATTCTTATAAAGCAACTTACTGTAATGAATGAATCGCACATTTTCTTCGTGTGCTGGTGTGAGTAGTTCCTCGGTGTTGGTTGGGGAACAGTCTCCGGACATCTGCTTGTAATTCTGAACCATGTTCGTGGATGGAGAGCTGCCCACAACACTGCCAAAATGCAATAGTATTGTAACTTATTAAATCAAACTTATGACAATGAAGTGACAAACCCACTGTGAAAGGCGCGATTGTTAAATGTTAAATGAGAACACAACAGAGTTATTTACCTGATTATTAATTTTTTAGGCAACTGTTCTCTAGGACTTGTCAAAGCACAAAAGCAGGCAGTAAAAACCAGGAAAAGTAGCGGTAGCTTTTAAAACTGTGGTCTGTTCTTAACGTTTATTGCTTGCTGTCATTTAGAGGTCAGTCTCGCAAACAAACACTATTTTTGCCGTTGCATGTAATTGAAATAGCAATTATGCTTATTGAGAAATATGATCAAGTATGTTCGCAAATGATATCTGGCTAGCTTAGCAGCTAACATCAATAACAGATACCCTCCATAAAACCCACAACTGAACTCAGCGTAACTAAAATATTACCATTTATGCTATTAAAACTTGCGAGCATTTGGAACTTACAAAGTGGCGTTTAAATCCTTTGTCCTTTTTCACAGTATACTGCTGTGTTGAGGGGAGTCCAGCACAACAATCAGTGATGTCAGATTGGAGGACGAATCTATACGTTGAGTCGGACCTTTTCAATTAATCACAGAAATTAATCTGACATTAGCATAGTGATGGGACGGTTGATACCGGGGCTCCGATGCTCCGACGCAGTTTTCAAAGCACTACTGTATCACAACACTGTACCGATGCTTGTATCAAAATGACAATACCACGTGATTGATGACGTTTGAACGTCATGCAGTGTAAGTGTAGTCTTCTTCTTATTATTAGTTTTATGGCGGATTGCAACCATAGCTAATCATTTGCATACCGCCACCTACAGAGTCGGAGCATGCAGCATGGATTATATCTCAATAAATCTACTTTACATTAAATAAATAAAATAAAAACACTATCTAAATCCTATACTATACCCCAGCATCCTTCCGATATTCCAGAACAGCATCCTGTGTATCTTTTACCCCTTCTCCAGTTGTTCCCAATACACCCTCAATGTTCCATTTTCTTCCTGTCTGATTTATCTTTTGCTTTAATCTAATCCTCTCTTCCCTATACTTCCTGCAATGCAACAGTATATGTTCTGCACTTTCTGTGATTTTACATTCCATACAATGTTTCATTTAACCCTGTGTGGTCAAACCTCAGTCTGTTTAAAACTGACTCCTCCCTTCTATTCCTTCCATTCACACCCTTCGCATTGATAGATTTCTGTATACTATAATATTTCCTTCACTATTATCCATGTCCCATCTGTCCTGCCATTTCTTCATCATTTCTTTTTTCAATTATTGCCATACCTTCTCCTTTACCAAAGGAAATATTTATATCACTAATCCTGCTGATGTCTTTGCTATTTTGTCTGCTTTCTCATTCCCTTTTATATTTACATGAGCAGGTACCCAGCAGAATCTCACATCTATCTGAAGCATCCACAATCTAAATAAACTTTGATGTATTTCTAGCATTAAATCTTCTCTATTAGATTTCATATTTTGATTACTGTAAAGGGCTGCCATCACTCTATCTGGTTTTATTTACTCCACCCACTGCAACCCTACAATAATCGTCATCATCTCTGCTGTATAAACTGACAGCTGATCAGGTAATCTTTTTCCAACACTTACATTCAATGTTGGTATGTATATTCCTATTCCTGCCCTATTTTCTTCATCTTTGGATCCATCTGTATAAATATCTATATAACTATAAAATTTACTTTATTGACTTGCCATGTGTCCTTTCTCACTCTCTTCCCATTTATATTTTAGTTCCATTTTAATTAAATCTACCTCAGTTTTTGGAAACAACTAAATAGGGATATTACTAATAGGAATATGAGTATTAAAACAGATACTGTCTGATCTACAGTGGGGCAAAAAAGTATTTAGTCAGCCACCAATTGTGCAAGTACTCCCACTTAAAAAGATGAGAGAGACCTGTCATTTTCATCATAGGTACACTTCAACTATGAGAGACAGAATGAGAAAAAAATCCAGAAAATCACATTGTCTGATTTTTAAAGAATTTCTTTGCAAATTATGGTGGAAAATAATTATTTGGTCACCTACAAAAAGCAAGATTTCAGACTCCAAACTCCACTATGGCCAAGATAAAAGAGCTGTCAAAAGACACCAGAAACAAAATTGTAGACCTGCACCAGGCTGGGAAGACTGAATCTGCAATAGGTAAGCAGCTTGGTGTGAAGAAATCAACTGTGGGAGTAATTATTAGAAAATGGAAGACATACAAGACCACTGATAATCTCCCTCGATCTGGGGCTCCACGCAAGATCTCACCCCGTGGGGTTAAAATGATCACAAGAACGGTGAGCAAAAATCCCAGAACCACACGGGGGGACCTAGTGAATGATCTTCAGAGAGCTGGCACCAAAGTAACAAAGGCTATCATCAGTAACACACTATACCGCCAGGGACTCAAATCCTGCAGTGCCAGACGTGTCCCCCTGCTTAAGCCAGTACATGTCCGGGCCGGTCTGAAGTTTGTTAGAGAGCATTTGGATGATCCACAAAAGGATTGGGAGAATGTCATATGGTCAGATGAAACCAAAATAGAACTTTTTGGTTAAAAACTCAACTTGTCGTGTTTGGAGGAGAAAGAATGCTGAGTTGCATCCAAAGAACACCATACCTACTGTGAAGCATGGGGGTGGAAACATCATGCTTTGGGGCTGTTTTTCTGCAAAGGGACCAGGACGACTGATCCGTGTAAAGGAAAGAATGAATTGGGCCATGTAATATGAGATTTTAAGTAAAAACCTCCTTCCATTAGCAAGGGCATTGAAGATGAATGTGGCTGGGTCTTTCAGCATGACAATGATCCCAAACACACCACCCGGGCAACGAAGGAGTGGCTTCCTAAGAAGCATTTCAAGGTCCTGGAGTGGCCTAGCCAGTTTCCAGATCTCAACCCCATAGAAAAATCTTTGGGGGAGTTGGAAATCCGTATTGCCCAGCGACAGCCCCAAAACATCACTGCTCTAGAGAAGATCTGCATGGAGGAATGGGCCAAACTACCAGCAACAGTGTATAAAAACCTTGTGGAGACTTAAAGAAAACGTTTGACCTCTGTCATTGCCAACAAAGGGTATATAACAAAGTATTGAGATGAACTTTTGTTATTGACCAAATACTTATTTTCCACCATAATTTGCAAAGAAATTCTTTAAAAATCAGACAATGTGATTTTCTGGATTTTTTTTTTCTCATTCCTTCTAGCAAAGTTGAAGTGTTCCTATGATGAAAATTACAGGCCTCTCTCATCTTTTTAAGTGGGAGAACTTGCACAATTGGTGGCTGACTAAATACTTTTTGCCCTATATTGCTCTGATTTAGCCTTTCTTACCCTTCCAAAGCCATTACCTTGAAAGTTATACTCCCAACATTCTTTAATAACACTATTGGTTGAGTTCTCATTACCACATCCAAGGCACTTATTGTCACGGTACGTGTAGAAGACGGGCAGACACGGAGCTGAGAATTAAACATGGAATCTTTAATTTGTAGACAAGGAAAGCATATACACCCATACCACATTTCAAAGACGAGAACCGACCAGGAGTGAGGGAAACACAGGGATAAAATACAGACACTAATGACAGGAACACAGGTGAAAGACATAACTAATAATGACGCACAGCTGAAGACAATGAACTAATGGTCACAGACTGGGGAGAAACTAGGTCACACGAGGCACACAGGACAGGGCAAACGGACAGACAAGTCAACAAGAAACACACAGATCTCTGACACTTATCCTAACTCTACCTGGATTGCCTTAGTTGGTGTTGATCTCATTGCACCAGAACAAACCCTCAAAGTTTCTTATGCCTTGGTCTTTCTTACATTTATAGGGCATATTATTGGAAAGTGGTCACTCCCAATACTTGTACTGTGTTTAATATTCCACTCACAAGAATTTTACAAGATTACTAGAAACTAAAGTAAGATCAATACAAGACAATGAGTTAGAATGTATGTCCATTCTTGTACCATTTCCAGTATTTAGACAAACTAGCTGCCTAATATCCATCGATTCTTCCACTACTTCCCCATTATAATCAGTGTGCTTACTTCCCCAAAGACTATTTTGTGCATTGAAGTCTCCGCACAATATTTCTTTACTTTTTCCATGTCTCCTACATTCTCTAAAAGGTCTAGGCTTACTGATTTATATGGGTTATAAAAGTTGATTACTACCAAGTTCCCAACTTATTTATATACTTCAATAATCACACATTCTCTTTCTATTGAAATTGCTATTCTTTTAAATGATATCCCATCCCTAACAAAATGTTGCACAGCCTCCACCTTGGTTTCCACCTCTATCAAACCTGACAGACTCATATCCAGGTATAATAAAATCAAGATGAGGCGAAGCCAAGTTTCTTGAATCCAAAAAATGTCAAGTTGAACTTCAGATTCTGCTACAAACTTTGTAAATTCTTGTCCATTTGCAATCAAGCTGCAATCGTTATTAGCACTCATCATACTATGTATATCTTCAGCTTTTACATCTTTAATGCCTAGAAACTCCTCTGAAGCTTCCACCGCTGTCTTGATTATCTCTTTTTCTTTCTTGTTGCAATATTAATAACTTTGCACATAAAAGCTACAAAAATTTTCTTTTCCACAATCAAGGTGTTCTCCTCAACTTGCATGGCTTCTGTGGAGGTGCTTGTATTCCTGGCTGATATCTCCTTATGTCTGAGCTCTGGGGTACTGCACCTTGCATTGTCATTCAAATTTCTCTGATATTCTATTGGTCTATTTTGTTTGTTTTTATAAATGCCAATACTTACTTAGTCTAATCGCAAGCAGGTGGTGCAAGTAGCTGTCAACAAAGACCAGAGCAATCAGAGAGTAATTTTTACACAAAAATGGATTTTATTATCTGTTAAGGGAATAGATTTTTCACTAAAGATGTATATTACTATTGCATGTTTTGACTATAGTTTCTATGTGTATAGGCTGCTATTACCTGTAATTATATCCTTATTGTAACAAATGCTATAAATATATTACAAGACAATTACAAGAACTATACTTTTTCATAAGGCCAAGTACAAGTTAGACTCAAGGAAAAAGCTTTAAAGTCTGAACCGTCTTGAACTATTGACTAAACAATTGGTTTTCCCCGTTTGTAAAATGTGTTCTGCTAATAATGACAGACATGAAAAACCTAGATGACAGGAAATTAACATTTTCAATATAAGAATAGATTAAGTAATGTTCTTTAAGTAAAATTCTGTCAAACTCATCAGATTTAAGATGCTTAAATAATATAAAATACATGCAGTTATTCACCAGCTTTGCGTGTGGATGAAACCACAAAAGACCATTTTGAAAAAATAAACAAGTGTACAAATAAATCTCATGAGGGAGCATGTCCTGTGACCCCGCTAAATCCCCCAGTGTTCAAGTCAAAACTCCACCCAAACCCTTTATTTATTTATTTATTTTAGCATTTTGATTTTACAATTCCTGGAAGAAATCAAAGTGAAATCTGTGATCAAACATGTAGTGAGAGATATGTTGATGCAGTCAAAAACTTTCCCAAATGCTTTGCAACCAGAAGCTTTAGCTTAGTTTGACTACCTGAAACTAGATGTATTTCATTATTTTATTTCAAATTCTACCGTATTAATACTCTCTTCAGCTTTGTTAAGACTACATCTATTAAAGCAGAGGTCTCTGGCTGTCATTTCAGTAATGTTTTATATGCTGGCAAAGCATATATTAATCAGTGCATTTGTTTATTTCAAAGATGTCAGGGAAAAAGCAAAAGAGTATTATTTATTTATGGGCACCAAAGGATCAGCCCCCTAATAAGGTTGCCTGATCAGAGGAGGTGACAGTAGAAGATATGGAGGCAGAGACGATGGAGAAGACAGTAAGGGAGAAAGTAGAAGCGACAAGGAGACAAGAGTCGAGGCATTTATTTATCATTTACATAGTTACCACTGAGGAAAACTGTGCATTGAAATGCTTGTGACGAGGCTCAGACATACAGTGACAATCACAGGACCATACATAAACCATAAATAAATAAAGTAAAATATAATATACATAAAAAAAGACAAATGAAAGGCATTGAGATAAAAGTGGCATGTGCTGTTCACAGGCAGAACAATAAATACAAATAAGTGGCAGTAATAGTTTTGGGTAGTCGTGGCCTAGTGGTGAGGGAGTTGGGCTTGTAATCTGAAGGTTGCCGGTTCGATTCCCACGCCAGCAGGAATTGAAAGTGGGGATTGTGAATAAACGGCTCTCTTTCCACCTTTGATACCATGACTAAGGTGCTCTTGAGCAAGACACCTAACCTCTAATTGCTCCCCTTGTAAGTCGCTTTGGATAAAAGTGTCTGCTAAATAATGACAAAATAATGACAAATAATAGTTGCAATAAGGGTGGACAGTGTTGGGAGTACTGAGATAGGAATGCTGGGGTAGAACAGTGTCCAGATTTCCAGTGTGAAGTATCGCAGAGGTACATGAAAGAATATAAAAAGTGGCATTACAATACAATAAATAATAAATCTTAAATCTTAAGAGCATTAAGTGTTCCTGAGTAAGAAGTCTCAGTGTCTAAAGTAGAGGAAGTAAGTGATTGCAGTAAGTGATTGCAGGTCTAGATGAAGGACAGCTGGCTCTTAAGCGGTCTGATGGCTTGAAGATAAAAGCTGTTCTTCAGTCTGGTTGTCCGTGATCAGATGGATCGTAAGCGTCTGCCAGACGGCAGTATAGCAAACAGGAGGTGAGCAGGATGAGTGGGATCCTTGATGATGCTGCGGGCCTTTCTCAAGCAGCATGACTGATAAATGTCCTGTAAGGCCGGGAGTTTATGCCCAGTGATGAGCTCTGCTGTTATCACCACTCTCTGAAGAGCTTTGTGGTCCGAAGTGGAGCAGTTGCCGTACCATACAGTGATGCAGCAGGTAAGAATGCTCTCTATAGTGCAGCAGTAGAAGTTCGACATGATATCAGAGGAGATGCCGAACCTCTTCAGCCTCCGCAGGAAGTAGAGACGCTGACGGACTGCTCTCACAATGGTCTCTGAGTGTAGGCTTCAGGAAAGATCCTCAGATATTGGAATGCCGAGGAACTTGTAGCTCTTAACTCTTTCTACATCCACTCCATTGATGTAAATGGGAACGTGAACCTCAGCAAATTTGACGTGATCATCAGCAAATTTGAAGATGATGTTGGAGCTGTGCTCAGCAGAGGAGTCATTAGTAAACAGGGAGTACAAGAGAGGGCTGAGTACACATCCCTGTGGGGCACCAGTGCTAAGTGTGAGTGGGGAGGATGTGTGGTTGCCAATTCTGACCACCTGGGGTCTGCCGGTCAGGAAGTCCAAGTTCCAGTTACATAAATAACTGTTAAGACCCAGATCCTTCAGTTTGGCTATAAGTTTGGTAGGGATGATGGTGTTGAATGCAGAGCTGTAGTCAATAAACAGTACTCGCACATAGGTGTCTCTTCCCTCCAGGTGTTTCTGGGCAGAGTGTATTACCATTGCGATGACATCATCAGTGAATCTGTTAGTCCGGTAAGCAAATTGGAATGGGTCCAGGGTGTCAGGTAGAGAGGAGCAGATGTAGGATTTGACTAGACGTTTGAAGCACTTCATGATGACTGATGTCATTGCTATGGGGTCATTCAGGTCCCCACAGTTGTTTTTTGGGAACAGGGATGATGGTGGTCTGCTTGAAGCATGAGGGGATCACTGTCAGTCTCAAGGAGAGGTTGAAGATATTGGTGAAGACCTCTGCTAACTGGACAGCGCAGGCCCTCAGGACATGTCCATGGATGCCATCCGGACCTGGAACCTTCCGAGCGTTGACTTTCTTAAAGGCCCTGCTCACTTCAGGTATGGTTAGGACCAGAGGGCAGGTGTCATGGTCAGCAGGTATGGCCATTCATTACCGTAGGCACCACCAGTTCCTACTACTGGTGTTCTGTTTGCAGACAGGAGAACAGTGCCCATCAAGGTGTGACAGATGTGAACAGGTATGTAAATTGTAAAGGGCATCAGGCCAAAGAACAGGCACATCAGTCAAGAAGCAGGGTAGTCGTGGTCTAATGGTGAGGGAGTTGGGCTTGTAACCTGAAGGTTGCTGGTTTGATTCCCACGCCGGCAGGAATTGAAGGTGGGGATTGTGAATGAACAGCACTCTCCACCTTTGATACCATGACTAAGGTGCCCTTGAGCAAGGCAACTAACCCCTAATTGCTCCCCTTGTAAGTTGCTTTGGATAAAAGTGTCTGCCAAATGAATAAAAATGGAAAGCATAATTACTATTTGTGCTGGTCAGTTATAAACAATAATTATTGAATAGCACAAATAATTGAACTAACAGCAAAAACTGCTGCAAATATTTGAGTGGCCCAGTCCTCAAAGGATCACTGCATCGGCAGACATTGTCTGTACCACACAGCTCCTCAGTGACGCAGCCAGCCTGCAAAGGAACCTGTGAAGATTCATCTGACCATCCTTGAAGGACCCCCTTGGCGCAACTGAAGTTCAGCATCCTCCAGCCCACCTCCAGCATGACTACTGGATCGCAACTCTGCGCTCTCCCACTGCACGCAGGCTGCATCAGCAGTGGAAGATGTCTCTACCACCGGATCGATCACCCAACTGTGTGGAACGTAAATATAAACTTACCAAACCTCATTCTAGAGACTTTGGCATTAGTTTATACATGCAGCATATGTTTTTCTAACCAACAGTTACTTGAGGTCAGCTTATTAAAAAATAAGGATTTTATTTGTTGAATGATAAACAAACAACTATTTATCATCATTCTACCAGAGCCATTAGGTGGTTTCCATAAGAAGCATTCCCATATCATCCTCTTCCATTCTACATTCAGTTCAACAGCATTGCATTTGTCCATTCTGTGTTTACTTCATGTATTTGTTTCCTTGATTTAATACAGTATTTTCCTTTGGTTATTAGTTTAGTATCTTTTAGCAATGCATATTTATTGTTAGCATTATTATTCATTGTGGTATTTACTCTTGCATATCTATTGTTAATAAATTTAATTGATTTTATTATAATGTCTTCCTTGTGTTGATCAAAGACTCTACTAGTTGGCCGGAATCTCACAAATCCTTCAGATAAATCAGTTGACCGACTCCCTCCAATTTATATTAATTGTAAGTTATAGTACAGCTCTTTTGGAGTGTTGTTAAATTGTTAAGATAATATTCTTGACTGGTGCCCTCCATTACAAAGGGGGGAGGGGTCATCTGATACACTCATAATCACACCTTCAGTGACATGTGATCAAAAATCACTAGGTCACCTGTGAGAGGAGTAAAAATCACTACATATGTGAATTAGCTGATAGTTGCAATTGTTCAATAATAATTGTTACTAGTTATAAGAAAATAGGAAAACGTAATTGTTCAAATATGTTTAACTGTTCAATAATTCAATGTTGTATTTAAAAATATCTGATCATAAAAATGTTTATATTATGAATAAAATCTTTATATTATTTTTATAAACAAAACTAAATTAACATATTTCAAACAATATTTTTTATATGCATTCTATGCAATATTGCAGTTTTGATGACATCATCATGCAATGACATTACAACGTAATTTAGCAACCTTTAGCAACTTCCCCTGAAAATTAGTTGGCAACACTGTGCAAGTGGTGCTTACTGCAGAGCAACTGACGTCCAACTTCCCCTCTCTGGATGTTATCATGGTTTGAGGTTGACCTAGTCCAGCTCCACCACTGTGGATATAATGGGTGGAGGGATCAAGTTACTGATAGGGTTAAGGTGTGGTTGGATCTTCTACAACTCCATATACGCCCAAATTACATCTGGAGAGGAGGAGCTGGACTTCATGCTCCACCCATGGCTCCCAATGAGCAGCCTCTCAAAAAGTAGGTTGGGACTTGATTTTGTCCATTGAGAATTTATTAGATTGATGGATCATTGTCGTTCGCCATTGCTGCAATCTCATGTGAGCAACAGGTTGTCCGGCCCTCCCACCAATGAAAAATACTGCATTCTTCTATTTAAAAAAGTATGAATTGTCACATTTGATTTCATGAAAAATGTACGTCAATATATATATTTATGTATAAAACTTTTATTTCAGGTATGTATAAAATTAAGACTTTCAGCACAGTGTAAGGTTTTACATGTAAATTGATGACAAAACAAAAGATGCTAGTTATCAAACTCTAATAACAGTACATTGATCTGCTTCATAATGATCATGCTCCACAATTAGAAGGCATTAAATAAAAAGTGACACCAAAAAGCTGTTGTGATTCACTTTAGCTTAGAGCAAGAACACAGCATCATCTCCAGTGGAAGAGTTCCTTCCTGCGGAGGCAAATGCAACTCCTGCGATATCCTAATCGCTGTCATTGGCCCAAATGCACAGGACCAGACAATTATAACCAGACACACTGTCAAGGTGTCTCAACTACCAGCTCCACTGTATACATAGTGGCTGTTCCACTCCTTTCCTGGCTTCATACTTTTAATGTGGCAACTGTCACAAAAGAGGAGAGTAATCAGAAGAAGTTCAGTTTCAGGTAGGGGATGCAAGTTCAGTCACCACCAACACCAAATAGTTCAAGCAACTCTTTGCAGTCTGGGTCAATAAGGTCAGCAGGCTTCTCCCCACAGTCATTTTCAGACTCAGTGTCTGCACCCAAGGAAAGCAAGTACCTGAAAACAAAAAGAAAAACATCTTTGCCCAGTTTCACTTTTTTGTCTGATCTGTTTTCTCTAATCACGCACATTTTAGACGTTGGAGAATACAGCTATTCTTTTTGGCTTCTTTGCAACCGTTCATGTTTTCTTTGATGGAGAACTAAAACGGTCTTATTCAAATGAGTTTTATTTTCTGTATACAATAAATAATCATCTATTAAATGTCCAGGTCTAATTTGTTTACAGAACTCCAAATAATACATTAAATTGAGCAGTTCACTTACTTAGCTATCTCTGGAAAGCCATCACTGCAAGCCATGTGGAGAGGAGTCCATCCGTCCTCATCTCTCTGGGTGATGTCAGCCCCAAACTTTACCAGAAGCTTCACACACTCCAGGTTTCCAGATAGGACTGCCTCATGAATGGCTGCCATGCCTGGACAATCAGCAAATAGTTCATGTTAAAGGACAGGCTCACACAGCTCAATTATCAGTGGATTAAAGCTTGAGACACTGACGATTATGTTATTAAATAGTCTGAGCTGCCTAGACAAAAATAGCATTACTAATTATTAGGAAAAAGAGCCTTTATTAGATGTCAGGGAATGCTTTTGTGGTCATAATTGCACTTTAATTACTTCCATGCAGAGTATCTAGAGATACTCTGAATCTGAACAAATATTTACTTTCCCTTGCAGGCTCAACTATATACAAGCAGTTAGTTTTCCTACCTGAATGGTAAATGGTGTCCAGGCGCACTCTTCTGGTTCTAATGAAGCGTCCAATTCTCTCCAGCTCTCCTTGACGGACATAATCCTGGAAGACTATGTCATTGGGAAAGTGAACATTGCGAACAGGTTTGATGGAAGGCCGAGAACGAGAACATGACACTGGCCCAGTGGCATTTGGATTGCACCCCTCATAGTGAATAGTCTGGGTGACTGGACACTGGTAGTACTTCATTATTCTTTAATCTTCTTGTTTCCAAGATGAGAAATTCTGTACCAATTCTCAATGTGGCTAAAAGGTTCAGCAGAATAAAGGCTTTAGAAGTTTTTTCCAAGGTGCTGGTCTTGACGATTGCAGCTGGTCCGTCTCTCAATGTACTGTTCCTTCCTAGACAGTTGTTCAGAAGTTGGTCTGAAGTCAGGGCTCTGTGTACACCAATATATACCCTGCTCTAGACTATATTAAGAGGCTGTCATCTAATAGCTCAGATGACTGAATTGGAAGACGAGTGGGTGTGATCTGAAGACACACCCCTACAATTCTCAGCCAACTTAGCAATGAGATCTGTAACCTCAGCTTGTTTTCATGAACCACATCGAAGTCTTTCCTCCTCCCCCTGCCTGTTGTCACTCAGCAGGGAAACCAACAGTAATTTCTAGTAAACATTGAATAGGGCAAAAAAGGGGTTTATAAGTACTGCCTGCCAAACATGAAGGCAAGGACATTTTGATGGCCACAATTAGGTCTTTAAAAATAACACTTGAATAAACAGTCATCTGCAAATAGTCTCCCCTGGCAAGAGCTTCTTTTTTGCTGGCTGTTGAATCACATTATTATGTTATGATGTCTGACAGCAGTTTCTACTTTAAGTCTACTACATGACTTTTTTTTGTAAGCGGGGCTATTACTCAGCCCCTAATAACAGTTCCAGAAGTTTCTGCATGTTTTGCATGAAACACAGAAAGCAATCGGATATGGTTAAAACCCTTGATATAACTCAAAAATGGAAAAATGGATCATTTACTCAACCTTATGTCATTCCAAACCCATACTGTATTGTTAAATGGAATTTTGAAGATTGTGAATACAGCTCTTTTCTGAATAAGGAAAGCTCAATGTCCATGATGGTCTAAAACTCCAAATAAATAAACGTCACAAACATATAGCAAGTAGTCCAAAGGGATTTGTCAGACTTGAAGCCACATAATAGCTTTGTGCGTGGACCAAGCAGTAATTCTAATCACTTTGTAAATTTATCTTCCCTTCTGCCAAAGCTCTAAAATTTTACTCTCAAAGTTCAGTATTACAAAATAACAAGCTGTAGTAACAGCAACTGAGAACTATGTGAACAATTAGCTCTGTATTGTACAGGTGTACTGTGAATAAAAACAATGATTCCTTGCGTTACCAAAAAAAAAACCCGCATGGGCTGAATAAATAGCTTTTGTCAGGCAAAAACTTAGTGTGCCGAGCAAAACATTTAGACTATCAGATTAAATGATGCCAACTGACTGAATCAGTCATGTTAAAAGCACAATACAAGAAATAAAACCACCAACACGTTTATCACAATTTTGTTGTTTATTTGGCCACCAGTTCTCTTAATCGGTCGATTTAATGCAATGGAATGCTTTGTTTCAAACATGTTTCAAAACCCAATTCCCTCCCAGCATAATTCACAGACACCCCTCAGCCCCCTTTCTTTAAATGTCACCCCTGAAATTCACCCCTCCTAGAAAAATAAAGACAGACAACATGAGGGTTAATCAAATCACACGCACAAACTTGAACCCGGCATAAAGAGGGGAAAAGACTGATTAAGCTGGTTACAAGCACACTTTCCTCTCCCCGTTACACTGACCACTCAGACATTGTTAACTGGCAATGATTGGAAGGAATCTTCCACTAAAGTGATGGAAAGGAGGGGTATGGGAGGAGTCCTTACAAGATGACAAATCTTTGCATTTCAGTAACTGATATGGAATCTCTGATGGCACTCAATGAAGTGCAAAAGGTTTTAAATCAACCTCTCAGATGACCAGAAAGCTGAGAGGGCCAACTCTGCCCCAGGTAAGTCAACAAAGGTGCCGTTTCTGGGCCCTTCAGTATGTAAGATTATAAAAAGGAAAAAAAAAAAATATATCATTGAAATAAAATTAAATAAAACAAGTTCTCCACGTAAAAATAATTTAGTAGCAGGTGTTAAAGATTTTGGAAAATATGGAATATGACAATGTGGTTTGACTAAAGAAACAGGGAAGGTACCTCAGTTTGGTCTCAGCTATGTTTTGTATGCATGTTTTTGTAATAGCAGCCCATTATTCTAATTTTATTTCCACCCAATGAACGTCAACATATTGCCCCTCTGCCCTGAAATATCCTCAGTCTCACAGAACCAAGGCAGAATAACTGGCAATCCCCCTCCTTCATGGGGAGAGTACTACCAGTATTAAACTGCAAAATCTTGCCCCCAGATTATAAATGGAGGTAGTGGACAGGTAAAGTAGTTCAACAGATTACAATTAAACCTAAAAACCAAACCGTTTAAATGCCCCCAGCAAACATCAAACACTTCAAAGAGAAAGTCGTTGTGGGCAGAGAGACCATTCTCTGGGCTGCAGATGGTTGGCTGGGGTGGTAATGAGAATACTGGCTGATGAAGGACCCTGTAACACCCAGTGGCGAAACGATTAGTTAGGAAAAGCTTTAGTGTTCACAGACGGGGAGGTTAAAGTGGAGGTGGTGGTGGTGAAGGGTTTTGTCTCGCCTTTTTTACCCCATCTCTTATAACTCATCGTGTCCCTCTTCCACATCTGAATCATCCTCCTCTGCATCATCAAGATCCAGATCCTGTGGAAAGCACAAGATTCTTTTTAGAATAGAGGTTAAAAACAAAAGGCGGCTCTTTGCCCAGCAAAACTAATGTTTTCATAGCCAATTATGACCAACTCTACCAGAAGGCCATGTGTACTAGCATGACTTCAATTTATCAAAACTAACCTGCCCTGTTACAAACATGCCAGTAATCCTTGCAGAAAGACAAGTGCAACAGACATGAGACATTCACGGGTGCCGAGACATTGCTGGAACGTGTGGACTAGCTATCGTTGACTGAGTCCTGTCAGTGGTGGTAGTAAGTGGTGGGGAGAGGGATCATGGGGTAGGACTGGAAGGTAAACAGCTATAACAGTTGTGTTGGGCATTAGTGGCAATGATAATGTTCTACAAATAGACTTCCCAGAAGAGGAAGCAGGGAGTCTGGGATGGGTTAACAGTGCTTTCCACAAGTTTGAAAAACTTGCGGTGGGGTGGTAAATTACCTACATGTTACATGTCAGTAAATAAAGTTAAAAATCACATTTGTTTTATTTACATTTAATTATATAGGCAACTAATATTATGCATTTTAAGTCAAGTTCCCTTTGCCTTGTTGGTGTCTCTCAGTGAATGGGACATTTTTACTGACACTAGTAAAATGTATGTGTTGAATGTGTCAAATAATGTTTTCAATCTTTTCTTCCTGTGGGGGAGCATCCCAGCGAAAGACTACAATAATTTAATATGAATTAAAATGGAAATCAAATTAAATGCAATGTGTAACCAAAACACCAATAATGCCAAGAATAAAAGCTTAGCGTGTGACTTCTATAAACAAGCCTGAAATACACAGGGACTCTTATCTTAATATATTGCAGGCTGATCCTTCAGATGAGAGAAATTCATTCTTACAACTTTCTAAAACATTATATAAAAAGGACAAAGAATACAGTCATAATTAATCAACTCTAGTTCATTAACAGGAGTTCATCTTAATGAAATCAGCCTTGAAGTTTAATAAATCAATAGGCTTATATTTATGTTTTTCCATCCTCAAAATACAAGATGTCTTAAAAAGATTAAGACGTTTGTTTTAGCCTACCATTTAATGTATTGAAGACTACGACATTAAACTTAAGAAATCCCACCTGGGGAGATGTTTTTATTATTTCACACACATGCTCCTAAATACATTTTACAGTTTGCACACAGAAGCACCTGCTCTGTCGAGCCCAATCTTTGTGAAATAGCCACTGCATCTCCACAGTGTACATGGGAATGACAGCGGGAACAGTTCTTGCGCACACAGAAGGTAAGAGGATAAAAGTAATAAAAGCAAAAAAAGGTCTCTCCAAATATACTTGTGCAGCAAGCTCAAGTAAAGTCTGTGTGGGGAAACACTGATTTATATGGTCCTGGATTATGCTTAATCCGTGATAAACTCAGTCCAGAATCTTTTATTCTAATGGTTAAGAATGAGAAAAAAAAAAACCCAGCCCATTGGTCTTAAGATCTGGGGCCTCATTTAAAAGATTCCGTCCTTCAGATTTATAAATCATGTATACGCCAGAAGCTGAGCAAAAATCCCAGTCAGCGGAAGACTGTCGGTACGTTCATCTCCACCTGTCTCACCATATATAGAGCTTACAATGCTTAGTTTTACTATGCATAACCTCATCTGCATATTTCCATGCATTTTCCCATCCAAGTACACCATTGTTAAAAGTACAAGAAAATATTACATAGACTATAAATGCCATACACATTACATTGCAAAAAATTGAATATCCTTGCTTTAGGATAAATATAAAAATATCCATAAACAAAATTGTAGTTATAAAAATACATAAATACTTCAAAGTTTTTAGAAGAGTTGATTCATTGATTTCCACTGTCCAAATAGTATTTTAATTGTTTTAAACTATTCCAATCAAATCAAATTTATGCAGTTTTGTTGATAAGATGAACATATCTTTTAGGATGTTTAGGCTATTTTAGTGGAAACCGATATAGGCCTACTTGTTTATTGCAGTGTAAATACAATTGTCTGATGCGGCGCTTCACTGATAACTTGATTTTTGCATTTCCTTTTTAAAATACTTTGTTTTCTTCAAGTTGTACCCTTCAAATATAGTGGTATTTTTCATAATTGTTTGAAGATGCCTGTACATAACACTGATGCAGTTGTCCAGTAAGCTATTATCATTGCACCCATTTAAACCAGACATAGACCATTCGACCATCGAATCAATCAGAGTGCTTCATAATATCGAAGTGCGCATTACTGATCATCGTTCTCGCTAAAAATATTGTCATACCATGAGATGTGCAGTTTAGCTTAGAGGAATTATTGTGTGCCTATCACTCCTCATTGTCATTAAAACAGCGAGTCAAAGGAAAAGTGATCAAAAGTAGCACATCCACCATCTAAATCCCTATCATTTGTTTAGTTTCTGCATAATGCCTATGTAATTTTAGGGCGCATTGCCATTAATAAGTGGAACATTAACGTAATGTATCAAAATGAAAACGGAGTTGAAAATCCTTCCGTTTACTTCATTACTTTCTCACTCTAGTAAAAGTGATCATACGCATGGGTCAGTTTGCATGCAGGTGCGCAAATTTTCCCATCAAGTTTGTTTTTATAAATCCCATCTTTTGCGTAAGAAGTGGCGTGCGCCTCTTTCAGGGCATGTTTTGTGCATACGCAACAGTTAAAAATGAGTCCCCTAGACATCAGAGAAGCCAGCAAGAAAGAAAATGAGGTGGAACTTTATAAATGAGCAGCTAATAAAATCCCCTCACCTGAATATAGTGATTTAGTTAAGAATAATGAATTTAGTAACTGACAACCCTATTAACAAATTTCTGTGTTTGCTTTAAATATTAAAGATTAAATATTTACAAAAACAACAACAGTCTCCTTGTGGCTCTCCTTACAAGCCTGACATGAAACCAAGCGCCATTTCAGCCATTCTTCAGCATTAATCATGGATTAATTTAATAATGTGCACACACCTCCCTGAATGATGAAAAAACTTTAACTGTTGATAAAAAAAAACTAGGCCACTTTAATGAACTCCGCATCACTCAGAGCCCGTTTACACCTGATATTAAGATGTTTTGGTCAGTTAGATCAAGTAGACAAGGGAGACACAGGAGAGGAGCAACACTTGAATGCACAATCGCTTTTCACTTTCAAATTTGCGACTACGAGCAGTTTATGGGGAGCAGCGGTACTGTCATTGACACGATGAGATTTGTCAATGACGCTCAGTATCGGTTTGCGTACCAAATCCTCCGTCAGTCATCTCATCTCTCCTTACATAAGTGAAATCTGACTCCAGCTGCACTGTGCTGCATGAAGCAGAGCAGACACTTTAGGTTTATAATTGTAGTGTTTGTTGTCCAACTGAACTAATTGTTTATTTTTAGAAAAAAAAAGCAAGAGACAGTGGGGGCGGTGCTGCAGTGACCAAGTAGAGTAATTGTTGTATGGCCGAACACATATTACTGCAGCTAGCCTAGTTCAAATGCATTCAACCACATGAGCATCTACAGTTGCTTGGCATTAAGCATTTGTCATTCCAATCACAAGTGTAAACAGGTTCTTTACAATCGCTCAGATTTGCAGCAGGGTTTTTACCCCCTGCAGAGGACCAGAGCCAGGAACACCAATGAGACAGATGGCAAACAACACAGCTCTACAAGAAAACTATAATAATAATAATAATAATTATAATTTTTTTTTTTTTTTAAATTGATGTGAATATGCAGAATGCAATATTAACAACAAGTCGAATTAGACCGGCATTTCTGTCTAAAGCTGCCTCTACAAGGCAGTGCACTGGGAAGATATTCAATTATATAAAACACCCCACATTAACTTTCAATACTACTGTCAAATTTAGAGCAACTCAACAAAGTTAAACCAAAGTTACTGAAAAATAAAATTTAATTATAGTAAAGTTATACATACATCTGACTCTTCATCCTCATCTCCTGCTGGTGCTCCACCTTCTTTTCCTCCACTCTCCAAAAATTTTGTGAATCCATCTAGTGTTCTCTCACCATTGTAATCAATTACCTACAGAAAGAAACAAAGAAAGACAGAAAAATGACTTCAAAAATTCATTTTAAAATCAAAATGCATCTGATAAATTATTCTTATTTTCAGCATTATCATCCCACACAACCTTCAAAAGTAATTAAAAAAAAAGGGTATTTTTCTGTCTGGAGTTTGTCCAAGACAGCGCAGTAGCTTGTTTATCATGTTGGTCACAGCTGGGTAACCTTGCAATACTGGGCTCTAGCCAATATTCATCTTAGCATTAACTTAGAAGTAAGCCAAACACCACAGTGGTCTTTTATCATCAACATGTATTCCAGTCACTGCTCCATTTCCTCAAAACACATTTTGGACTGATGTGTTTAATTGTAGAATTAAATCCATGGAGGTACCTATAACTCTAAGAATCTAGACAAGGGATGAATTCACTGGGCCAGGAGTGTCTCGTTTCCACCGCATATTGCGCAAGGCAGGCTATATCTCAGCATTACTAAATCTAGAAGCTAACCATTCAGTTAGTTGCTTCGACAGGGGAAAAAAAAAACACTGTTCCAAATTACGAATACAAAGTTGACTGGAGCAGGAGACCGTGTTGGACTGTGAAAACTAAAAAGGTTTATAAAAAAAAAAAAGATGTATAGTGGTGGACATTAGCTTCCTGACCCGACTGTGCCACGTGCATAATATATATTATATATATAAAACTAAGGCTGTGAACTGAAAAATTATATATTATATATATAAAACTAAGGCTGTGAACTGAAAAACATGCCATGCTCCTCCTGCAGTGGCATACACCGAGTAATGTATAGATGTACACAAACAAGTATTAGGAAAGCACCTCTGCCAGGAAAAGTGCATAATTAATAAACAACATTTGGCTAAAAAAAAAACAAAAAAAAAAACAATGTGGACAAAATTATACATCTGATGTATAATTATAGATTCTAGATCTAGATTATACATATACTATGATCATAGATTATACATCTGTTCTCATCTATGATATTGGCTAAAAATATTGCTTGAAAGAATTAGGAAATTAGAGAATGTAGAAAAGTTGAGGTAAATTATCAGTCAAGATTCAGCCTAATGCTAGTTAAAAAAAAAAACTAAAAAAAAATTGTTCAACTATAAAAAGACTTGCTTAGTATGTGTTCATTTAGTTACAAATGATATTTAACATTTGTTTATATTCACCAATATAACAGTATTTAGCAAAAATAGGCCTAAATACTGCCATTTATAACTGAAATTAAATAAATACCACATGGGGAGATCAGCTAAACTTGGCATCTCTGGTGTTAAGAATTGATATTAAAACAACTTAAAGGGAGGGGTCTAATGCCATTTCATGCATTCTGAAGTACTTGCACTGTTAAGAGTTAAATGCTAAACATGGCCAAAGTTTCAACAAAACTTTGTTTTAACCAACTATTTCCAATATACAATTTCAGGGTTTGTACAAGTTGTACAAGTATTTTTGGCTGTGAGGGAAAGAACCTTGCTTACTTTTACGTTATTTTGAAGGCTGACATCGCTGCTGAAGAACTGTGCTACACTACTGCCTTCAATAAACTTCTCCCCACAAGAACTCTGGTCAAGCTTACTCATTTTATGTATTAGAGAAATCTAATACATTGGCAAGCCACCCAAAAAGACTGCACAGCCAAATACAACAAAATCTAACAGGTGGCAATCGGCGCTTAAGTGCATATAATGCAAACACTAACGTATAGTGAAGTGAAAGAATTCCAGGGATAATGCAATGGTGTATTGCATTTAATTACATTTGTTTAGAGGACCAACGACATCTTGCAGATGATCGCTACACAAAAGCTGTCCATGCTTAAAACTGTGCATACATACCATACACACATATAGGCCAGCTACTTGTGTACCATATCTATGATCTGACCATAGGTTTTAATTAAATTTTTTTTTTTTCACATCACATTATTCTAAAAATAAATACTCCCAACACCATTTCTCAGATGACCTTACCTTACGGTCATCACCAGCAGGGAAGAACTTTAGCGTAGGGAAGCTATGCACTTTGACGGCTTCAATCTCATTGGCGGTGGAGTCCATCTTGGCCACAACAATGTTTGCATTGTCTTTGAATTTCTCACCCAACTGATCCCAGATGGGGGCCAGCTGCTTACAGTGACCACACCATGGGGCATCTGGAAGAAAAGCAAAGGAAGAGAAATTAAACTGGTTTAGAGAGGCATAAAGAGGAGTAAACGACAACTTATATTTGGGTGAACTATCATTTTAATTGGACTAAAATTGCTCTCGGATTTGTTGCACTTGCTCAGCATGAAAGTGATTTGTAATAGATATAATCCTTCAAAAATGTGATCGCTCGTTGCCTCACATTTGCTTGTACAGACATGGCTTGACTATACAAAACCACACTGCAGCAATAATTATAACTGCATATAAAAGTATTGATATTGGTGAAAATGCTGTGAAACATTAAATGAAGTTAGATAATGGCTAAAGATTGTTAGACTTGTTGGTCCTGTACATCCATGGTTTTTGTACTCTTTATATCAGTTTCAGGGGAATACAATTCGGATAATGAGATTCATTTTGAAAAAAAAAAAAATCAGATGGTTTTCGTCTCGGGTACGGTTACTGAAAGCTGGAGCTGGACACATGCTGAAATCCTACCCACTCTTTAAACACTGGGCACAGATGGAAATGCAAACCATTCACATGCCCATACTTTAGTGGCCCTCCTAATGCCCTCAAATGACACAAAGACCTCCATTTGTTAGAAAGTCAGTCACTGACTAGCATTTAAAAAAAAAAAAAAAAAACGCTAGTTTTGCAAGTAGGTTGCTCTAAATATCCCTGGAGCCAAAATGATCTCAGCATTTCCCATTATAGCATGTTGAGTATATGCGAGTATCCTGTGAGTATCCGTGCCGGGATTAGTAGTTTGCCTCTCTCAAAACCTAGCATCATAAATGTAAGATTCCTGTCCAATAGCAATCAAGAGATGCTGCCTTAAAATACGTCAGGCAATTTGCTATGAAAAATGATCTCAAAACAACTGGACAGACATCAAGGACCAGCAACAATGCAAGGACCAGAATCATTAAACTAGTGAACTTGCAGCAAAATATATTCATATAGAGACAAAATACTTACAAAACTCTATAAAGACATTCTTGGCAGGGTTGAAGGCAACTTCTTCAAAGTTCTTGCCCACCAAGACCTTGACTGGGTTCTTATCCCAGTTTTCAGGAATGTCCTGACTCATCAGATGAGGCTAAAGACAACAAGACATTAAAATCATTCCAGAGAGACAGAACACATTTTCCTAAAACCATTAAATGCCAACATTAAGTCTACATTAGTGCCAAAAAAAAAAAAAAAACACATGATCAAAATTAGACATCACAATTTTCGTGTCAGTTCATAATCAGCATTGAATATTTAAAAATTAGATACAGAAGCCTACTTAAAAGTAACGGCCAAATCTAGCAGAGACTAATTTCCTTATGTAAAAATTATAAACAGTTTAAACCCAAGAAATGTTCTCTGCCACCTTTAGTTTCCCCTCTGTGAAGGCTGTGCAGAAGGTTACGATGTTCTCTGCTGTGATTTCTGAGGCTTCTGGTTTGTATTTGGTCATCTCTTCCTCGAGAGTGATGAGGCGGATAGCTGGGCACTCTTCCTTCTTAAGGCCAAAGAACTCCAGAATTCGCTGGTTATCATCCACATCACTGTCAATAAAGATGAAGAGAATCTGTGGGGAAAGCAAGTTAGGTTAAATTTAAATGTTAAAACCAGTTAAAAAAAAAAAAAAGTTAATTAAAAAAAAATCTTTAAAAGGGCACCCACCTTGCCTTTGAAGCCCTCTGCTGCCTTCTTAAATTGCTCCATCTTGTCCTGGAAGTCTTTGGCTGTTTTGGGTACAAACATTAGGATGTGGGATTTGATGTCACCTCCAAAGATTTTTGGAGCAGTCTGTAGGGGAAGAACAAGAATCTCAGAATCCATTTCCCCCCTCACAACCTCCAATCTTTAAACGCATTCAATTTCTCATGCCAGAGAAAACACATAACTGCAACCTGGGTGCTGTATGCAGTAGTTCAAACTCTAAAAGCAATATGGAACGACAAAAGTGGAAGAAAATGTCAAGTGTACCTGCTCTGTGAATTCAATAACCAGGGGAAGCTGGTTGGACTTGATGAAGGGCAGTAGATTTTCTTTGCTGATCTCTCCATCAAAAGTATTCCGACCCTCATCAAACTTGAGAAAGAGAGATTGTTACATTAAGTCTTATTTACACTGCATTTCTTGGTGTACACAGCAACACAAACCTGGTGAGCAATATTCACTAACAGAGTAGGGAAACGTGACTAACAGTTGTTGATCGCAGCAGGGAAGTGGATATTCTAGTTGACAAATGCAGTGGGCATTAATAGCACACTAAGAGAGCAGCTGCATTCTGGAATGAGGCAGTTGGGACAATGAATTCAGGAGTGTGTTTGGGCGCCAAGATGCCAGAACCTCGAAGCCATTCTAGGGACAGGGGTCAATGAGAAGGTTTAGCACAGTTATTTCATCTGAAAATTCAGTTATATTGGGATTCAGGATTCCCACACGTTTTAAACCAATGAATTTCCTTGATTTTCCAGTCAGTTGAGGCTACCGGATAAGTCACCAAATTGATCATTCACACCAATTTTTGAATGCTTCAAAAAATTAACTGAAGACTCAAAATTGCCAACAAGCAAGTTTACTCATTTAGCCGGCAAAATGGTTTAGAGCAGGGGTGCAAAACTCAGTTCCTGGATGGCCACAGCCCTACAGAATTTAGCTTCAACCCCAATTAAACCTAGCTGATCCAGCTTTGGGCTTTGTATGAAAACTACAGATAAGCACGTTGGAGCAGGGGTGGAACTAAAGGCGCTTTTCCACTGCGTGTTATGACTCGGCGCAACTCGATACGCTTTAGTTTGGCTCGGTTTGCTTTCCAACTGCAGTTTAGTACTGCTTCAAAGTGGGTGTGCTGCCACCTAGTCTACTGACCACAATACAGCCATTTCTTTTTTCCATGTGACAGTTGTTTAAAGCAAGTAGTTTAAAAAAATTTAAAAATCTAAATCTAACGGGATTGGGGTTCATGTTGCAAATCCAATGACACTGGTAGTGACAATTATCTAACCAATGAGTGATCTGCAGTGTTGACATCACATTTTAGTATCAGAACGGCTCACTTGGAACCTCAACTGAGGTGGTAGCATTTAAATTTAAAAAAAAATTACTACGTAATGTACACAGAGGAAAACCCCCAAAAGTGAGCCGTATCAAGCAGTGGAAAAGCACTATAAACTCTGCAGAAATGCACATCATATCAAACATCATAACGTGAAAAAAAAAAGTACACTTTCCATGACTATGGCTTTCAAAATCATAATTTCAATGATTTTCTCAAATCACAATTTGAAAAATGTCATTTTCAGTTCTCTTCATGACCATGGAAACCCTACGGACTTCTGATGGATAAGAGCAGAGAGTGGTGCTTAATCAGTGGATAATCAGCAGTGCTCTGAGGTCCTTTAAAATTCACCAAAACAACATGCATCAAGACGTATCGCCTGTGATCTGATCTCATCTCTGTGCGGGGCTCATCTCAGAAGCAGGGTGTCCCATTCAGAGTTAATACACAACCATTTTCTGAACAAAGAGCCTCTGAATACTTAAGAATAAACCAAATCATGACCTTAACTCTGCATGTTTCCCCATTTGTGGAGTTTATCCTCTTGGACCTCCACATAAAACAGCATCTAGAAAAAAATCTGATATATTCATTTGATCTGGTTTTTCAGATGACATCAATAAAGTCACCTATACCAAATTACAATAGTTTTACATGGACGGACATGAACAGTATTTTGGCGCAATATCCTTGGAAAAAAAAAAAAAGAAGAAAATTATTAATGGTTGACAATGATCCACTAACCCTGATAAATGAGAGCATCATTACATAAAGTATTCAAAGGTCAAGGGGAAGATCTGCTGTCAGCTTGAACCGGAAAACCAAATTTATTGCGCGGCTAAGCAAAGACCAATAATAGCAATGGTAGCATAGCCAGAAAAGACTAGATGCAGCAGGATCCCCTTACCATGGCAGCACAGAGTACTTGAAAAATTATGGACTCATTTCATAATCTAAATGGCTTCTTTTAAAGGCTTATAGCCAAAAAAAAAAAAAAACACCCGCTCTGATTTCCCTCCCCTTATGACGCAAGAAGGGGATCATATTACAATATTAGCGCCCTTTAATCGGCACGATTCCACCCACGGCACAATCATTTTGTTTTCGCAAGCGAAAACGGTGTACCACTTCTATGGCCATGGCAAAAGTTAAGCAAAACATGGCAACTGTTCTGTAGTTGACTGCAAAGACAAGCACAGAACACTATCTAGAGTATCTAAAGTTAGCTTGGATAGCCTGCAAGTTTGAATTCTCTTGAGGGAAATACAAAAAAAAAAAAAAAAAAAAGCCTGGTGTGCACAGCTGTTTGATAAACAGGTATGCCATGTATAGTGGGGGTCCATACGGGTTTTGCACAAAAGACTAACATGACGACACATGCTAGTCGATGAGTTGAATCAACTCCACAGCAACTACATAAGTTTACGTCCAGTTGCATTCTAAAAGTAACTTTTCCTGAGTCTCTCCAGTGTCCAACTCCGGTTTGAACAATGTAAGGTTGAACCTGTTACAGACAATCGTCATTTTGGCTGCGTGAGAGTCTCCAGCTTTGTTGTTTTTTAAGGGAAAAAAGGCATGCATTTGCTCAATTCCAAATAGGGGAAAATTTGATAAGCCATTATAAATTATCGGTCTTTTTTTTTTAGCTGAAACAGATGGATCTACTACTACTATGAGTCCCTTTTCAGAAGAATATTACATAGCGGAGAACATGAGTACCTTCTTAAAAAGCACAACACCATCCTTGGCAACTTCAAACTTAGAAAAGACTGCATCATCTGAGGTGATGCCAAAGGGTATGTCATCCACAGCCTCTGCCGTTTTAACAAAGGCCTTTGCATCGTCAGATTCAACATCCTGCAGAGAAAAAAAATTCAGATTAATAAATTCAGTAAGTTAAAAGGGAAAAATACTCAAATCTAAATTAGCTCGAAATGATTTTTACCTTAAAGAACCCAATTACTGCAACCTCATTATCAGCAATAAGAGACTCTGCCTGTGTCACATCACTTAAAGTGGTAGCTGCAGGGCCAGTTCGCTTTTTCAGCCAGTTGATGATATCATCAGCCTGTCGACCAGCTGCAGACAGAGCATGAACATGTCATAGTGAATCAAAGGAACATGATGGCACCAAGTAAACCCTAACAAAACAGAAATACAGATTTATATATAAACTCTTGAAAGTAAGAAACAAGAGGTTTAGCTACGCAAGGAATTTAAAAACCCTCAAATAAGTGTCACACCATACCAACTAGGAGATGTGAAACACTTACATTAATGCATTTGGCAGATGATTTTTTTTTTTCCACAAGCAACTTGCGCTGTATTTAAGGCATATCTTAGTTCCTGCATTCCCTGAGAAACAGATTAAATCTAGTTCAAGTACTCCATCCACATATCCTCATCTATTTATGATCATTTATGACCACAGGGCAGGACTTGCATGTCAATCCAAATGACATAACACACACCGTTTCAAAGGTTGTCTTAATCATGCTCTTCTTAAACAGTAATGAGTGCCACAGGTTACAGCAGGAATGACTGATGCAACACGTCAGCAATTACACTGTGGTTCAGAATTTGATCAAGGCTAAGTTCTTATGAAATCATGTTACAGAATCCCTGGCAGAGTCCTTCCATCAAGGCTGCAGATATAAAGTGACTGTCTGGAACAAAAGAATTACTGAAGATTAGTCTCTCAGATAATTCTGCATTCCCATAAGGGACGATTTCCGTAGTCTCAGCCTCACCCACAGACTGTTGGCTGAATATCTGATACATATGGCACACAAAATAGGAAACACTTCGAGTGTCGAAGTGGTCATCCGATTAGTTGAATTCTACTTGACTTCCTGGAGACGTGAGTCTCATTCTTTAACGGTCCACCTGGAAACAATGCCGTTGTGATGCCAAACCCCCTTTATGGAAGAGGAATGCCATTGGGTTTAAAACTGACAGATTTTCAAAAGTATGAAGTTTGCAGCACTACTGTTGCAGTAAACTTGCACAATGTTCCTGAAGGAATCATTTGCCATTTGCATGCCATAGACTGATTCTTGCTGTTCTATTATTGTAAGGACACTGACTTAATACATTGTCCCATGTCATAAAATGATTTATTTGCTGATTGGTTGCTTTACATGCAAGTCAGACATCCTCTTGGGTGGGCCATGGGCAGTGATGTAAAGCTACTTAACTAAATCATGTGTAACATAATGAATAGGAGTACATGATTTCTCAAAATAAAGCCAGAACAGTGGTATTTTAAATTGTGATCATCAAACTGCAATTTAAAGTATACAGTCTGTTTTGCTGCTTGCTTTCAAGTGAAGAGCGACACTTCTCATTTAACATGTTTTCAGACCAGCTTTGTGCACACTAAAAGATGCTTCTTATAAACTCAATCTCTCCAACCACATCAGTCCAACATGCATTTGTAAATTTAATGTGTCAATTTTACTGCATTTTCACATGGTTTCCAACATTTGAAGGCATAAGTCTACAGAATTTTACCACTAAACTATAAAATTAAAGGATTTGACATTTCAAAAATTAGGAGGTTAACTTTTGAAAAAAGAACTTAACTAGCTTAAGTTAAAATACTAATGTCTTAGTGTTTAAAATAAAAACCATTAGAATGTTTTATATATATATATATATATATATATATATATATATATATATATATATATATATATATATAAAAATATACATACATATATGTATGTATATAAAACCCATTTACATGCATATCATGTGACTTATAGAACTAGGATCATGTGAACGTGTCATTAAATTGAAATATTAACTCAATCTCAGGGGGTACTTCAAGAAAATATTTTACATTGAAGGGGTTCAGGTTAGGTGGACAGAAAAAAAAAGTTGGGACACCTGCCATAAGCAATCTTTTTTAGACTTCAATTTAAATTCTGAGGCTGATCTTGCCCTCAGGATTAAAACAGGCCTGTAGAGCAGCCTACAGAAACCAGACCACAGGCAACATGAGGAACTGCTTGTTGAAGGAAAGGGGGAGGGGCCTTAAACAGGCTGGAATGCAGGGCTTGCACGTACAATATGACTGCACATCTTCAGCATGTAGCACTCATTCATGGTATACAGGCATCTGACTTGTCTAAGTTGACTTATGGTTTTCAGTAAACGATGGCATATAGTTAAATTACACTTTAGATATTCAAACCAAAACAGAATGCTTTATACACAGATTTCTTTTTTTTTTTTTAAATCTTGATACTGGCAAGAAATGGTCTTGTTTATTCAGATTTGAAATCTATTAAAAAAAAGTGTGTAATTTTACAAGTTAAAAAAAAAAAGCTTAAAGGGTTAGTTCACCCAAAAATGAAAATTATGTCATTCCACACCTTCGTTAATCTTCAGAACATAAATTAAGATTTTTTTGATACAATATGAAGGCTTAGTGAGGCCTGCATTGCCAACAAGGTCATTTCCTTTTTCAATGCCCAGAAAGGTACTAAACATTTAAAACAGTTCAAGTGACTACAGTAGTTCAACCTTATGAAGCGATGCACACATAATTCAATGTTTTGTTTCGAGTCAGTAGTTCGGGGCCTGTATCAAACTGCCAAAGTCATGTGAACTATTGAATTACAAGACACTTAGGACATAACGAAGACTTACTGAAATCACGTGATTTTGGCACCCTGAACCCTGTGTTTTGAAATCACCCTTCACTAGATATTTTTGAATAAAGTAATTATTTTTTTGGCTCACAAAAAGTATTCTTGTCACTTTACAATATTACGGTTGAACCACTATAGTCACACAAACAGTTTTAAATATATCTTTAGTACCTTTCTGGGTGTTTGAAAGTAAATTAACTTGCTGGCAATATAGGCCTCACTGAGACATTGGATTTTATCAAAAATATCTTAATTTGTGTTCCGAAGAGGAATGAAGGTCTTTCTGGAACAACATGAGGGCGAGTAACAAATGACAGTTTTCATTTTTGGGTGAACTAACCCTTTAAGGCATTCTGGTAGGTCATACACAAAGAGGACCATAGACATCAAGTAGGTAAAGTGCGTCTCATATCACCAACCAGAATACTCCTTGGGGTTCTCCTTCTCTCCTCCCTTAAAGAACTTGATGGTGGGATATCCACGAACACCAAACTCTTGAGCGAGCTCAGATTCCTCCGTGGCATCTACCTTAGCTAGTCTGATTTCTGAGCCCTCAGCTTTCAGCATACCAGCTGCTTTGGCATATTCGGGAGCGAGGGCCTTGCAGTGCCCACACCATGGCGCATCTGCAATAAGCAAAAAGTAGTTAATTCAATACATTTTACATTTACTTTCACTGAGTGTTACCGATTTTACATCAAACATTAAAACTACATTACTAGTAATTTGGCTAAATGAACAGGTTAGTGGAGAAAACGACTAAACAGTAGGTTCACATGGGTGTAAAATGCTTATGAAGCAGTATGCGAATCAAATACCACAATCTTATCAAATAAAGTACTAGTGAAAGACTGCACTGTTTACGCTTTCCATTGTTCACAAGAAATAAAAGTTCTAAAATTTCTCAGATATATTGTGCAACAAAAGTTCTCTCTGATGTACACGTCAACCTAGCGCTGGGCCACTGGAAAGTCCCGCCCATATTACACGCTACCACGCCTATTATTATGACGAAACACTCGTGGACACCAGTGATTGGGTAAATTGGGGGTCTATCACGACCCTGCATCAGGATATACTTTGAGAGAGTCCAATGAATTTAGCCCGGTTAAGGTACATAAACTAACGAGCCCGGTAACAAGTTGAGAAGTCTTTTCTGATTAGAAATCCATTAATGCTTGTCCATTTCATGTCAGACCGCGTCTCATTTGCATGAAGTGATAAAATAGAAGCACCAACGACAAAAAAAAAAAAAGACGAAGAACAAGCGAAAGTGTAAATCAATGTCCGTTTTCCGTCCCAATACCGTTGTCTCCCTGAATATGTATGTGGCACTACAAATCTAACATGGATAGAATGCAATAATTTGTAAAGGGTTTCAATGCACTATTATGTGTCAAAACAGAGTTTTGGGGTAAGTGCAAATGACGTCTTTAACTAAATTTTGTGAAAATTTCACTCTTACGTTAGGAGTTACATGGCACACGTCTAGGTTACTACAAGGAGTTACACTCATGAACAGAGACCAAGCATTATGACTGCAAATTAAAACGAAGAACAAATAACTTATTTCACCAATAGCTGGTTTCGTTTTGCATTTTCCTCATGCACAAACTACCGTCGTAAAACAGGCATACAAATCAACGACAAATCAAACAAAGCTGGCGACTACTTACAAAACTCAACAAGGACATTTGGGTAAGTTTTGAGCGCCTCTTCGAAGTTACTTTTCTTCAGTACAAGCACGTCCTCCTCTTCAGGGATTTCAGCCGTGATCGTAGCGGCCAGTGCACACACAATCAACAACTTAAGCATTTCGAATCACCTCCAAACGCGCCAGATATTAATGAAACTGTGACGGAAACCGGGGAGACTGTTAGCACGGCAAGTATTCTTTCACCTTTAACAGTCTGAAGTGTCGCTTGAATTTTGTGTCTGCCGCTAATAACGTGGCAATGTGCGCAGGAAACAGAGGAAAGTGCTGCTGCGCATGCGCATTTATGAGGCCGAACGCCGTTCGTGTTGAATTGTGAGTGGACCGTGCGTCTCCTAGCACCTGGAAGTGAATCTGCCAGTCTTGAATGCGAATGTACAAATGCTACTACGGCAAATGCTTAGCACAATAAATATTATTTACGCTACGTGACCATCCGCTGGTATATTTGCAAAAATATGACGATATGGCCAGTCAACTGGCGAATTAACTCCGATCACGAATATCAATTTGACTGCATGACTTCACGCTTCAAGAAATTATTAATAATTAATATATGCATGTTTGTGGCTGTATCTGTTTAGTAACCACTGCCATTTAGGAAACTGACCTTTTTCAAATCTTAAAAGAATTAAGATGATTATGTAATAAAGTCCCGTTATTAGTAAGAGTTTTCGGTGCTTGAGCATATTTTAGAAAACAGTCAAAATAAAGGATTCAAAATCAATGCATCTAAGCAAAATATAGAGATTTTATTTGAAAAGTGAGATACAGAAGAAAAAAGATACAGTAAACAGGCCAACACATAGTCTAAAGATTTGCATGCTGCGGACTGCCAAACACAGGATAAAACAATGAACTGATACAGGAAATGGTGCACTATCACTTTCACCACTGCCTGTCTGTGGTTAATACTCTCTGAAAATATAGTTGACAAATGATTCTTAATGTTTGGTTGGTTTACGACTAAACTGAAAATAAGATGTTTTAAATAGGTTATTACGTTTTTATTAAATCTTGATGAAATGAGCATGGTTTGTTGTTGAATATAATATTAGCATAGGCACGGGCCATTCTACAGGACTAGTTCAAAGTCAGAGTTGAAAACGTCTTGAAAAAATGTCTGTTTCCTTCAATTTTGTATGTATGCAAATTGTGTAATATTCAAGGTACAATGTAATTATGCATTTAATTATCATATTGTATTTTCATAAAGTTTTGGAATATGTTTCCTTTCCCCTAATTTGTCACTACTGAAACACAATAACAAATAATTTAATTGGCAGGATTACATTTACCTATTACGATTTTGTTTACACCTACCTTTTAAATATACAGTGGGTACAGAAAGTATTCAGAATCCCTTAAATTTTTCACTCTTTGTTATATTGCAGCCATTTGCTAAAATCATCTAAGTTCATTTTTTCCCCATTAATGTACACACAGCACCCCATATTGACAGAATTCTTGACATTTTCGCAGATTTATTAAAAAAAAGAAAAACTGAAATATTACATGGTCCTAAGTATTCAGACCCTTTGCTGTGACACTCGTATATTTAACTCAGGTGCTGTCCATTTCTTCTGATCATCCTTGAGATGGTTCTACACCTTCATTTGATTCCAGCTGTGTTTGATTATACTGATTGGACTTGATTAGGAAAGCCACACACCTGTCTATATAAGACCTTACAGCTCACAGTGCATGTCAGAGTAAATGAGAATCATGAGGTCAAAGGAAGTGCCTGAAGAGCTCAGAGACAGAATTGTGGTAAGGCACAGATCTGGTCAAGGTACAAAAAAAATTCTGCTGCACTTAAGGTTCACACAGTGGCCTCCACAATCCTTACACGGAAGACGTTTTGGGATGACCAGAACCCTTCCTAGAGCTGGCCGTCTGGCCAAACTGAGCTATTGGGGGAGAAGAGCCTTGGTGAGAGAGGTAAAGAAGAACCTAAAGATCACTGTGGCTGGAAGAAAGTTGTAGAAAGTCCACCATCACTGCAGCCCTCCACCAGTCGGGGCTTTATGGCAGAGTGGCCCGATGGAAGCCTCTCCTCAGTGCAAGACACATGAAAGCCTGCATGGAGTTTGCTAAAAAACACCTAAAGGACTCCAAGATGGTGATAAATAAGATTCTCTGGTCTGATGAGAGCAAGATAGAACTTTTTGGCCTTAATTCTAAGCGGTATGTGTGGAGAAAACCAGGCACTGCTCATCACCTGTCCAATACAGTCCCAACAGTGAAGCATGGTGGTGTTTTTCAGCTGCAGGGACAGGACGACTGGTTGCAATTGAGGGAAAGATGAATGTGGCCAAGTACAGGGATATCCTGGCCAAAAACCTTCTCCAGAGTGTTCAGGACCTCAGACTGGGCTGAAGGTTTACCTTCCAACAAGACGATCCTAAGCACATAGCTAGAATGGCTCAGCCAGAGCCCTGACTTAAACCCAATTGAGCATCTCTGGAGAGACCTAAAAATGGCTGTCCACCAACGTTTACCATCCAACCTGACAGAACTGGAGAGGATCTGCAAGGAGGAATGGCAGAGGATCCCCAAATCCAGGTGTGAAAAACTTATTGCATCTTTCCCAAAAAGACTCATTGCTGTATTAGATCAAAAGGGTGCTTCTACTAAATACTGAGCAAAGGGTCTGAATACTTAGGACCATGTGATATTTCAGTTTTTCTTTTCTTAATAAATCTGCAAAGATGTCAAGAATTCTGTGTTTTTCTGTCAATATGGGGTGCTGTGTTTACATTAATGAGGGAAAAAGGAAAAACTTAAATGATTTTATCAAATGGCTGCAATATAACAAAGAGTGAAAAAATTAAGGGGGTCTGAGTACTCTCCGTACCCACTGTATATATAGTGCCACTTTTTAAAAGTTTTCACCGTTAAATCAATAACAATTACAATTTTAACAATATTTCACGTGTAATTTGTTGTATTATGAATCCAATCTTTCTTTATAAAAGGAAAAAAGTTTATCACACTGATTTCAAAGTTAAGGATTCATTAGTTTGAATCTACATTGAACCAAACACTATAAAACATATTAAAATACTAATTATTTGCATAACTGTACAAAATGTTGTTTATTTCCCCCAAAATGAATGATTATGTGTTCCCTTTTGTCACTACCAAAACAATGATGACATGTTTCGGCCGTGACTGTTTTGGTAGTGACAATTTTAGATACTTTTGAGCCAAGCACAAATGATATTCAGCACATGGTTACCTAGCACAGTTCTAAACTACAAAATGTATAGAATAACACCCTAAAAAAATTTGCTTATTTGCAGAAAAAAGGTGTTTGATAATGACGTTCATTAAAGTTACACACACATTTTCAGGCTTTTCAACACATTTAACTCAAAATGATGGTAGATATGTACTTTGAAAGAGAGACTATGAGAGGGAGGGACACATGAATATTTCCTGATCAAAAATGAAGAGGTGTGGTTAAAATCGGTCTCAGCCAATGGGCAAAGACATACACTGTTTCAGTATAGTGACATGAAAATGCAGGACACATTTTTGACATAATATTTCATTATTTAATAATAAAATGTAAAATAAATACATTTTTAACCACTTAAACAAAAACATCACAAATATATTTTTAAAAACCATAGAAAAAATTGCAAAAATTATTTCAATATTTTCACAAATTGAAATTTAGGGGTTAGGGTTTGGGACAGCCATCTCGCAACTGAATAATAAATAATGATTATATATATATATATATATATATATATATATATATATATATATATATATTGAGCTTATATTTTAAATATTACTGTCAGATTCAATAGATAATAGAGGGATCTTAGTAAACCTCTAAATTGGAATACTTAAATGCCTTTTAAATGTGTGTGTTTTTTTTGTTTGTTTGTTTGTTTTTTTTTGGGGGGGGGGGTTGTGGGACAGCAGTTTGCACCAATTCTGTAGAATGGCCCAGGTCTAACTGGGAATCAATAGTCTGTTTGAGGAAAGGGAGAAGGGAAAAGAAAACAAAAAAACAATAAAATATCTTCTATCCTGGCTCAATAAAAATGAATAATTTCTTAGCAGCAGTTATTTTTAATTAAACACTGCAAAACGTAATGAATAGAAAACTTCGGCGTTCTCCAGAGCGCAAGCTGTACATTTATTACGGTGGCCGAGAGAGCTCAATGCGCTGCAAATAAGAAAACACATGCAAATAGAAAAAAGCACCAACAAATTAAGAAAACATGATCATCAGTTTGACAACACATGTGCTGCAAATCCTCACAACACAAGCAAATACAGAAACGAGCTGCAAATCCTCACAACACAAGCAAACATAAAAACGCGCTGCAAATAGCATAAACCACAATGGAAATGTTTCAAGGGGACCCCAAAAAGTGTCTTGTGAGATTGTGAGTTGATTCGTGAGATTCATGAGATGTACGATGTACCTTCGTTAGAGAAAATCAAGATTCACCTTGGAGCAATTTAACAATTCAGGACCGATTTAGAAAAAAGTCTAATGGAAATGTATAGAAATATGCTTGCTGTATTATGACAACTTGTTCAATCATTTTGCATTTAATGACTTATACGATGAACTAATGACTTGACGTTTTGAGGGGTAAAACTATTGCTCAACATGACATAAGCAATTGATAATGTAGGAAACGGCAGAGAATTGTACATAATCATTTGCACAGATGTACCAAAACATTTGCAACTTGTTCAAAGAAATGAGAAACTGCTTTTTTGATGTACACAAGTGACACAATGATGTGAAGATTAAACAGGTAGTTTTGAGAATTTCAATTCTGATCTGAGAAATGTACCAAAGCGACTGAGAAAAACGGTGAAATATTTATTAATTTAGTTAAAGTACATTTAAAGGTATGATTCAAGTATAAAAAATTAATACCTTGAATTAATTTGAACAAAGTAGCATACTGAAAGTGCAAAAATTATATATAAATAGTAAACTATACCTTGTAAACGAGAGTAAAACAAATGATTAAACTAAAGGGTGGAGTCGATAGTGTTCCTGATACAACTACCAAAGATTCAGTAATCCGTGGATATTGATATGCAGCCAGGAATCGTGTTTCCAGATATTTATATGTACCTGATTTCGACCCAGGGGAAATTCATAAAGCAAATTTGCTCGTGAACGCTTTATATAAATATAATATAGGTAGGTCTAAATCCGGATGATCACTTATATAAATGTTATAGACTATTCATCATCCAGGCCTAAAACTTGTATAGCTATAGTTGTTGTCATTGTTTATTTAAAAACATCCCAATTATGCAGAATTTGTTAAACATTTAATTTATGAGTTGTCAATATATACAGTATATAAAAATACAATATATAGAGTATGATTTTATCCGAAAATTCAAGATATTGACAAAATGATAACTGCAAATTTACGTTTCGCTACATGGAGTCCAGTTGTTTAGTTACAGCGATCCATTTGCTTCTGTTTTTTTTTTTTTTAGCTTTCGGTAGTCTTTAAAAATATACCTCAGATTTATTGTCAGTTCTATTTGTACAGTCAGTCACAAAGCTCTTTCCTGTTTTGAATTAGTTTTGTGTTTTTCGCGGCATTCACGCTGAAAAACAATGCTGCCACTTAGTGGAAGTAACCGCAGTCACTCCGGCCGACTGTGACGTCACGTGCGCACCCTCTATAGATTAAAGTCTCTCATTTATTTCAAATCCAGTCATTCTTGGCCGCGAATATTACAAGTGTAGCTATTTTTTTTAAATTACAGTTTAACCTTTTAGAATCATGTCCATTTTTTGTTCACACAGCAAGTGACAAAACCTTTACCCAGTTTCGTAGCTACCATTCCGATGAAGTAAAATATTAAAATAAATTAAATAATAATAATAAAATAAATAAAAAAACAGGGACGTTTTATTCATCATTGTAAGCTTGCGACAGAAAATGTAGTGTTTTGATAGACTGAGAAGAGGTGGAACAACAACATTCCTGATTCCGTTAGAATGGCATCATAATAAAAAGCACCAAAAATCAGCAAATGGACAAATCAGATGAAACTTAATGTAGAAGCGGAAGACCAAATTATCTCTCGTTATACTCTTGCTATATTTAAACAGTCATAGCGGAGAAATAGTAAATCAGTTAAATGTTCTTTAATCAGCAAAGTTCCGGCACGCATAGAGATGGCAAATTATTTTTCGTTTGAACAAGGTCCTTGATTCAAGGATAAAAATAATGCAGCTGTTGCTATGCCAACTCCATTTATGTACTGAACTTGAGGACATAGTAGTTTCTGCATACAGATTCATATCTGACGCCACGGTGTGAATCTGGAGGGAACAATACAAACGACATGTGTAGTAAGGACAAGGAAACACAATGAAAGTAGTATGTACTCTTGTCAGTCAATAAAAAGTGAGTGTTTCAGAATGTTGAAAGAAATCAGTTTAATTTAGGAAAATTGAATGGACATAGCACATTAAAATGGGAAAGATCAGAGAAGACACTGCAGCGTACGTATTACCTTAATAACGTTATAATAACATTTCTGTGGTCTTAATAACAAAGTGAAAAACCAAGTGCAGGACCAGAAACAAACAGATAGCTTGTTCTTGGATGGGGTGGGAAGAAAGCGTTCAACTGAATTATAATCAAAACGAACACTAGAAAAGGCAATTAGAATGAAAATAATTGCTTTATGATAAATAATTTCTCCGCTAGATGGCACAACGGAACCATGTGGAAATGCCACCCATAAAAAGAACACCAGGCCCCTCTACTGGACAACAACGAGAACGCAGTGTCAGTGCTGTCTGCTTGACTACTAGGATTAAAATTTCATGTTGCAAGAAATGTTGTGAAAATGTGTTATTGATTCTATCGATGTAGCCCTTCCCCTTTGACTCTGTTAAATAGCTGTTAGAAGGGTTTGATGATTATGGGCATGACATCAGAGTCAACCTAAATACTAAACACTCCTTAATTAAAAATGACTTAACTCTACATGAATTAATTAATAAATGAAACATTTATTTAAGATACGACTGTACACACAAAACTCTTTACAAAGCTCTTTACCTGGCAGCCACAGTGCAGCGGCTCCAGTACACTCACCACACAATAGTGAAGAGGAGAGTATAGGGTGATAGAGCCAGTTCACTGGAAGGGGATTATTAGGAGGCCATGATTGTTGATGGACAAATGAAGGAATATTACACACAAAGATAATAATATAAGTAAACACAGTGAGCTCCACAAATATTGGCACCCTTGGTAAATATGAGCAAAACTGTGAAAATTTGTTTTTGCAATTTCTCCTCTTAGTCTTTGATTGAAAATATACACAAAAAGCTAACTTTTAAATAATGTCAAATAGTTGAAAGAAAAAAAAATCTTATCATAAAGCATTTTTTTTATTATTCTGAAATGTACGTATTCCCTAATTATTGACACCCCTTATTTGGGCAACCTCCCTTTGATAGCAGCTTTGGATGGACCTTCTCCTATAATGTGTAATAAGGTTGATGAACATGGCAACAGGTCTGAGACCATTCCTCCATATAGAACCCCTCTAGATCCTTCAGATTCAGAGGTCCATGATTGTGGACTCTTTTCTTTTGCCCATCACAGGTTTTCTTGGGTTTGGGTCAGGGGGCTGCTATTTTCATGGCAAAACCTTTATTCAGCGGTCAGTGAACTATCCTGTTGTTTATTTTGAGATGTTTTTTGGATCATTGTCATGCTGGCAGATCCAACCACAGCCCAGTTTAAGCTTTCTGACAAGGTCAAGTCAGGTTTTGATTTAATATTTACTGGTACTTGATTTTTTTATTTCTCTGTATCCAAACAAGTTGTCCAGGGTCTTTGGAATAAAATCAGCCCCACACAATTAAAGATCCGAGGCGCATTGGACACCAAGCAGTCTTGATGGATCACAACTTTTTCGCCTTTGTCCCATGGTAGGTCACCGACGCATAGGTCATGGTAGGTCAACTGCTCATATAGGTCTTCGATGAATGTATGCAGCCATGTTTGCCTTGGGCGTCCTTGCTTCCGTTTCCCGTGTGGTGTTGTCCATGACATGGTAATCGTTCTGGGGATAGGCGAAGAACATGGCTGGGAAATGAAAATGCGATCAGTGATGTAGGGACACAAATGAACACGGCTCCACACTCCAAATACACATCACTAAGCCGTGAAAATCAGACCCTGTCTGCTTGATTGAAGATGTGTATTACAAGAAATTGGGTGAATCAACAAAAGGATACTCCCTTTGTTCCACAATCACAAGCTCAGACCTGGCGGCAGTGGCGGTTCTACACGGAGGCCTAGGGAGGCCCGTGCCTCTGTAGATATGTCCCTGGCCACCCCTGTGGCCCCCCTGTGCTGACCAAAAAAAAAAAAAAGAATTATGACTTTATTATGATTTTACAAGCGAGCGCCAAAAGCGGAACTAACGTGACGGAACGTTCTACACGGGATAAATTAGAGCGGCGCCGGCCGCGTAAGTGACTCGTATCTCGTAAGTAACTGGTTGTTCCTGCACAATGTTGTGATGTTAATCACGTAACTTCATCTGTCTTGGCTGTTGCATTGCGATAACATACATTTGACTAAAGTAATCAACAGGTTATTATTGCCCATGTTAAGTAGGGAGGGATGGTTAGGCAACGAAATGTAATGCACGTTTTTTTTCTTCTGATAGTCATCATGAAACGAGGAAGGGACATAGCGTCCTTTTTTTGTTAACAAAAAAGTGAGAGAAACGAATCAAAGTATTGAGAGAGTCGAGGAGCAGAAAGAGGGAGAGCCAGAGGAGTCAGTGGAGGCTGGAGAGAAGGCAGGTGATGTAAGTGAGGAGTCTGACACAGAGAGGGAAATTCCAGAGGGTGAGAAGGATGAAGAAGAGTGTGAGGAGGAAGAAACATACAGGGACAGAGAGAGGAACAGCCAGAGGGACAGAAAGGGGATCCATGTGGATCAAATACTGCACCATCAGGTTTGTGATGAAGAAGGTTATTACTATTTGCAAAGCAGTTCAATTATAATTTCATTGTAGGCCTACTGTGTGTCCTTAAAATGGTGCTTTCTCCTGTAAAAAATTTGTCAATATGGATCTAATGTTTCTTATTTTAAAGTAAATACTAGGCCTACATTTTGAAATACATGCAGTACATGCAGATATGCACTACCAATCAGTTTGGAAACTGTACTATTTTGGTTGTTTTTGAAACAAGTCTCTTCTGCTCACCAAGGCTGGATTTATGTTATTAAAAATACAAAAAAAGCTCTAAAATTGTGAGATATTATTAAAATGTAAAATAACTGTTTTCTATGTGAATATATAGTAAAGTGTAATTTATATCCTGTGATCAAAGCTGAATTTATCATCATTACTCCAGTCTTCAGTGTCACATGATCCTTCACAAATCATTGATAATAATCATCAACATTAATGAACCTACCTTTTTTGCACCTGCACTCACTCTTGTACAATTGTTGTACAATGTTGTAATAAATGTTTATATGATTGTAAAGTAAAGTAGTTTATAATCTTTAAATATAATTTGTTACCATTTTTAATGTGCCCCTCTGATTAAACACTGGCCCCCCCCTTGGCCCCCCTAGTGAATATGGTCTAGAACCGCCACTGCCTGGCGGAACTGAGATGTAAAGCCTTTACCTTATAAGGAAGAAATTGACTCTGGGGAGGCGTTACAAGAACCGATTCACAGCAGGACCCCAGACATGCTGGCCCAGGGAATACCGCTTACGCATTTCAAAGACACTGCAGAGTTCCCTTTGATAATTCAGGAATTTCCAGAAAATGAATTCACTCTCTCTAACAAAACAGTCTAAAACTGCCAATGATATGATTTAGTTACTAGCAAGTAGCTAAGACATCATGTATGTACTGTGTGTGTTTCTAGAAAGCTTGTGAATTTCCTTTCGTGTTTTTAAACATTTAGTACAGGTAGACTTTTAGGAAAGTCTACCTCAATTATAGGAAGTATATACTATTTGGTATCTGTGTGATGGATGAATGATTTCCTGTAATTTGATGCAAATATATTGTTTGTAAAATGTACCACATTTGGACTGTGCAAGTTGATTTCACTTGAGCTCAACCAAGCCCTAAGAAGTTGGGGCACAATGGACATTATGCTAATCACGTGCAGGAACCGCCCAAAGTGATACCTGGTTGGTTGGAAACACCTGGAGGGAGTGGTCAGTGAAACATGCTTAAAACTCAACGACACGCATTCCCACGCGCTTGCCGTTTGCCTTTCTGCTTTTGCCTTGACCTTCGGGGATTCGTGCGACCTCAACATCGTCCTGCAACACGATACCCGTTTCAAGAACTCTCCAAGTTCGTTTGCTTCAGCAACTTCACCAGAGACGCAGAGAAACTTGGTCACGCAGCAACGCGTAACCCGGCAACAAACCCACGTGGCTCTCCCTCCGGCAACCAACCATCTTTCATCGGAGCCTCGAACGCAACAAAGACCGACCTCCAGCCAATCAACGCGCAGATATCCACGTGCAAATCCGTCATGAAGAGAATGTTCGCTCACGAAATGCAAGTATTACAGTCTCCTCAATCTTGCTGAAGCTGGTGTAATTTTTATTAAGCAAATGAACTTAGGTTGAATTGCTAGTACTAATTCTCTCAGGTTGCGGTTAAAGAAATAGTATTGAACGCTAGATATTTGGGACTCCAACCACCCTCCGTAACAATAACTCAATTTCCCTGTCACTGTATGAATGAGTGTGTGTATGTGTTTTCGTTAGATTAGTTTGTGTGTATTAGAGTAGCTTAATAAAGTCTTGTTTTAACTTTTCACCTATACAAGAGTCTTTTGTTGTGTGCTTACAAGTTACTGCCTTAAACTGTCGATTACGTTACCTTGCTCTTATTGGTAATCATAACTGTATATTATTCCCGTTGGCCACGGGATAATATTCTGTCCAGAATTGATAAAGTACCTTAACCTCAATTTGCCGGTGGACGAATAATTGTAGAGGTGTTAAATATTAATTCGGAATAATTTTATATATAGTGAATCGGTTCTTATTCACTGTAATTCAATCACCTTTGAGTTATATTGATATTAGATCCCTATTCCCTTACAGTGACAACATCGGCCAAGGGGCAGGTAATAGTTGATTGGTATATTTCCTTATTGCTGACATGGTCGCGGTATGAGACCCGGAGTATCTTACTGGCGATTTCCAGGTCTCACTCGCATAGATTGGCGTTGGAATGACAATCGAATTTAGAAGTCGGATTTTTGTTCCTGGGGGATTGTATTATATGTCCAAATCAGCTGAAGTCGCCGCATAACCACAGTTGCCATGTCAACTCGCGATGTCTTGGTCTGAGCTGCCGTCCGCCATCACCATGCTGCCAAGATAAGTAAACTGATCAACTTCATCCAAAGGCTGTTGGTCAATGTGTACTGGAGTACGCATGCGAACATAGCCTATACGAAGGATCTCGCACTTGGATGTGTTTATCTGGAGTCCGTATTTTTCCGTTTTGCTTTCCAGCACTGTACGAAAGCCTGTCCTAGGAACCAAAGTTGTTGCCACACGGACTGATTATAGTGGAACACACAGGAAGACGGTGTGGAGAATGTTCATCTCTGCACGCTTGTTTATGTTCTGTTTGAATGCGTTTATGCCTTGATGTAAGTACATCTGTTTAGGTATATAAATAGAATGTATGTTATTGATGTCCCGCGATCGTTCTGCGGTTACCATCGGCGCGTTTGGAGCGCCGCAGCGGCCGTAATTTGCCGCGAGTGAAATGCGCTAATCAGTATTAGCATCGGCAGTATTCTAAACTGTGTCATCAATGTGTTTACATTAATATTTCGCCATTGTACAATTTATAACGACTATTTGCATTGATAAGGCTGTTATTACTGTTAAGGATGCAGACTTGAGTGTGAATCATTGTTTATTGCATTTGTTCAATATCATGCCAGTGTATAAATGATTCTCAGAATATTTCTTTATAATTATATTTCTTTATTGTTCCTTTTAGACCATTGATACAGACGTCATTGCTTCAGAACAACTGGTTCAGATGACAACATAAAGACTGTTAAATAAATACATCTTTGTGAAGTATCTCTTCTCCGACCCCTGATTCTCTGACCGGAATCCTGTCCATATTTGGCCGCCTCAATCAGCGTATTATAAAGTAGCACCTCACGCCTCCGCTACAAGCACAACTGTTAGCTTGCAGAGTGATAGTCATAGACATATACACCAGACGTCGCTTGGCTACGGCAGATCATTGGAACCAATGCGTCAATAGCGCCGCCATCTCGGAACAGGGGACTCTTCCTCTTTAATGCATCAGCGTCAATGTAGGCAAAGGTCTAACAGGAATAAAATCACCATAAATAGTCATGAACGCGATTTTCTAGTTCTCTTTCATCATCTCGTGTTCGAGATCCACCTATGGGAAGGGCATCCGTACCTGACCTCTGCAAAAGCATCCAATTGCACCAAGTCTGGCTAGACAGACAGCGGCGCGCAGCCAATGTCAGGTAAGGCCCCACCCCCTTACCTGGGTACATATAGGCTGTGCGCGCCGTTATTCCTCAGTCAACATTCGCTTCTCGCGATCTCTGCACAGCTCGGGTTAGAAATCTGTTCACCTTCGAGTCCTCAGGAGGACACATCGTCTGATCAGCCTCCGCCGGACGTGTCAGATTTTTCTCCAGCCCTATAAGCTGTTCTTGCGTCCTGAGCCGCCCACGCTCCATATCTGCTCCCCCGCTACGGTATGTCTCACTCCAAACCACCCGCATCCCCCGGTGGCTGCGCATCACGGGCCTGCCCGGCCTCGTGCGGCGCGCTTATCGCCGCCAAGGATCCGCACCCCTTCTGTGTGGTCTGCTTGGGCCTCAAGCATGCGCAAGAGGCCTTGGAGATCCCAGAGAATTGTAGCCATTGCCTCTCGCTGCCTAAAAAGCTTCTGTGGCGCCGTCTCAAAGTTGCCGCGACACAGTGCGTCGATCTCGGCCTTTCCGACTCGGATGGGGGACAGTGTGACGACGCTGCGCTACCGGGGGCCTCCCGGGGCGCAGCACCATCAAATTGGGCTGACCAGCCCAATCCTGCGTTTCCCGAAGAGGACATCTTCGGGGATAATATTCAGTTTGCCGACGAACCGGCCGGTTCCGGCGATGAGGACGACGCAGGCCTGCTTGGAGTTTCCGAGGACGAGGAGGCCATCCCGCCCGCTAGCACTCCCCTGGCTAACGCCCCCGCTGTTCTTCCTCAGTCCATCCTCCTGGAAGTGTGTGAACGAGCGGCCGCTCGTCTCAACGTTGAGCGCCACCACAGAGCGCCACCGACCAGGAGAGGGACATCTACAACGGCAAATTGCTGGGACTGCCACCCGGCCCTAGGAAACAGCTCTTTCCCATCCTCCCCGCGTGCGCGAAACACATGAGGCATTACTGGGGCGACCCCCTCCAACTCAAGCATGGTCTCGCGGGTCTCGAGGTTCAGGATATGGCGGCTCTCGGCATGGGTGACCCCCCCGCCATCGAGCCTTCTATTGCCAGACACCTAAACCCTGTCCACGGCGGGCTGCTCGCTCCCCCGAAGCCGGTCTTGCCGGGCAAAATGGATCGCTTTTCTGCATCCATACATCAATCGGCTTATAAGTCGTCGGCATTGGCGGTCAGGGCCCTCAGTGTTTCTTCTCTCCTTTCCGCTTATCAGGCGGAAATTTTAGACGACTTGGGACAGCAATTGGACAAAGGGACGCCCTCCCCTGCCCTTTGGAAGGAGATCGTCACGGTGAACGATCTCGTCCTCCGCAATGCCCGTCAGGCCGTCCAAGCCTGCGGGCGCTCCATGGCGCTCTCGGTGGTGGGAGAGCGCGCTCTCTGGCTTAACTTATCGGGCCTCCCCGACAGCGGAAAAAGGCGCATCGCGGGCGCTCCGGTCGAGCCCGGCCGGGCTCTTTTTGGTCCCGCGGTGGCTCTTATGCAGCAACGATACGATGATAAGAAGAAAGAAGATGAGGCTTTCAAGTTATGTCTTCCTAGGAAGGCAGCCCCTCGCCAGGTGCCCCCTGCACGGTTGCCTAACCCTCCTGTCGCGGGACGACCACCCCATCAGGGCAAGGACAGGCCCCGTAACAAGCCCCCCCAGCGGCAGAACAACCCACCTGCTGCAAAACCTTGGGGCAGAGCTTCGCCCGCCGCGGCCACGACGGGGAAGCCCTCTAACCAACCCCCCCCCCGACCCGAAACGCAAGCGGCCGGCCTGATGCCGGATCGAGGGGGGCGCCGAGTCTACGTTCTCGAGCCGCAAGCTCTTTAGACTTCCGTCATGCCCCCGAGCCCCCGTTCAAGAGACGGTGGGTATCGCATTCACAGGGCGACAGCCCTCTGCCCGCGGCTACCCAGCCCGTGTTTTTTCCCCCCACGTTCTGGGGGTCTGTTGTGAGGAGAAGTACACAAGCAGTGTTGCCCCTAAGCACATTCTCTGTTCCCCTCACCCAACCAATAAAGGCTTCGGCCCCTGTGTGCCCCACAAAAAAATACACACAAAACAAAACAAAACTAACAAATCATATGAATTTGTTTCAGGGAGAGTTCATCTCTCTGCAGAGAGATCACCTCTCTCTGTTGGGAGAGAACATCTCTCGGAACCCCGGCATGCCGCCCCTAGTGTGCCCACTAGAGGGCGCCATTGCATCACAAATGAGCCGACAGGGCGCTCGAGCTACGAGTCAGCCTGGCAGGCTGTTTCGGCCCACGAGTGGGTAATGCGCACAATACTGCAGGGCTACAGACTGCAGTTTGTCATGAAACCCCCGCGGTTCAACGGTGTCCTTCCCTCTCACACGGAGGAGAGCGCCGCTCATGTCCTGAAAGAGGAAATCTCTTCCCTCCTAATAAAAGGAGCGATTCAGGTGGTGCCCCCCACTTTGATAAATCAGGGTTTTTATTCTCGCTATTTCCTGGTTCCGAAAAAGGACGGTTCTCTCCGCCCTATTTTGGACCTACGAGTGTTGAACAAACATTTGAGGAAATACAAGTTCAGAATGTTAACCCACGGCACTCTGACTCGAGTCATAAAACAGAACGACTGGTTCACATCGGTCGATCTGAAAGACGCTTTTTTCCACATAAGCGTTTATCCGCCACACAGGAAGTTTCTTCGTTTTGCCTATCAAGGCACATGTTACGAATTCACGGTCCTCCCGTTTGGGCTTGCATTAAGTCCTCGGACCTTTTGTCTGTGTGCGGAGGCGGGCTTAGCGCCCCTGAGAATGTCAGGTCTGCGGATTCTGACTTATATAGATGATTGGCTCATCATTGCCGAATCGAAAGAGAAAGTGCTGCAGGACACCCGTCGTGTGCTCACACACATCACTTCACTCGGGTTCAGGGTAAATGCGAACAAAAGCAACCTTTCACCCAGTCAGAATGTGATTTTCCTGGGCTTGGAGTTGAACTCAGTCTCCATGCGAGCGCGCCTCTCGCAAGAGCGCATTCTCTCTCCAATGAATTGTGTGTCACAGTTCAGACAGGGAGCGAGTGTGCAATATCGCACATGTCTCAAACTGCAGGGTCTTATGGCTTCATCTATCCAGGTTTTGCCTCTGGGACTTCTGAGAATGAGGGCGTTCATGAAATGGGTGTTATCACTGCATTTCAGCCCATTACGCGATCTTTGCTGCTCTGTAACAGTGACGCGCGCCTGCACGGCGGCCTTGCGCCATTGGAGGAGCGCAGACTTTTACGCACAGGGAACCCCTTTGGGGACGGTGATGTTGCGGAAAGTCGTGACGACAGACGCGTCCCTAACAGGCTGGGGTGCCACCCAGGAGGGCAGAACGGTGAACGGTTTGTGGCCAAACACACTACGTTCAGCGCACATAAATTATTTAGAGCTCATGACCATTTGGAAAGCTCTGAATCATTTTCTGCCTCATCTGCTGGGACATCATGTGCTCGTACGCTGCGACAACACCGCAGCAGTAGCATATATCAATCACCAGGGCGGGTTGCGCTCTTCGAAGCTCCATGCTCTAGCTCACAAGCTTTTAGTGTGGAGCGGGCGGTTCTTCCTGTCGTTACGCGCGACTCATGTTCCGGGGATTCTGAACAGAGGCGCGGACCTTCTATCGAGGGGGAACCCACTCTACGGAGATTGGCGACTCCACCCTCAGATAGTGGGTTTGATTTGGAAGAGATTCGGACAGGCAGCCGTAGATCTATTCGCCTCGCGCGAAAACAACCACTGTCTTATGTTCTTCTCACTAAAGGACGCGGACGCGCCCCTCGGAGTGGACACGCTGGCCCACCCATGGCCCGAAGTGCTGCTGTATGCTTTTCCTCCCCTGTGCCTGATAATTCCCACGCTGGCCAGGGTGAGAGAGCGGGGTCTGTCTCTCATTCTGATCGCACCCAGGTGGCCCAAAGCGCCGTGGCTGGCAGAGATAACTCCTCTGTTATATGCCCAGCCGTGGTGCCTCCCCCTCCGCACAGACTTATTGTCTCAAGCGAACGGGGAAATTTATCACCCTCATCCAGACAGGTTGGCTCTCTGGGCCTGGCCCGTGAGAGGGCAAACTTAAATGCGCTAGGGCTCTCCCAGCGTGTGGTTGCCACTATACAGAATGCCAGGGCAGTTTCCACACGGTCCCTGTATGATTGTAAGTGGCAAGTGTTTGATGGGTGGTGTGATGGGCGTGGTCTCACATCATATCAGTGCTCTGTTCCTGATATTTTGTGTTTCCTGCAAGACCTTATGGATAAAGGCAGGTCTTTTTCCACTATTAAAGTCTACTTGGCGGCTATTTCTGCCTGTCATGTAGGCTTTGAGGGCTCAACGGTCGGGCAGCATCCTCTAATCTGCAGATTTATGAAGGGCGCCCGTCGTTCCTTGCCAGTCATCAGGAGAACTGTTCCTGAGTCGGACCTCTCCGTGGTGCTGGAGGCTCTGTCTCAATTTCCTTTTGAGCCCCTGGGAAATATTTCCCTGAAGCTGCTGTCTTTCAAGACGGCTTTGCTCTTGGCCCTGGCCTCAGCTAGACGTGTCGGTGAGCTGCACGCGCTCTCAGTTCATCCCGCGTGCACTAAATTCTCTCTTAGCGGAGATAAGGTTTTTCTCAAGCCTAACCCGGCTTTTATGCCTAAGTGCTTCCCTGCATTTACAGTGGAGGTGTTGGAGCTGTCCGCCTTTCATCCTCCACCTTTTTCCTCTACGGAGGATCAGAGGTTAAACGCTCTGTGTCCTGTTCGCGCGTTACAAACGTATATAACTAGGACCAGCGTTTTCTGCAGGAGCGACCAGCTCTTTGTTTCATGGGCACCCCCCCGCCAAGGGGGTCCCATATCTAAGCAACGCCTTTCACACTGGCTTGTGGAAGCGATTGCTCTGGCTTACGAGTCGAGGGGTGTGCAGCCCCCTGAGAACATCAGAGCTCATTCTACGAGGGGCTTAGCTGCTTCTTGGGCTTTGTTCAAGGGGGTTTCATTGCAGGACATCTGCTCTGCTGCTAGCTGGGCCTCTCCCCATACGTTTGTTCGTTACTACCGTCTGGATGTCACCAAATCCTCGGTAGCACACTCTGTTTTGGGGGTGGGGTCTTCATAGCCCCCGGTTACCTCCCCTTCTTCTTCCCTTTTCAGTGTCACCGCTGTATGGGTTCGGGGGAGGGCGGGCCAACAGGCCGCACATGTTCGTGTCACCAAGCATGCATTTTCATTCCTGCCCGTATGTATTTCACATGGGTTGTTGGGTGCATTTACATGTGAGTGCTTCACGCATTTTCATGTCCTGTATGCGCACTACAGGGATGTGTGTGTATATCAGGTTGCTTGGTGGTTTATTATGGGACGGGTCAGGCACCGCCCCTAGGGGTGACCGTCCTTTTTCTGGCTCGCAGAACCTCACTGTGAGTGTATTGGGCAATCGGGGAGCTGTCCATGTCTCTCCCATAGGTGGATCTCGAACACGAGATGATGAAAGAGAACAATAGGTTACTGTCGTAACCCCGGTTCTCTGAAACATCGAGTGGAGAGATCCACCAGCTTTGCCCCGCTTGCCGCACGAGAAGCGAATATACTTGCTGAGGAATAACGGCGCGCACAGCCTATATGTACCCAGGTAAGGGCGTGGGGCCTTACCTGACATTGGCTGCACGCCGCTGTCTGTCTAGCCAGACTTGGTGCAATTGGATGCTTCTGCAGAGGTCAGGTACGGATGCCCTTCCCATAGGTGGATCTCTCCACTCGATGTTTCAGAGAACCGGGGTTACGACAGTAACCTATTGTTTTTCTTTTGGGTTCATTCCAACGGTCAGACATGTATTTATCATTGAGTCCAGAGAAATTTAAGGTTTTGATTATTAAGATTATCTACTTTTTAAAAATATAATGCATAGTGCTAGTAGCCCTAAGTTTATTAGTCACATTCTTCCACTTGAGTAAACTTCGAATGAACTATCGCTCCTTACCTTAGCCTACTGCATGCAAAATTGCTACAATGGTGTGACTATACATGTGAATTTAAACATTCAAATTGTATTGGTTTATTAAATATGATACACAAAGCAATTTGCTGGTGGAAGCAAATCACAATTTTGAGAGGAACGTTTATCATTGACGTCTCTGTTTATCACTTGGGAATCTACAAACCGATTCAGAGTATTTTATTTAATGCCATGTGAGCAATCAAAGCTATTTTCATGGCAAAAATTAAATTACAAAAACACAAATATCATATAAATACAATAAAAACAAAACAAATAAACAGCAAGTCATATTATACAATTTTTTTTAATTAACATGATAAAAAAAATCCAAAACCTTTTCAGGCATAATCTCATTAAATATGTCCTTAAGTGAAGTAACTTCATAAAAGAGCATTCTGCTTGTGTTCAGTCCAGGACAATCTAATAAAATATGTTTGACAGACAAGGGAATCTTACAAAACATACATAAAGTTGGGTCTTTAAGTAAAAAAGCATGGGTCAATTTTTAATGTCCTAATTAAGAGCTTCGGAATCTACAAACAAAATAAATCCATAAGTCCATAGTATTTAGTGTACTTCCAGGGACACAGAGCAGAGTAGAGGCTGGCTGAAAAGGTTTGTTCCCGGTTTTTTGTTGTTGTAAACAGTTTCTGTTTTTCCCCATCACGTCGTATCTCATCAGATACAATCGGGGTAAACAGCCAGAACTAGTGTGTTTGGTTAAACTTGTTTATTTGTTTTAACTTAAGACTCATCTCCGTTCGCCAAGAATGCTGACTGGAAATAGACGGAGACTGAACTCGGACACACAGCGCCAGTCGGAGAAACTATTGAATAGAGACCAAATCAACTGTCCACATTTCCAACATCTTACGATCACATTACATTGATATAAATACATTCTGTTCATTGTCGGTTTTCCTAACTGTCAAAAACTAATGGGTAACTAGCATGGATTAGCTGCGGTCATTAACCAAAGACTGAAACAAACCCACGTAACCAGAAATATAATTTCGTAACATTCAATATCATCAAACACATTCTCACTTGTGAAATGTAATCCCTTGCTGTCTGGTTTTAAGATTTCTTTCGTTTGAACACCCATACGCAGCACAAAAGTCCGGTACCGTCCATGAATTCAAAAGTTCAGGCGGAGATAGCAGCGTTACCGAGCTGCTTCCTATGACAAGACCCCTGTTCCAAGATGGCGGCGCTTTTGACGCATGCTGAGAACCCCCAGGCGACGTCTAGTGTATATGTCTATGAGTGATAGTTGAGTAGATCATATCAGCAACAAAATCTAAATCCACAAGTTGTCCTCTGTCTCGCCATTGTAGGCTGTGGTCGCCATTTTAACGAATTAAGAGAGATCGTACAAAATACATGTTTTTAATTTAGTACTGTCCTGAATAAGATATTTTATGTAAAAGATGTTTATAGTCCACAAGACAAAAAAAGAAGCTAAATTAATAAAAATGAACCCATTCAAAAGTTTACATACCCTTGATTCTTAAAACTGTGTGGCGTTACATGATCCATGACTGTTTGTTTGTTTTGTGATGGTTGTTCATGAGTCCCTTATTTTTCTTGAGCAGTTAAACTGCGCATTTTTCCTCTGAAAATTCCTCCAGGTCCTGCAAATTCTTTGGTTTTCTAGCATCGTTTGCATATTTGAACCCTTTACAGCAGTGACTGTATGATTTTGAGATCCATCATTTCACTCTGTGGACAACTGAGGCACTCATACGCAAGTATTACAAAAGTTTCACACATTCAGCTGATACACCAGGAAACAATGCATTAAGAGGGGGATGGATGTTAAAATCATTCTCTGCTGTAAAGGGTTCAGATATGCAAAGTTATTGAACCAAAATGAATCAGCACTGAACTGATTTCACCTGAATAATGACTGTTTACTATTGTCTTTTTGTTCACATTATTGAATCATTTTCCAGTTTTATCACAGTACCGCTGCTTTGTAAAAACAAACCTTTAGAATCTACTCGGTAAAATTGAGGTAACAATTTGAACTCACTTTGTTTGGGTAGATTTCATCCAATATTTTTGAGTAAAGAGTACCTAAATTTAACAGGTATGACACACTAAACAAAATTAGACAAAGTCTACTTAATTTTTCTCAATACATTGCACAGCTAATTACTTAAAAAAAAAAAAAATTAGTAAGAACAACTGTAATGTTAGCTGGAAACAGTTCATATACTTAATTATTATTCATAATAATAAGTCAGTTGAAATAATTAAATAAAACTTTTTCAGCGATGGTTAAATTGATCTAAAAATGGCTGGACACAGGAGATCCCATCTATTACTTTTTATTGAACAAATAAAAAACATTTAATTTTGTTTATTTATTCAAACTAACAAAATGTTAATCACAATACATACAAATTCTTCAACAGTTCCCATTTAAAAATAATGGGAAGTCAGAATATAAAAGCAACATTCTTAAATACTCTCTCACATTTTGTAATTTTAAACAACAAGAAACTGCAATTTGATGTAATGTGTGGCTATGTGTATAACCTTAGATCTGAAATAAGAGCAGAGGCTGATCTCATTTACTTCAATGGACTGACATGCTATATGGATACAAACAAACATTTAAATTTTTGAAACACTTAACACTACTTAATGTATACAAAAGAACCCATATAATTCGATTTTAAGCAACATGCGACAAGAAATCAAGACGAATCATACTCGTATGATAACTTTACAATATGCTTTTATTAGTTAACAGTTTAATGGTTAGTTCACCCAAAAAAGAAAATTCTGTCATCATTTATTCACCCTCATGTCGTTCCAAACCCATAAGACTTTCGTTTATCTTTGGAACACAAAATAAGATTTTTTTTGATGATTTCTGTCATTCATCAACTCACACATCAGTTGTGGTAAACGAAAGCCCAAGCAAGTTTGCTTAATGTGTAAGAACCAATGAGGTTCATTCTCATGTGTTGCGCAGCACGTTTTAGCTTCCAGAAGAGGTTTGCGTCAAGTAATTTAAAAGCCTAAATTAAATCTGTTCATCATATACAGTGATTAGTTTTACGATCTCTTTATGAACTTTTAAGGAGCAAAGTTGTAGTTGTAGACTGTCAATGGAGGGACAGAAATCACTCAAATTAACAAACTAAACGTTAGTTAATGTATTAACTAACATGTACTAACCATGAACAATACATTCAATACAACATACATATTGTTACTATATTTACTAATCTTCATTAACATTAATGAAAATACAGTAGTTCATTGATTGTTCATTGTTCACAGTGCATTAACTAATGTTAACAAGATTTTAATAACGTATTAGTAAATATTGAAATTAACATTAACAAAGATTAATAAATGCATTATTTGATCATTTTAACTAATATAGTTAACTAAAGGTAACTAATCAACCTTATTATAAAATGGTACCAAAATATCTTCATTTGTGTTCCTAAGATGAACAATAGTCTTTCGGGTTTGGAATAACATGAGGGTGAGTAATTAATGACAGAATTTTCATTCTTGGGTGAACAAACCATTTAAATACTTTAATTAACATGAATGAAGAATGAACAATACTTCTAAAGCATTTATTCATCTTAATATTAATTTGAGCATTCACTAATACATTATTAAAATAAAAAGTTTTTATTTTATGCACTGTTAATGCACTGAACTAACATGAAAAAACAACAAATGACTGTATTTTTATTATTGCTCATTTTTAGTTAATACATTTACTAATGTTAACAAATGAAACTTTATTGTAGTTTTTCCACTTTATAAAACTTCAACACCTCCCATTCAAAAATAGACGTTGTCATGTCTGGCTTATAGGATTCTTTTTGCATGGTCTTCAGATAGCCTATCTTTCTGTGAAAGAAAAAGAAAGTCAGTTTTTTTTTTTTTTTAATCTTTTACCATTTTTAATCAGATATTAGAATATTATTTCAAAAGTGCTACCACATCAAGATGAGCAGCCGTTAAAGCTAGGTGATATACTAGCTTCATATAAGTTGCATTTACATGTGTCATGATTATCAGCTGGAGTGCCCGTGATAGCCCCTAGAGGGCACGCCACCCTGAACTGTTGTTCACTATCGGACTCCATTTCCCACAATTCACCACACTGGAACTCTCACTCACTCACTCACTCACTCACTCACTCACTCTCACACACACACACACACACACACACACACACACACACACACACACACGCACACTTACCTTGTCACTGATCACCCTAGCCAGCTGTAGCACATTATTTGGACTATATAAGCACTCTGCACAGACACTTCGTTGGAGTCTTGATTTGCTGTTAGTGGTCAATTCTGAGCATTATTCCCCGTGATTGTTTTCCCTGTTTCTTGACTCTGCCTGTTATTTCCGTTGTTTGATTCCTTCTGCCTGTCTCGACATTTCTGCCTGTCCACCGACTACGATTCTGCCTATTCCTCTGAAATACTTGTTTGATGTTCTGTGACTATTACCTGTTTGACTACCTCTGTTAAAATAAAGCCTGCATTTGGATCTGCACCCGCATTTTCACGCACCTCTTCATTACAACATGAATGGAGATGATAGCCGTTTTGAATTTTCTTTGAGGTTTAACACATATTTTGGAAAATAACTACACTGTGCAATCTGCAACCACAAGTTCACTAAAACACAGCTCAATGCAAAAGTGAATTGGCACAAAATTGAGGTTAATGATCACAAAAGGAACATAAAATGCATTGCATGTGTTTATATCTTGCAGTTTCTGTCTGTTTCACCACAGCACATGCTAACGTTAGTTGATGTTATGCTAACCATGTGCTCGAGGGTTGAACAAAATTCTTTATGTATGTATACACACACACACAGCGGGTAAAATAAGTATTGAATAGGTTATTGAATATGTTAACATTTTTATTATTACAATTACAATTTTACAAAGTTCCAATGTAGCAATTCACAAAATTTTGACCAGACGTTGGTATTAGCTCAAAAAATCAATACAAATAAGGAGATCATAATACTACAATCCATAAAATAAGTTGTGTGTAATAAAGTGAAATGACACAGGGAAAAAAGTATTGAACACACTAAGAAAAAGCAGTACACTAAGGCAAGGCAAGTCAAGAAAGCAACAGATTTCACTAAGTAGTTCTACCTCCTACCTGTGCAAATTAGAATCAGTTGGGTTAGAGCATGTTGTTAGGTTAGAAAAAGACTTACCCACCTCTGAATGCAAGTATTGGACATCTCATGATGTGTAGAGGCAAAGAGCTCTCCCAAGACTTTCACTGCAAGATTTTTGCTGTTAATAACAACGGTAACTGGAGGATACAGAAGGATTACAGAAAGATTTTCCAACTCCTAAAGTACCATAGGGGCCATTTTCCACAACTGAAAGGAACATCATTCCACCATCAGTTGCCATGCAAAGGAGCTCCTATCAAACTTTTGGCAACAATATCACAAGCTGTGTTTGGAGGAGGCATGGCCCTAAAAATACCATACCAACAGTGATGTTTTCGTGGTGGAAGCATCATGGTATGAGGCTGTTTCTGTTCTCATGGTACTGGCAGAATCAATATTATTGAGGGGAAGATAAATGAAGCTTTATGTACTGGAAATTCTTGAGATGACTTTGTCAACACGGTCTCATCCCTATTCGTCACATGCTGCCGTTTGGTCATTTCCCCTTCATGTCAACACTCCGACGTCGAGGGTACCCCTATTCGTCAATAAGCCGACGTTTAGGGTCTTTCGATAGATTTGAATGCAAATCCCTCATCGTCGGATTTTGACAAAAGGGGTTTAGGCATCCAGCCGTTTTCCTGCGCTGGAAAGTATTGCTTCAGGTGATTGATTTTGTGCTGCAAATGTGTATTTTGCAGTAGCGTGCGTCGTCGCATGGACTGTTGGTGCGGTCACCATACATTTTCGTGGGGCAGAAACCCTTGTCTAAATCGATACCACGACTTTTATATATAATTTCATATATATAAAATATATCATTTTGGCCTACGTTAAAATGGCATAATTACAGGACTTAACGGACTGCATATTTGCTGTAGGCTTAAACGTGTCTTAATTTAGGTGAGATATTTTATATCTCATTGTGATTCAACAAACAGTTGTATTTGATTTGATTTGCAAATTATCATAAATCCTACTTCCTTTTACCATATAGGTACAAATTCTGGTTCATCAACATCCCATAATAGTTATCCACTCAACATGGTATACAATTTAGTTAGAAAACATCTTATAACTCCCCTAACTTCTTCCCAGCTAACTGACCTTAAGGGCAGAAAGAGTCATTAATTCTTAAGTCACTGCTCAGAGAAACTATACTATGAAAGATGTATGGTAAAGCATACAAACCTAACCCATAAAACTAAAAGATAACACATGTAGTCTTCATGGTCATTGATCAAGATCTGACCCTTACATAGGTGGCTTAACATCCATTGGGCTGCAGTCTGTTTTCTATCTTCAGTTCGTCGCCACACATTCTTAGACCATTAACACCCTTTTGAAAACATCATGTCTTAAAAACAATTAGAGACAAAAATATAATAAATGCAAATGGTAACATACATATACCTATATGTTAACAATCAAATTTAATTTTCCTCTTGATTTAAAGATTATGAAAAGATCATATAAGGAAATCTATGTAACTCATGTAAGATTAACAAAATTAATCATGTATTGGCAACAACATTGATTGAATACACATAAGAAAATAATATTTCCCTTGCAGTACTCTTCAACTGTGAGTGACGGAATCGAAAACAAAAATCCAGAAAATCACATTGTATGATTTTTAAATAATTAATTTGCATTTTATTGCATGACATAAGTATTTGATCACCTACCAACAAGTAAAAATTCCGGCTCTCACACCTCCTGTTCTCCACTCATTACCTGTATTTACTGCACCTGTTTGAACTCGTTAACTATAAAAAAAGACACCTGTCCACACACTCAATCAAACAGACTCCAACCTCTCCACAATGGTCAAGACCAGAGAGCTGTGTAAGGTCATCAGGGATAAAATTGTAGACCTGCACAATGCTGGAATGGGCTACAGGACAATAGGCAAGCAGCTTGGTGAGAAGGCAACAACTGTTGGTGCAATTATTAGAAAATGGTTCAAGATAACTGTCAATCTCCCTCGGTCTGGGGCACCATGCAAGATCTCACCTCGTGGGGCATCAATGATCATGAGGAAGGTGAAGGATCAGCCCAGAACTATATGCAGGACCTGGTCAATGACCTGAAGAGAGCTGGGACCACAGTCTCAAAGAAAACCATTAATATCACACTACGCCGTCATGGATTAAATCCTGCAGCTCCCCCTACTCAAGCCAGCGCATGTCCAGGCCCGTCAGAAGTTTGCCAATATCACACTACGCCGTCATGGTTTAAATCCTGCAAGCTCCCCCTACTCAAGCCAGCACATGTCCAGGCCCGTCTGAAGTTTGCCAATGACCATCTGGATGATCCAGAGGAGGAATGGGAGAAGGTCATGTGGTCTGATGAGACAAAAATTGAGCTTTTTGGTCTAAACTCCACTCGCCGTGTTTGGAGGAAGAAGGAGGATGAGTACAACCCCAAGAACACCATCCCAACCATGAAGCATGTAGGGGCAAAAATCCCTGATGCAGTGTGTGCAAACCTGGACATCAACTACAGGAAACGTATGATCTCTGTAATTGAAAAAAAGGTTTCTGTACCAAATATTAAGTTCTGCTTTTCTGATGTATCAAATACTTATGTCATGCAATAAAATCTAAATTAATTACTTAATCATACAATGTGATTTTCTGGATTTGATTCTGTAATGCTTTGTAAGTGGGCAAACCTTCAAAATCAGCAGTGTATAAAACACTTGTTCTCCCCACTGTAATTCTGAAAAAAAGATTCATGATGAGAATGTTTTTCTTTTCTTTTTTTTCTCAATTATTTTACTTTAATTAAGGGTTAGATTTTTGTGATTATGAATGAACGACACCAAAGACATTTTTATTTCCATGTTGCTCTTTAGTATCAACATTTATTGAGCTCACTGTATGTACACTGAGTGATGTCAGCCTGGATGAGCTATGTGATGTGGGTGTAGCTGGTATTCACTAGCCATTATCATCTTCTCCCAGTGGAACCTGAAGGGAAATTCTTTGTTTTGGTTTCCTTTACCACAAGCTAAAACTGACATTATTTTTGTCAGCTGATAAAAGCATTTTGTCCAGAGATGAAAGCATGATCTTTATCACTCATGTGAGCGACTACCAATAACTGTATGAGCCATTTGAGTCACATCCTCCAATTCAGAGTGTGCACAGGGTACAAAACAACTAATCCAGAGTTTTAACTTAAAGAGAGACATTATTTAGGAATTAAAGTAACAAAATATTTAATCACACAAAGAAATTCAAACAAATAATTTGATTTTATTAAAAATGTGAACTCAAATCAACCTTGTGAAAAGCAAGTGGTTTTAGTACCAACTATACACACAGTACTGCACTGTAAAAAAAAAAAAAAAAAAATAGGACAAACACATACAAAGGGAACATGACTAAAAGTGTTTTAGGAGAATATGGGTGGAGTAGAGAAGTGATCTGATGGAACAATGGCCCAAATTCCAGAGAGAGTTGAGGGATAGTTTCAGGTGACTTCTGCTAGTCCGCTGGTTGAAAAAGATCATGGTTGAGTTCAGCATTTTCTACCAGGCGTTGCTAGAAAAAAAAAACAAGCACAAAATTTATTGATGAGATGGATGTCATCACATTCAGAAATCAGATTAAATGAAAATTAATGTTACATAGGCTGTACAGCTGTTTTGCAATTTGTTCATTGTCAACTGTCAACTGTCAATTATTTAAATTCCTAAAAAAATGCTATTATTTTATATGAAATAAATAATAATTGTCTTTTATTGACAAAATATTTTAGTTTGTCATGTATATTTTTTTTATTAGATCAAATAACATTTTAAACTATCATGTTACAACCTATGGCGCAAGTTCTCACACTTTCGAAAATAAAGAAAAAAGTATACATTTGTAACGTGTTGTGCAGGATCAAGACGCGGAGAAGGACGATAAACGTACAACAGTTTAATGAATACTTGAATCAGGACAGGAACACAGGAATTAACACCAACATGAAACGTTAACAACGGACAAGGACTGGACCGACACAAAGGGAATAAATACAGAGGAATAGGAGCGGGGCCAGGTGACAGACATGACAGATAACGAGACGCAGCTGAATGCAATGAACTAATAACGAGCACATGGAAGGCAAAACAAAGATCACAATGACAGTGGGAGCACATGGATACACAAACCTGACACATGACGATGACAATGACATGAAACCTGAACAATAAGTGAAACTAGACCCTGACAACATTATATTTAATGAAACAAAGCCACATATTTGTACCAGACATGAGAAATTAATGTGGAACAAAGGAAATTCTCTGAACCCTAAGTAGATTTATAGTAGTGAGCATGAAGTGTTTGTTTGCTGCAGAACAACTCATTATGTCGGTGTGAGATAAACAGTTATGGAAATATGGAAATTAATGTTAAAGCTCAAATCTCCTGCCGAAAATCCCCCAAAAAGTCAGTTGGTACCTCATTGATTTCTTTGCTCAGAGAAACTGTCAATCATGATGTCACACCCTCATTTTTATAGTATCAAATAACTAACTAAAACCTATTTAAAACAAACAAACAAACAACAAAAACACTTGAGCTTACATCAGCGTGATAAAAACTACATAAAATGACAAACTATCTTTGGAAAAAATATTTGATGTGTATTTTAATTGTTTAGTTTCTTACTAATAACTACTTGGTTATTAGCATCACCATGGATACAATACTGGCTGTTTATTAGTACTTAAAAAGCACATATTAATGCCTAATTCTGCAAGACCTTGTTCTACATCTTGAATCCTATATCCAATGCTTAAACTACTTTACTAAGTATTAGTAAGTTTATTGAGGCAAATTTCTAGTTAACAGTGAGAATTGGATCCTAAACTAAAGTGTCACCAGAATAATTTATATATATAATTTTTTATTTTTCCGTCACCTAATCTAAAGTGAGAACTATTTACTCTATTTAATGTTAATAACCTATAACTATTCTAATTAAACAATAATAATTGTGTTAATTACAGTGACAATGAATGAAGAACGTTTGCAGTAGGTGTACTTTATTACTGTATATTGTATTACTGTATGTATACTGTAATCCACATAGTCTACCAGAGATGCACATATAAGAAAAGGTGAAAAGATGAATCATTAGTGTGGAGTTTAATAATAATAAGAAATAATAATAATAAAATAAAAAATAAATAAATAAATAAACCCAGAAGGAAATTTTGGTTGATGTCAGTTTAACTTTAACAGTTTAGATGTATTTCTGTGTCCCTTTTCTCTTGTCTTTGAAAGAGTTTATGAGGTCACTGTGTGTGTGACTGCTTTCTGTTCATTTTGACCCTCTGTTGAAGAGGAAACCACAGCCCTGTTGTTTCTTCCAGGAAAGTCTGACTTATACTTCCCTCTTCACTTACTGTAGACAAAGTTTGCAAAACACACACATTCAGTTCTCTATGCGACTATGTTAAATCCTCCCACATCCTGTGGTCAGGTGCAGGGAAGTTTCATGCTTCTGCATAAAACATGTAAGATATTACTTATTAAATGTATATATTAAGAAGTCCCAGAATGCCCTTTGACCATAAATGTTGTTGGTTTGTAAATAAACAAGATGCACACTTGAAGTGATGTTTGATTTTAAATAATTTAAAAACAGCTAAAAGAATGCACTGTTCACTGTTTGTTAAGATATTTGTAACACTTTTCATGTGCAAAGCAGCTACGTTTTAGCATTTTTCAAACTCAAGCATGTGAGGTGAGTCAGCAGGATGTAAAAAAAATGTTTTGCAAAGAATTCAAATATTGTTGTAGACAAAGGGGATCCACTGGTTTAGAAGGTCATGAGAGTTGAAAAAAGGAACTTACATGATTGATGTGCTCAGGAGCCCCTGTATAAACGAAGAAATATGATTTAGAATAAGAGAGCCATTTTTACAACCCACTGCTTTGTGTGTTTACATTACAAAATTTGTGTGTATGTGCTCTCTTAATTGGTTATACCTTGAGAGGTCTGAAGCTCACTGTATACAGTATCTGTGCCTTTTCTCAGATGAACTAAAGAACAAAATAATAGTAATAATAATAATAATAATAATAATAATTATAGTAAAGTATTTCTCCTGCTTTAATTTTGTCTTATAATATATGTTTCATGAAATGCTTGTGTAAAGAGTCCAATGCAAACTGTAATTCTGAATAAGTAAGTGGCTATTGGAGTTAGCAGGAACTAATTATGTCTTTCCTGTTTATAAGATGTCTCTGTAATTAAATCCAGGACTCTTGATAATTTGGATGGTTAGACCCCACCCAGGAAGTGGGGTTTCTCTAATCAGATCGTGTATGGCAAAAAATCATAATCTTCCTCTTCAAAAGGAAAGAAGAGAAATAAAATAGATGGATATCATTTTAAAAAGATGAACTTACTTCGTGTAGGATCTACAGGTTGAGGATAAACCACCTCTGTGTACTCTACATCACCTTCATTTGGTGACTCTAGGCTGTCCTGATCTGGTGAAAAAAAACAAAAACATCAAGACAAAAATGAACAAAATCAAGTAGTTTAGAGAGACAGTATATGGAGCAAGAAAAATGCTAGTAGTTTGGAGAGAGCATGGGAACTAGCATTCAGATTATTACTTGAGTGGTGACATACCTGGTGGTCTTTCGCTCCAAACACACTCTTTGTTATTCTCCTCCACTGAAACACAGCAAAAGGAGTGTATCAGTTAAGCTCAGTTACATGCCACTAGTCTCAGCTGAAATCAAATTAGTTGAAGTACATTAATTCTTATGCCAAACTTTACCAGAATATTTTATTTTTATATTTTAGATAATTGAGTCATCAGAGGTGTTAGGAATGCCCACCCACACACACCACAGACTTCAGAGCTCAAAAGTTCTCAGCCATTTTTAGACTTGCCCTGACTTCTCACCAAATCTAGAAGCTCAGCATATTAAACATGTTAAACATGTTTTAGGATTAGTCAGTGACATTTCCAGCAATCACTGCATTTCTGATGCCTGTGGCCTGCTTTTAGACATTGCATCTGAAGTAAACTGTTTGGTCTGGACACTAGTGGCTGTGCTAGTAGACCAGACAAATACAAAAGTGGAAAATTATTCATAAAATAAATGCCTATGCAATGTTGCCATTAAAAATATGATTTAAATCAAAGGAGGTGGATCTTAATAACAAAAGTCTATCTTAGCATAGAAAATTCAGAAATATAAATGATACCTAGTTTATATCTCATTCAAAGATGTTAAAATAGACAGACTGGAGAAAGACAGACATAAACATAAACAACCTTTCATAGAATAAATTCAAAATGAGGAAATTCCAAATAAAGCATTTTATTAGATTTTAAGTACCTACCAAATCTCATTTTATGTACCAACTAAACACATACACACAATTGTATAAAGTAAATAATCCATTAACACAGACTCTTTATAGCGTAAAATGAAATAAACAACATCTATTAACAAACATATGATGATAGAAGCAAAAACATACACATATGCAAACAAAGCGGTAAAAACAGAGAAAAAGCACACAGTGAACAGATGATTCAGATTCTGTTAAGATGAATGGTTTAAACTGCTGTGATATAGGTGAGTTAAACATTTTTCTGCTGTTTTAAGGAGAAGATGGGGCATCTTTTTCAGCTCTTCTTCTTATATGTGCATCTCTGGTATGTGGATTACCAGCAGAGTTAAGCATGTAAAGCATGAAAAGTGAGAAATGTATCGGTAACACTTGATTGCAATATGTTCATTACCAGCATCAAAAAGTGACAAAATTTAATATTTGCATATTGCATAACATCTGGAAAAAAAAATATTCAAAAATCTAATCATGTTACAAATCTACAGTTTGATTTCTTTTGTTTAAATAGACAGTAAGATCTGAAAATGTAAAAAGATCAGAGGTGGTTCTAAAAAGGTATTTGTTTGTTTGTTTTTTCCCTAGAAAAGCTCATTAATTTTTAAGAGTACTCTTTAAGAGCTTCTTAATCTTTGCTTGGTCTCTTGGCTTTCAAAACTCCCTGCAAATTTTGGACCCTTCACTACACCCTTGTTGGGATTCTGTATTTGTTTCCATCAAATGTGGTGATCTCATGTCCCATAGGTCACCTTGCCCGTCAAGTTGTCAAAGTGTAGCTCTGCGTGTGGAATTAGACAGTGAGTTTGTCAGCATCACACAGCGACTGAGTACAGTAACATTTAGTGGCAACTCAACAGATAGCAAAGCAGGAATACGCCTGGTCTGTACTCTTGATTCATGAAAAGGATGTTTGTGTTTGGACAAACATCAAATGCTCCTAGGAATCTTTCCATTACAAAAGGTTAAAAGAAGATTAAAGCTTCTTAATAGATTTTTAAAATGTTCTTTACAAAAAGAAAAAGGGTTATTTTAAGAGCTGTTCACAGAAAGGTTCTTTGGAGAGCCAAAAAAGGCATGCATCAAAACTATAAAGAATTTCCATCCACATGACCAACAGTTTGGTGTCTGATCATACAAGGACTCAATTTTGCCTATAAGTCCTATATCTTAAGGTAGGATTTGTCAGTATTGGAAGAGTTTTGGTCTGAAATGGTGAATGACCACAACAAGGACTAATGGTGAAAAAGAGTAAAGAATGAATGGAGTGGATAATTAAATAATAAAACAAAAATATATGAAACCAAAATAAAAATATAAAGAGACTACCTGTGTGTGTGCTATAATGGGTGTCATGGGTGAGACTCAGGGTTAGAGAGTTGTCTGATTTAGGACTTGCAGGCTTTCTGAGGAATTGTAAGAGAAAAATCAAAAGCGCTTATTAAATTTTCTCTGCTACCTAACTTTCTTGGTTGTCTATGGATATAATAAACTAGGATTCCTTTTATAACAGATTTGTCTGTTTGGGAACACATGATTTGTACAGGAAAGTGTAGCGACTATCTAATAACACAAAACCACCTAATCTTGTCCTTAATGCCATCAACTCAAGACCAACTTAGACATAAGCCAGTCAACTCACACTGATAGTTTGGCAGCCATCTCTCTTTTACCTGTGACAGAGAGAAAAGTTGAAAGGGAAGTTTTGTTTACAGATCAGCTTGTGATGCAGGGGGGCTGTAGGTCTTTCTACCTCGCTTGGCCTTGTAGCGCATCATGATGAAAAGGACCAGCAGCGCCACTAACAGCATGCAGAACACAGCAATCAAAACCTTTTTCCACTTTGCCAGGCTCACTACAGGGAGGACAGATATGGAGAGACATACTGAACATTACATGACAAATATCATGGATTAAATAACAAATAACCTATAGCATAGTCTTCAGAAGACTTGGGAAATACCCCACGACACATACTTTGGGTGTATTAGACAAGAGTGCTAATGTTACTTTACAGGTAGGAGAAAAGCACAGATCTTGCACATAGAACATGTTGCTCTAAAAAAATGGGTGAAATTTAACTTTATATTCTCTGCAAAAACTTTCAAATTTAAAAAAAAAAAAAAACATTTAAGAAAATGTTATAAAATCACAAAAACCGCAAAAATTGTAATTGCAATAGTTATAACATTTAGAAAAGAATATTACATAAATATATAAAAATTATTTTTTTTTATATATTATATAAAATATTATAAAATAATATTGTATTCATTTATGTACTAAGTCTTAATGTCATTTCATAGAATTGAAAATCCTGAAGGAGCAAATGGTTGGGATTTTATTGGATACTTTGAGACAGAAAAAACAAATGAAACTCTGAAGAAAGCTGAAAGCTCACCTTCGACTGAGACAATGTTACTCGTGCTTAACATGTCTGCGGTGTTAAGTGCCTCGCAGAAGTAATTTCCACTGTTTTCTCTGTTCACTGTACTCAGGACAAATGAGGATGAATTACTTGGAACTTTGGTGGTGTGAATTGGTGTGTGGTTGCTGGCATAAAACCTAAAACTGATTGGTGGAGAGCCTTTTGCAATGCTACATATCAGGGTAATATCATCACCCTCTTCAATGTTTCCAGGAACTGGAAGGACTGTCAGTAAGGGCTTCCCGACTGGAACTAAAGACAAGAGAACAATCAACTCAAAGGTGTCTGCAAAAAATCAGATTCTAGGCCATTGCTTTTACTATGTGAAATGACATGAAATCAGTGGTTCTCAACCAGGGGCCCGGGGTGAACAAGGGGGGTGCAAGATTACTTAAATGCAACTAAATGAATATACATAATAATCCAACTCTAGTCTCAATTAAAATGGTAAAAACATACAAAACAACAAAACAGACCCCATAACGACAATGTGAGAGAAGTTTGTTTGAAATCTTTGTAAATTTATTAAAAATAAAACGAGGGAAAAAAAAATAAAAAATCACATGTATATAAGTGTATACAGCCTTTGCTCAATACTTTGTTGAAGTACCTTAGGCATATATTACAGCCTCAAGTATTCAACCAGTATTTTGTCTGGTTTCCTCCAGACATGATGCTTGCTATTAAGGCTATTTTAATCTTTGTTTCATCAGACCAGAGAATTTTGTTTTTCATGGTCTGGGAGTCCTTCAGGTGCCTTTTGATAAACTCTAGGTGGGCTGTCATGTGGCTTTTACTGATGAGTGACTTCCATCTGGCCACTTGACCATGCAGGCCTGATTGGCGAAGTGCTGAAGAGATGGTTGTTCATCTGGAAGGTTCTCCTCTCTCCACAGAGAAACACTAGAGCTCTGTCAGAGTGACCATCGGGTTCTTGATCACCTTCGTGACTAAGGCCCTTCTCCCCTGATCGCTCAGTTTGGCCGGACAGCCCGCTCTAGGAAGAGTCCTGATGGTTCCAAGCTTCTTCCATTTATGGATGATGGAGGCCACTGTCCTCATTGGGACCTTCAATGCTGCAGAAATTTTCTGTACCTTTCCTCAGATCTGTGCCTCGATACAAACCTGTCATTTGCAGACAATTCATTGGACTTGGTTTGTGCTCTGACATGCACTGTTAATTGTGGGACCTTATATAGACAGGTGTGTGCCTTTCCAAATCATGTCCAATCAACTGTATTTACCGCAGGTGGACTGCAATCAAGTTGTAGAAACATCTCAAGAAACAGGATGCACCTGAGCTCAATATTGAGTGTCATGGCAAAGGCTGTGAATACTTATTGTTATTGTGATTTTCTAGTTTTTTATTTTTAATACATTTGCAAAGATTTCATACAAACTTCTTTCATGTTGTCATTATGCGGTATTGTTTGTAGAATTTTGAGGAAAATAATGCATTTCATCCATTTTGGAAAAAGGGTGTAACATAAAATGTAGAAAAAGAGAAGCACTGTGAATAATTTCCAGATGTAATGTCGTTCTTCATTCATTCACTGTAATTAACACAATTTTTATAGTTTAATTAATTAATGTTTTGATTTTACAATAAACTCACCTATTACAGTCACATGTAGCTTTTCACTCATCTTGATTGAGACTCGAGCATTATTCTGTGCTGCACAGAAGTAACTACTAATGTCTGAAGGAGTCGATACAAAGGCTAAGAACTGAGCCTTCTCATGAGGGTCAGACACCTCGGTCCAGTTCAGAGTGATGTTGTTTCTCTTCAGCGAGTAGATAATTGGTAGACTTCCATTCTTAGAGTGGCAATGGATCAAAAATGGCTTATCCAAGATAACTGGATCATAAACTGTGATGTCAGGCTTTGAGACGAGCACTTAAGAGAAACATTGGTTAATTAATACTTTTATATTGACCAGATTTTTATGGTTAGGTTTTCAAGACAGAATGGACAAGGCACTGCCTACCTTTTGCTCCAAACAGCACCCTCCAGCTCTCCTTGGTAATCCCATTGGCCTTAGCCGTACACATATAATTCCCATTGGTCACTTTGCCTGCAATGTCACTGTATTTGTTACCATTTATTACACTTGTTTTGTCTCTAAAAATGGAATATGTTATATCCTCTCTTTGAATTTTCTCTGAGGCAAAGCTGCTGATTTGACATCTAATGGTGAAGTTTTCTCCTTCAAAAACCTCAGCTGGATGAATACTCAGGACAGGCACAGAAAAAAGCTCTGTGGCAAAAATGCAAGTTGTTATCAAAGCAGAATATATTTATAAGTGTTTGACCAAACAAGAAGTGTGGAAGTAAAATATTTCACAAGGAATACATTATGAAACATCAATAAGCATTCAATATCTCTCACCTTTTACAGTGATGTTCACAGAGGAGGATTTTTGAACACCGCCAAGGATTGATATGCACTCATATTCTCCAGACTCATGAGCCTTAGCAATCATACTGTAATTTTCCTGAGTCATGTTCAAACTAAGTGAGATTCTTTCATGGATAAACAAGACTTTGAGTTTTGAATTTCTCTGGTGAGTCATATCCACACTGCAGCTGAAGGTTATGAGATCTCCTTCAAAAACATTTGTTGATGGCATGACTTTGATATCAGGTTTGACCTTCAGCTCTGAATTGGAACAGAATATGGACATATTTAAAGTTACTTCCTGGATGAACAAATCCATTAAATTTAATAATAATCCATTAATGATCAATTAAATAAATAAAAACATTAATGACCTACCTTGAATGTAAATACTAATCACACTACTGTTGTCAGAGTATTTTGATGTGCCACTCAGATTAATGGTATAATAGCAAAACATATTCACATGTCTCCTAGTAAGGGTTAGGTTCTTCTCAACTTTTGGACTATTGGTGGTCTTCCGGTAGAGTTCCTCAGGTCCATCTCTAAAGTAAAATGTCAAGTCACCCGTTTCTCCCTCTGCTGTACAGACAGCAGAAACATCATCTCCTTCTGTCAATCTAAGTTTATCCACTTTTAGGACTGGTGTCAGAAGACCTGCAGACACATCAGCTAATATTAGGATTCAACAAACATCTTTGACAAAGATCTTTAGACATTGAACTGATGTGTTACTTTACCTTTCACTGTCAGGTCTTTTACATTGCTCTTCCTTTCCTGCCCAGTGACAACAGCACATTGGTATTTCCCAGAGTGGCTCACTCTTGCATCTGGTATAGAGTAGAGGTTGTCCGTAGCATTGGTCTGATCAGTACTTAATCGTTCATAATCTTTGTAAAATATGTAGTTCAGGTGTGACCGTTGGCTGTTGATGACTTCTGCCTGACATATTAGTGACACATTTGTACCTCTTTGAACTTCATTCCCGGGCTGAATAATAAGTTCCACACTTTTTGTCATGATCTCTGTGGAGACAATAGTTCATTTTACCACTCAGATGGTGGTGGAGGTTTCAAGGAATGAGAAAAAACTTAATGTTTAACTAGATACTTGGAGATCCAGCACCACAAGAAATCAATTCTACTCAAACTGCTATCAGCTACAGTTAGAACAGCAATAGAAGACTGGTGGAGTCATCTCATAAACATTTTGTTCTTAGCATTTTTGTGGTTCATTCAGCACAGTATTTGATATCATTATGAAAGAAGCAAAAAGGTAGGAGGGCAGAACAGTCTATTATTATTATTATTACTAGTAGTAGTAGTAGTAGTAGTAGTAGCAGTAGTAGTAAGTAGTCTCCCTTTTCATAGCAGTGTCTGGGAGTCTCAGTATGGTATACATAAACATTAGGCAGGAAGGAAAATAGTTAAACATATTTACTGGCTTCCATGTTTAGGGACTAGAGCCATTTTAGAAATTTCTGTCCACACCCATTTTATTCTAATTATTCAACCCCGCAGAGACTGTAACAATTTACAAACACAAGCTTTTCTCTTATTCCCAACAACCAATATTGCGGTTTTTAAGTCCCTTTGTATGGTAGGGTACAAAATTGTGTTAAAACACAATCAAGCTTTTGGGAACTCAGTAACAACACTTAATTAGCTTTAGTTGTGATATATGCATAAATTTAACTCATGTCAACATGATCTCATGAGAATACGTGTGTATTTTTACATAAAGTGTGGTTCTACCACACGTACATTTACAAAAACGTACAATATTGACATATTTATAGCACTAAAACGTAAAAATACTTGCATTTTAACAGCAATAAAATGTAAATCATTTACATATCCAAGTGTGAATGTGTATGAATTCCCATGTATTAATATTAAAATCGTGAAATTAATGTTTTGAATCTGTTGTATTCAATTGTCATATAAATACATGTTTTTAGTCGAATTTATTGAATGCAGTTCACTCATCTACTTAAAGGTGCACTATGTATTTTTTTTTCATCTGCTAGGGGTCGCTAAATGATTCAAAACAATAACAATAGGCGTTATTGATGACGCAGTGAATATGGAATGATGGAACTTGTCGCCATGCTGATGGATCTAATAATATTTATGGGGAAATAATGTTTATGGAGTGAATGCATGTTTTTAACATGACAGTGATGTGAAGCAGGGCGTGGCCAAGAATCGTGGACGCAATTGTTAATGAGAGACAGATATCAGTGGCACACGCGACTCCAGGGAGATACAAAGAAACGAGGAGATATCAGTGGCACTCGCGAGTTCAGGGGGACATAAAGAAACAAAGACATTTCATTCTACCGAACTACTCATAAGTGCTGAAATACTACTCATACAGGTCAGTTTATTTGATGAATTAAAACTGTGAGGTAACACAGTGCTGTTTCACTTGGTCTAACGTTACACTATCATACTCAGTGTTGGGGAGTACAAATAATACAAGTAACTTAGTTATGTATTTAAAATACAAAATTTTAGTAACTATTTCATTACAGTTACATTTTAAAGGGGTGGTAATCAGATTACAGTCACATCTGAAAAGTATTTTAGATTACCAAAGTTATAATACTTTTTAATTTGAATGTCATTTAAACAGTAATTGGTGATTCTCTGACTCTGACAGTCTGAAAAAGCGGAGTTAAGTTTCATCAACATTTTAATACTTTTAAGAGGGATCATAAAAATGTTGTTATTTTTATTTAGTACTGTCCTGAACAAGACAAAAGGACTAAATCTATAAAAAAAATAGCCCAACTTGATGATCCACGACTGTTTTCATGTTTTGTGATAGTTGTTTGTGAGTCATTTTACAATTGTAAAAAAGGTCATTGCAACTTTGTATCTCACAATTTGTTTTTTCCCCTCACAATTGTGAGTTTGCATTTCACAATTCTGACTTCTTTTTCTAAGAATTGCGAGATTTAAACTCACAATTGCAAGTTATAAAGTCAGAATTGGGAGATATAAACTTGCAATACTGACTTTTTTTCTTGCAATTGTGAATTTAGTAGTAGTAGAGTTTATATCTCATTATTCTGACTTTTCTCAATATTGTGAGTTTATATCTCATAATTCTGACTTTTCTCAATATTGTGAGTTTATTTCTCATAAATTTGACTTTTCTCAATATTGTGAGTTTATATCATAATTCTTCTCAATATTGTCAGTTTATGTCTCATAATTTTGACTTCTCAATATTGCGAGTTTATATCTCATAATTCTGACTTTATAACTCACAATTGCAACTTTATATCATGCATTTCTGAGGGAAAAAGTCAGAATTGTGAGATAAAAACTTGCAATAACCTTTTTTGTGTTTGTTCCACACTTATTAGTAATCCAAAGTATTCTAAAGTATTTAGATTAAGTTACTAAACTTGAGTAATGTAAAAAGTACGTTACAAATGACTTTTTGAAGCATGTATTTTGTAATCTGTAGTGAAATACATTTTAAAAGTAACCTAGCCAGCCCTGATCACACTAAACTGCATTTGAGTGTGTTGAAAGTTGTAATGTTTAGTATTAGTTTGTTGGCTGTATGAGACTTAACTGTAAGCTAGATCAACAGTAGAATATCATACTGATGATATTCTTACACTTTGTCGGGTTAAGTTATATAACATTGATTAGTCTTATGTAGCCTACATTTGCTTACCTTGTCTAATAACGTGCAAGAGTGCAGTCTCTGTCAAGTCAAAGTTTGTCGCAAAGCTCTTGCCATCTCGGAAACACCACGCCGATATTGATCCTGGTTTTATTTCTCCTTATGTCCCAAAGTATGCTTGCTATGGTCCATAATGTTTGAACGAAACAACAGCAGTGTGCTGCTAGTCATTACGCAGCTGTCCGTGTCTGTTGCCATGGTTACTGTGCAGTATAAGGAAACCAGGGATAATGCAGATATTACGTAATTGACAGGCACAAGTGACAAGATAGGGATGGGGCACTATTTAAAATTGTGATTTTCTCTGAATTTACAAATTCTAGGAAACGTTTAGGATAATGTAAGTACACAGCTGAACGAAATATATAACATTGTGCAAGTGGTTTTTGGATATTTTAATCTAAATATTGTACATATTATACCTTTGATATGAAATACCATCACATTCAAAGCCCGCGGCCCCACGCTCGTTATGATTCAAATTTGAAAGTCGCCCCCTTGAGAAGCGTTACGTCATAGGCACGTCATGGGCCAATGAGCATTCATGAACGCTCATTGGTTCTCACCAGCTTCATCACAGACTGCGACATGCCATGTTTCAGTGGATTGACATTTGAAATGAGTACGCGCCTTCACGGAGAGAAGCTGGATTCATATTTCTATGGATTAATAACTTAAATTCGGCTCTGTACCCCAAAATAAATAAAAACAATAAAACAACAATAAGAAATAATATAATAATAATAATAATATTTATATATATATATATATATATATATATATATATTTATATATATATATATATATATATATATACCGCCATAGAGAACTGCGACTCCAACTCATCACTTGAACTACTTTTGGTACCACTTTTGACATTTTCACAATGAATAAATTATTGTGATTATGGTTGTTTGTCTGTTATTATTTTATTTATAATAGTATAGTTTTAAGAAATTGTTAAGGGTAGGTTTATGGGTAGGTGTGGGATTAGTGGCTCAAAATATTGTTTTAATGTTTTATTTTTACTAAATTTATCATTTTCCTACACATTGCTTTCCATTATGTTTTATTCTTTTGACATTCTGTATAAAATGGGTATGTTTAGGTTCAGGATGGCCTTTAGGGATCTTACATTTATCTACAAAACGATAAAATGGATCCCAAGTATACATCTAAAACAACAAAAGTTTGGTTTTAAGGATCTGTACTGGGCCGCGTATCCCAAAAGCATCGTAAGTCTAAGTTGATTGTACAGACCATTATTGGCAATTGTTCTACAATCAACTTAGACTTACAATGCTTTTGGGAAATGCAGCCCTGGAATATTCTTGAATCTTTGGTGAGATTTGAAGAAACCAGTGGCAGCATGGAAACCAAAGAATATCAGTGAGCTGGAAGCTTTTGCACACAAGCAATGATGTATTCCAGTAGAGAGGTGTCAGAAGTGTTTAAGCAGTGCAATGCTTTTTTTGAGGTTATAAAGAGTAAAGGATTCTCTGCAAATTCTGACTTTTGGGGGTTGAATAACTTCGTACATAGATATTAATAAACATTTTATTATCATCACATCTTTTTTATAATAATACCATCAAAATGGCATTTATATTAATTAGACAAACTACATATACAGTATATATAAAATTTGTATAATATACATGCAGTTTTGATATCCTCAGTAATAGAGTACATTAAATATTTGGCTACTTCACAAATGTGCATGACATTCAACATCTAGATTTTAGTTTTATATTTGATATAGGTACAAATGAAAGAATATATATTTAGATGTAAGTGATGTATTTGGTCATAATTTCTTTTTGTTCTACTAGTTTATTTTTTGTAGTTCAGTTTACTGGTCCTGTGTTGTGACAAAATAAATGTTTAAAAGTTAATATTTCATGTAGTTCTCGATGAAGCCATAAAAATATAAATACATACATGCTACTTCAAAAGGTTATCGTCATGCAAATTAGTTAAGTTTAAACTAATTTTGTCTTATTAATAGGGAAAATCTATTTCTTATTAATGTATGGCACTGCAGGACTAAATAAACCAACATACGTTCCACATAAGCTGGCAAAGCATGGGAGCTAAAACTTGTACAGCTTGTATAGCTTGTATAAAAAACTTGTATAGCTTTATCAACTGTAATTATATTAGAAGATTTTAATTCAGGCTTATAATTTTGCTGTCAAATGTTGGAACATCATTCCGAAAGAGAACAATGTGTCAAATCACACAACCTAAGTTCTCAAGCCTCATTTCCCACAAATTTCTAGAACCAGGGCATGTGACAATCCACATGGACATGTTTTCAAAAACAAACAGCACAAAGTGGCACAGTACAGCAAAGCATAACAAAAATCCTTTAGTTCAATTTATAAGAATTTTATTGGTATGTTTTATTGATATGTTCAAAATCCTTATCATAACAAATTTAACAAACCAAAAACAACTACTACTCTACTAATAATACACTACTCACAGAAAATTCCAAAGATTCCACTGTTTAACAATGACTCATAAAACATTCTTGAAAATTAATAAATTCATTCCAGGGTGAGAAATAAGCAGCTTACCTGCAAAGGCTTCCTCTGCTGATGTCATGTCAGATGTCATTGAAGAGGGTGAATTGTTAACCAAAAAAAAAGGGGAAAAAAAGAAGATACAAATCAAGAAATTCATATCCAACTGCAATATCCATTAAAATTAGAATTGAGAGAACAAAAATGAAAGGTGTCCTTACAGGTGAAGAGAAAGAGGAGGAGAAGGGTGCACATCCTTAGGGAAGGTTGAATTTTCACCTGCATGGCTGAGCACTTCTAACCAGGGTGCGTATGTGTTTCGCTATGGGAAAAAGTGAAGTATGGCCTGTTTATCACTTCATACAGCCTCTGCACTCTTAATTTCACAGGAAGTGAGTGTTGCTTCCTGGGGAAGTGAGGCCAGGAGCTGGAATGTTCACTCTAGCGAGATTTGCATCTCATGAGGGAGGACGCTGGTGCAATGGACAGGAGGTGGAAGTAAATCTGTGTCAGTATTAATCTTCAGGTAAACACAGAGGCTTCCATATACAGCCATGGACCCTCCCAGAAAGGTGAAAACAGGGAAATTATAAATAAAAAACAAAAACTAAACTGCTAGATGATAATTCCTGCTTTAACTATGAAACCATGTCTGGTTTTCGGTCTTCTTGTTATCAGTTAGCCTTTTGTAGACACAAAGCAGCGACACATTTAAAGGGATCCCCAAAATTTGAATTCTGTCATTTACGCACCCTCAAGTTGTTCCAAACATGTATGAGTTTCTTTCTTCTGCTGATATTTTGAAGAATGTTGGTAACCAGACACTTGACAGTAGACATCCACAGTAGAAAAGACAAATACTATGGAAGTCAATGGCTACCGTCAACTGTTTGATTACTAGCATTCTTCAAAATATTGTTTTCTTCAAAAAAGTGTTCAACTTGAGGGTGAGTAAATGATTTCAGAATTTAAATTTTTGAGTAAACTATCCCTTTATCACTCCGCATCACAAGAATGACAATTGCTTTTGTTCTAGAAAACAAATGTTTTGCAAGAATACAAGAAAACATTTTTTAATAGTAGTCAGTAAATATAGTATATTTTGTTATACAGTAATAATAATATAACATAAATGTTTCGGCAAAATATCTCAATTACGTCTTAATATACGCTCACACACACATATATAAAGACATTTTGCCAAATTACATGAAGTGATCTAGTGAAAAGGTTGTATAAATTGGTAAAAAAAAAAAAAAGAAAGAAAAAAGATAACTTGATAAATGGTCCAAGATATCCACGCGTGCCTTGTGTAACCTAAAATGTTGATTTTAAATAATAATAATTAAAAAAAAAGTGTTTATGGACATTTGCCAACTAACAAAATACATTAAATAAAAACTATGCCAACATTATTAGGAACTGGATATAAATGTGACAGAAACAAAGAAAAGAGAAAGCAAACTGTACATTTATGTATCTGGTTTATTTGAATGCTTTCTTCTCGTCTTTTAAACTATGGTGAAAAAGCAGTCTACAGCCATGGAAAACTCTTGATTGTTTGAATTCATTTCAAATCTTTTTCTTTAAAATGTTAAAACCCAAAGCAGGATTAGTAGAGCAGTGATTTCCAGATTGATGAAGCCAGAGTATATCCCTGACTCCCCAACAGCGGGCTGAAAAACGGTATATTCTGATGGGAACATACCGACACAATTCATAAACAAATCCACTGATAATGCTAAACCAAATTATCCTTTCAATGAAAACAAATGTCCAAAGGGGGCAGAGAATCCAACAAGAGACTAAGGGTCCTGGTGGAAGGGAAGGACAAATGTGCTTTCTCTTTCTCTTCACGGATTAATGCGAACACAGCAAGAGAATGGCAGACATACCATGAAATACAAGTAAAAATACAAAGGAGAAAAAAAAAAAAAACGTCACTTGGGGGAGGGGGGTTTGGGAAGAGAAGAGATTAAAAGATGAAAAAATAAGAACTTATCAGGTTAAAAACTTAAATACAGATATTACATAAACTGGTTACAAAAGTAACAAGAACTGGACTTTGGGAAGGTAAGAATTAAACATATCGGCCAGTCATTATCTCGTATCATCAGTGACGAGTTGCTAGAGTAGATGGACACTACACACAAGGATGTTTACCTTCGCCATCTCACTAGACAGAACAACAGACTCAGGACTTGGGTCAATTCAACTAATCAATTAGATAAGCTCAAAATGTACTATAATTGATTTTTCCATTTACCGATGATTTTAAGACATTAATCAAATTTATGAGCTGTGTACATATTTCACAGTATTTGATCCAGGCCTGTTTCCATCAGTCACCTCATATTAAAAGTTCAGATATGCTCGCAGAAATTTTTACTAGGATGTCAAATGAAAGAATAAACAAAACACTTTGATCAGAGCTTTTATAAAAATACATTTCCATCCTGATCAACCCTTCTAGTTTTACTAATTGGCTAATAAATGTATCAGCAACTCAAATTACTTTACAAAATTTAACTTGGCACTAAATTTTATTCAGATTATGTACTCTAAATAATGTCAATCACTATCACTATATTATTAAAAAAGCTCCACCTGATTTTTCTGTTGTATTTTAGAAGAATAATTTACTCACGCTCACATTCTGCCAAACCTGTGCGACTTGGAAAATGCCTGGTCCTCATCCATTTTCATCGAATGGAAAAACAAGAAGAAAAAGAAGAAAAAAAAAAAGCAGCAATTTGGACACTCTGATTAACATCTCTTTTATATTCCACAAAAGAAAGGTCATGCAGGTTTGGAATGACATGTGGGTGAGTAAGTGATTAAATGTTCATATTTGGGTGAACTACCCCTTTAGGCCTTTAGTAAACACTATCATTTTGATTCTTGTACAAACTGATAAAAGTTGTGGGACACAGAAAAAACCTCTATGAATCAAGCTCTAAATACTCAAATTTGGAAATACAATTAATTCAGCAAACCTAACAGCAGCACAGAACAAAATGAGAGAGTCATGATAATTGTATTTGATTCTACATAAGGTTTTCAGTCTTGGACCCACCATTCTGCACATTTTACCTATCTCTCTTATCTTACATTCAGTTCATAGATATCTCACCTAATGAGCTGATGATCAGGTGTGTTAAATAAGAAAGGCAATGTGCAGAGCAGTGAGTCCCCAACACCAGGATTGAAAACAACTGCTCTATGTTTAACCAAGAGATTAGACATTCATGGAGTGATAGGGAAAGTGAAAGTGGAAACAGATCAGGTCAAACAAACTGCAATATCATGATAGGCTAAAAATATGAAATTGTCCTTTTTCTGTTCTGTCCACTGCACACAAATGTAGACAATCTTAGTTTTTAAGACCAAATGAGTTTGCCCAGCAGATTACATTACATAGAATCTCTGGAAAAAGCAGTCTGTTTAGAAGATGGGGAGAGGGTAAATGATGAAGGCGATTATGACCAAGAGAACAAAAGGTTTGGCGCTGCAAAAGTAGGTAGTTTGGCATTTCCAGGGGGAATAACAAAACTATTACATATGACTCTTGAATGCAATCTTGATGTAATTGTACTGCCCACCATATAAGTACCAAAAATATATGGAAAACTCATTCTCTCTTCTTATCTTTACATTTCTGTCTACAAATCTTCATCCTGATTATTTGAGCTCATCTTTAAGAACCTTGGCTTAGTGTGGATGCAAACAAAGGGCAGGTCCTATTGTCCATGTCCAGTGCTTTAAGATCAGAGTCATGTTTGTTGTTGAGGTGTAATGCAGCATTTGTGTACATGCAGTCCAAGAGTGTTTTGATGTTGAGGGGGTTTGGCACTGTGTGTGAGCATGTTAAGCAGGGATGTGTGAGGAAGGTTGTGACTGGCGAGTAAGAGCGCTGCACAGGTTGGCTATTTCTTCACACAAGCAGAAGAGCAGAGCCAACTGTACTTCAGCCGAGATATGATGAGGCACGTGGCTTCAGAGAGACCCCACTGGGCAATGGGCCTTCCACAGTTGGCCTGGAACATCCAGCTTCTGGAAGTTTGTTATCTTCATAGTCTCTTCAGGTCTTCATAGTTCAGGTTGATCTCTCTCTGTAGGGTTTTGCATGAGGATAACAGTTCCAAGACAGTCAAACCAGGCCAACATCGGCCGAACCATAAAGTTTTTAGATCTTTATATGCAATTTAAATAATATACACTATTCTGCATAGCCAAGTGTACAATGAATAAATCCATAATGAGAATTATCTTGAGAACAATAATAATGATACTAATATAGTCATCATGTGTGGGTTCAGCAGCCTTCTTTAGACATTCATCACGGTTGTTGCATATGTACAGCAAGTCATTTACATCCAAGGGGGTCAGCAAGGGTCAAAGGTGAGAGGTCATGATGTTATCTAAGTCTCTTCTCTGCGGAATAGATGGACATGTAGTAGTCATTACTGCCCACGGCCAGATGAGGCTGAGGAGGTAAAAGAAAAGGAAGAGGATAATATTTGTAAAGATTTTACGAGCTAAGCGGCTCTTCATCAGACAGTGACTCTTCATCAACTATTACAAGTGTTGCCACAGAATTTGAAAAAAAGTACATTTTAAAAAAATCCTTCACAATTTTCTTTAAGAGCTGCTGCGCAGCCAAAAATGATTTGCCAATTATTACTGTAAAGCTGCTTTGACACAATTTGCATTGTAAAAAGCGCTATATAAATAAAGGTGACTTGACACAATCTTTAAATTTAAATTAAGTGCCATAGGATAAAAAATTCTGTACAGATAAAAAGAGAGTGGTTCAACTGTGGCATGTCTTTAAGCTCCTCAGTATCGGTAGTGATGGCATTAGCTTTTCTAAAAAACAGGCACATTTTTCCAACATACAGCTTCCAAGTTTTCATGGTGCATTGTATTGCTCATGCAGCTCTACAGTTGAGCCAACTGAGGATATAAACAGATCTCCTAAACTGTACTTTTTTAGTAGTCTTTAGAAATCCAATTCATTCTAGTGAATTGGTTTGTTCAGATGTAATTCAAGTGGTTCCCTGAGTAGCGTTTTATTTTTTGTAGAAAAATATTTAGTTACAAGCTGCTATTCATCATGCTATTCAGCCAGCGTTCTGACTTAGAACCCGGAAGCGCTGCACTGTGTTTACTACGTGAACAGTATAGAAGACCGACATGGAAGAGAAGAAATTGTGGTTTATTTTTTGCACACAAAGTATTCTTGTCGCTTCATAACATTAAAGTTGAACCACTGTCGTCTCATGGACTATTTTAACAATGTCTTTATTACCTTTCTGGGCCTTGAAAGTGGTAATAATATTACAGTCTTTCGGAGGCCAGAAAGCTCACAGATTTCATCAAACAATATCTAAATTTGTGTTCCGAACATGAACGAAAGCTTATGGGTTTGGAACGACATGAGGAATGACAGAATTTTCATTTTTTGGGTGAACTAACCCATTAAAATAGTTATCCCAACACTGCAGCTTATAGAAATAAGAGAAACATGTCTTACCCAGTAAGGGTGGAAGGCCAGGCAGCTGATGGCTCCAATTCTCTGCCCCATGAAACCATCATAGTATTTAATGTTGCTGATCACATCCCCATTGGAGTTATACACCGCTATAAACTGATTCATAGAGCCACTGGAGAGAGAAAGTCAGAGAATGAGAGAAAAAAGCGAATAAATGAGTTATAAGCATTTCAGGACTGAATGATATCATGTGCATGACTTTCCTCTGCATTTAATTCAGGCCTTGTAACCAGATTTCCACAGCTATCTAATTATGTGCAATCAGTGCTTTCTTTAGATAAACTGACTTTTTAATTAATTGTGATGTTGCGAGTTAGTTAGGTCAAGGTTAAACAGTAATATTTTGAACAATGGAACTGAATGTATGAATTATATATAAGGTGCATGTACATCTCTCACCAAGCAAACAGGTTTGCCTGTGGATGGATGTCCAGAGCCGTCAGTCCTTTCACTGTCTGCAAGATGTTGATTGATTCTGGCATCCGTGGGTCAAAGAACCGGACATCTCCATTCACACTGCAAGACGGTAACCAAATTGTGAGCGGACTACAATAAGATAGTAAGTTCTTTGATAAAATTATATAAATTATGCGGGAGAAAAAAGCAGTTACCTGACACTGATAATGTGTCCTTCAGGCTCCTTCTGCATGTGTGCCTTCACCACCCAAGCACTGTGTTCCCTATAAGTCATGACACGACTGGGAAAAAAAAGAAGATATTTGGATAGTATAAGCCAATTAGGAAGCATTATTGAACATTGAACACTAGAGGGTACTGCAGGAATAAAAATGCACCATAACAGATTAACAGTTATTTCTGTAGTTACAGCATAGTGAATAAATCATAATAATTCTTTAGAAGGGGGTTTCTTACACTATGGGCATTTTTGGAACTGTGGACTTACAATACTATTCACTATTATTCACTAAGAAATTATTTTATTCAGCAAGGATGCATTAAAGGGATAATTCCCCCAAAAATGAAAATTCTGTCATCAATTACTGACCCTAAAGTAGTTCAAAACCTGTATGAATTTCTTTGTTCTGCTGAACACAATGGAAGATATTTTAAAGACTATCAGTAACCAGATCTCGCCCCCGATTTACTACCATAGAAGGAAAAATAAATACTATAGTAGTCAATGGGGGGCAAGATCTGGTTACTGATTCTTCAAAATATCTTCCTTTGTGTTCAGCAGTTCATAACCAAATCTATTTGGTTATGATATTCTTCCAAATAATTACTATCCCTTTAAACTGATCAAAAAGACTTTAAAATTACGTTACAAAATCAACATTACAAAAAATCTATTTCAAATAAATGCTTTTCTTTTGAGCTTTGTTCTTCAAAGAATCCTGGGGTGGGTTGGATACTAACAGCGTCCAACAGTGTAGTGTATATACAAGTGTCACTGGAGAATTTGGTGGAATTTCAAGAATTATTTTTCAGTTGAACAAATCATTTCTATCACAGTTGAACAAATCATTTCTATCACAGTATAGCTTACACCACATCTCAAATATCATATTGTGTTTAAATCCATTCTGTTATGGATATAAAATGTTTTGAATAAAATGGCATACTTAATCTTCATCTGCAATATATGTACCCTTTATGTATCTTAAATACAGACAATTAAATATTTACTTTAATACAATATATATTTTTACATCATCACAACACAATGACAGTATGATTGGAAATATTTTATAATAAATGTATTGTTCAAAAGTGATATTTACTTGCATTTGTCTTTGTTTCTACACATCAACATGGATTTTCAAAATTAACAATTAAAGTGTGAATCTGGAAAAAGAGTTATAAAATATATAAAAAATAGACTTTAAAGGTATTTAGTATTGAAGTATTTAAAATAGATTTTAAAAATAACCAAATGAAACACCCTTAGGGGCCGCTCACATATCGCGTCTTTTGTGAGCACATATTCATTATTTATTATTATTTACGAATACTTAGCCACAGCGAGATGAAAATATCTCAACTTTTCAGAATGCCGCAAGTGCACCGCAGGTCATGTGACAAGAACCATCCAATCAACCCTTTCCCTTACCCTAACGGTAGCCTAATTACCTCAGACAAATGCAAGCTCCCGAATGCTTGCAAAAGCGCTGGCAAAAGAAGGAGGAAGCGACGCAGCCGCGCTTTCCATGCTTAAACTACACTGAAAAAATGACCATGAACACTCCAGCAATGTAATTTGAGGCAAGTATGTCCGTATGGATTCTGCATTCTGTGACAGAGCTTTAGCATGTCTGCAGACATCAGAATGCACCTTTACTTTGATTTCATTAATCAATTTATGCTCTTAAAGTGTAGTGGCTCTCAGGCTGCATGCAAATTAATGAAAAGGAACTCAACAGTGTGAGGAGGTGGGGGTGGGAGTGTTTTAAAGCCGCATGAAAGAAAATAAATAATATGGCACAAGAGAGCTGACGGATGTGACTAGCAGAGGGGTAATCTTGAGTCTTTGGAAATGCTTGCGCTGAAGGGAGCTGTTAAATTATCATTATTTAAATATTCATAGGGCTTTTTATGACTTAATTACACTGTTTTTTCATGGAATTTGCAGGTGATCGTGTATGAACACATGGAGGTGTTAGTTATTGTTACAGATACTTTTGTCCAACTGAGCCCAAATGCAAGACAAAACGAGCCCAATGGTGCTGGACAGGAGTGACATGCCTGTAGCCACCAGACTGCTGATTGATTTCAGATCTAGCCAGTTAGAAATTATTTCAGATTTCAAGACATTTGATTTATGAATTCATACTAGTTGTGGCACCACTTCAGAGATGAATACATTTATGATTCAGGAATATGACTCTTTTTAAAGGTTTCTGAGGGATGATTCTGTGATTTGATTCTCCCCAAAGATCAACAACAGCTCATTCCTTTATAATTCATCTAATATGATTGTTAACGAAAGTCTCTGAGTGTTGGTTCAGTAATAAAACTTAGGTGAGTTGTGTGTTGTTTGATAGGGTAATGATTCTACAATCAGAGCTCTGTGGAAGGTGACGCACCATTCGTTAGGTCCCATTCTGCGGTCATACACCCGAACAGATCCATCTCCAAGACCGGCAGCTACCAGTGACCGCTGAGGATCACATGAGAGGCTGGTCACACAGCTGTCTGCTCCTGTCGGAATGTCCTGCAACAGAGACACATTCTCATGTATTACACAGCACTTTTGAGGTTTGTTCTTGTGTGTCACTTGAGCTTCTGTTTATGCTCACTGATCAATGTTTATATGTGAATAAAAACCCAAATTAAATCTGTTCAGCTATAAAGCGATTGTATCTCTTCAGAAAATTTGGACTAAACTGCTCGACTCATGTGGATTAGTTAGATTAATGTCTGGAACAACACAAGGGTGAGCAAATTATTACAGAACTTTAATTTGAGGGTGAACTAACAATAAAAACTAAATGAATACTCAACAAACACAATAATACAAGGATCTGCAGTATCAGTCAATGGAAATGTTCAAGTGGGAACTTTGCAAAGTTGGAATTTTAGAGAGAAAATAGAATGAGCCAAAGAGAGAATGATATGGAAAAAACTTGATCTTTCACATGTCCAATGGGTTTGAAAAGCCAAAACACTGCTGTTAAAAAAAAGCTGTCTTTTGTTATGAAAACATGAAACAGATAAATGATATTAGAACTTTTGAAGATTTAATGTAAAAATTACAACCTACTGTATGCAATGCCTCTGAAAACCAAAGTGACAGATTTGCAAGAAGATGAAAACGAAGAAGAAACCTAACTAATTAAGTGCGTTGAACCATGAACTAAAACTTAGTCCCATTGGATTGTATTACAGAATACTGTTTGGATAGGAGTCTATCAGCTTGACACAACCTGACATGAGAATATTTCAATCATGAAATCTCTCAGAAATGTTTTCAGCATGTTATTGAATTTGGCGATGTTAATGTATTTGGTCTTGGCAGACAAGATCTGCTATGCTGCTGCTGTGTGTATAATCAGTGATTTTGTCTATATGCTGCGTGACGTGACACGTCAAAGTAAACAGTTTCCCCATTCTCTTTCTGATGTATTCCAATCACTTTGCAACAGTTGATTTTTCGTGTCTAGTGTGGACACGGTATAAGGCGGCATCCATTTAATAATTTTAATAAATATATTCATTTATACTCTATGTTATTATTGCAACCTGCTTGTAGTAGTATGCAACCAAGAAGAAGTCAGAAAACTCACTTCTGGTGAAGACAGGTGTGTACTATTTTACATGAGCTTGATGATTAGTAAACTCTGAGAATAGTCACATACCCAGTTATAAAAGGTTGTGAACATTTATGCAGTTAGGTTATTTTAAGTTTTTATTTTCATCTTTTTTTCTGTTAAATGTATCACTTTGGTTTACAGTTGCATTACAAAGGTTGTAATTTTTAGCTGTTTTAACGGTGGTATATAGATATTTTTATTTCCACTGTATATATAATAGAGCTACAAAACTTGCCTGGAACTGATGTGTTTAAGATGAACGGGTGTGTCTGTGTGCAGTACCTGCACTTTCATTTCTCTTTCTGTGTCCCAGATCCGTATGACGCGAACATCACCTGACGTCATCAAGAGGCCAGTCTCCTGCTCCCAGTCCACCACCATACCTGCACCTTCAAGAGAGAGTAGGGAAGGCTTAACACATACAAATATATGACTCCCTTGGCTCTCCTGACATGTCTGTATAAGATAAAAGATCAAACAATCACACACTCACCTTTTGGTTGTTTTTCAGAATGAAAATATGGGTGAGTGCATCATATTTTTGTCACAACGCTTTCATGAATTACGACATAAAACACTGAATACTTAGATAGGCCTCTAACCTCTTAACCACTTATTTTGCAATGCAGAAGTAAGCTATTTTCTGTGATTGTTGGAGACTTCCAAATCGTTTGGCGCAATAGGTAAATAACTGGAAGAACAAAGTTCAGTAAACAGTAAAACTATTTGACATACAAACAAGTGTGTTTGTGACTACGACAATATGTTAAAATAATTTGATAAGAAATACCAGTTTGCAATATCAGCAGCAGCGTAACAAGCTGTTTTGTACAGCTAAAAACAAACGGAAGCAAATGACACCAGAAGCTTTATACATTTAAGTTACAAATGGCTGCGGCCACTCTTATACAATTAAATAATTATAATTAAAACAGACATTAAACTGAACCTTCAGCTTCTAAAAGCACTGACAGGCTGTCTACAGGCCCTAATTACACCAAGCACAATAATTAATTAACAATAAATATATAGTTTTAAACTCATATTAATTTAAAAGAATAGCAGAGTCTGCACCACAACAATAAAGGCAAAGAGGAGTGACACTGTTGGTATCACTTTCAAAAATTTTTTTTTTTTCAAGCTGACAAACGTTAAAAACATTGACAATCAGAATCCATCCTGCTTTAAAGTGGCAGGTGACAAAACTGCAGCGCCTTAGAATAAACAGGACAGTATTATACGTTGGTGTGGGGCAGTAATGTAGTTATAGATATTAGTTATAGATATCTTTCTCGGTGTGAATGGGCCTTAAAGGGTTATCTCACCCAAAAATGAAACTTCTCTTAAGTACTTACCCTCATGTCATTCCAAACCCATAAGATCTTTGTTCATCTTCAGAACACAAATTAAGATATTTTTGATGAAATCCAAGAGTTTATTTTTTAACTCCCATAGAAAGCAACGAAATTACCACAATCAAGGTCGAGAAAAATAGTAAAGACACTGTTAAAATAGTGGTTCAACAACAGTGGTTCAACTTTAATGTTATGAAACGACTAGAATACTTTTTGTGCACAAAAACAAAACACAAATAACGACTTTATTCAACAATTTCTTCTCTATCCGGTCATTCTCCTACGCAGTTTACGTTGAAGATACATTGCAGAGCTTCTGTGTTCTACGTCAGAACACTGACTCTGTATTGCCGGCTCCTGCGTCAGCATCACACGCATGTGTTGGCCAATACTGAGGGATATTTGCGTTGGACATAAATTCGGAAGCGCATCAACTGCCTAGGAGACTGACAGGGTAGAGAAGAAATATTGGTTGAGAAGAAAATTGTTGAATAAAGTTATATTTTGTCGCATCATAACATTAAGGTTGAACCACTGTAGTCTCATTGACTATTTTAACAATGTCTTTACAATTTCTCTAGACCTTGAATGTGGTAATTTCGTTGCTTTCTATGGAAGGAAAAAAAACAAAAACTCTCAGATTTCATCAAAAATAACTTGATTTATGTTCCGAAGACGAACAAAGGCCTTGCGGGCTTGGAACAACGTGAATGTGAGTATGAAGTATGAAGTTGAACTTATGAAGTATTTGGTGCTTTTAAAGCATTATGGTCCAGTCATTATGACAGTAAGAATGATGTGAACAAAAGACAGAAGCAAAAGAATTAAACTGCAATTATTCACTGAGCTGTTTACACTGAAGTCACATCCAGTGATATGATTTTCCTTTGAGCTCTTTGAGAAACTCAGTTATCAGATTCTCTTTTACGGCTATAAAATGTCTAGTGGATAGACTACATATTAATATTGACAGTGACAGTAGACAGTTTTATTTTTGGTTCGGTTTTTAAACAACACTCCAATTTCAATGATTTTTTTGGTAGCTGCTAACATTGTTTATCCTCATTTCTTATATTTAATGTAGTGTGGGTCATATTTGTTTTTTTAAGGATAAGGGCTTGTATATGTGTACATATACCACACACAACAGTGTTATGTGCTTGCAGAACATTTAATCTCAAAACCATGATCATTATTAGGAAGCTGATTCTCCTTTTGCTGCTATAATAGCTTCCACTTTTATGGGAAGATTTTTCATTATAAGTTAGAACATGCCTGTTGGGATGTTCTCATATTCAGACACAAGAGCATCAGCACCAGCCATTGATTTTGACAAAATTATCCAGAAGTAAATAGAAATATTTGTAGTTGGTGCCCTGTTTTTTTTAACACTTCTCCTGTGGAATGCTACATTTTCTTGTTTTAACGACAGAATTATAATGAGAAACAGAGAGAATTGCTTGGTGCATGATAATATCTAATGATATGTTTTTAATAGAACAGAAATATTTTCATTGGAATAATGATCAAAGATGGACACTCAACTGATTAAGATGGCTTAGCAACATTTGGCAGTATAATGACAGAAACTCTCAGACTCTCTGGGTGGTTGATCAGGCCATATGCTTGATGACACAGTACTGTACAACTGTATGCAGGTGTGCTATTTTGTGTGCAGACAGACAGTAGCCTAATGATGACACCTTCTACAGTCTTCCAAGCATGATCAAAATGCATATTTGAAGGAAACACGTTTTATTTTTTAAAATGTGAGGCACTGATGCCAGAGAATTGTTAAGTTTGCAGAATAAGTATCTGTTCAGTTTCCAGTAAAAATATCTAAACATTTTAAACATGTTTATTTTCAGGCCAGGACCATTAGAAAAACATGCCTGTGTCAACATTTTTTTCAAAATGCATTTCGCAGCAGTTTCAAAGTGAAATGCCCAGTGAGTGCTGCTAAAAGCGTGTTTAGTTTTTTTCTGGAGCAGATGAATGTGAATATGGCAACGTTTTATTACATTGGAGTTTGTAGCCATCAGCGCAGTTCTGAATTGAAATGTCTGGTGGGTGGTGCTAAACGCTTAATGCTCCATCACGTACAACTACACTAAACCCGATAGTGTTAACAAAAGCAAATGTGACATGAAAACGCAATCCTAACCATAGCATTTTAGCTTGTTTTTGAACTGTTGTATTTGATCTCTCTCGTCTTTCATGGTATTTGCACCAGAGCTCTTTGATGCAAGCACAAATCTGTTCCAGCTGAGCTACCGAGCAAGCTTATAGCGTCAGTAAAACTGAACATATGGAGCTGGGTAAGTGATGCAAACTCCAAAATATATTGGTTTACAAATCATGTACTATGGTAAAAAGTTTTTTGAGGTCATAACGTAATTGTGCAATTGCCACGTGAAAACAAGTCTTTATCCATAATCTGGCCTGTAATCATAATTGTATGTGAAAATGATTAAAAGTGGTTGCTGTTTTACTGCCTTTAGTGTTCATTTCAGAAACTGCAGTGATGTGTACATAGTACAAATTTCGTGTTTTGCAAAATGTTTACACAGGTATGTTTTTCCAATGAGCCTGTGTTGCTTATTTTACCAGAAAAACTGGTAAATTAGTTTTGTTTAAAACAACATTCTTCTCTGAAAATTCTGTTGTTTTATGTATTTTGTCTTACAGATATTTGAATTAGGGGTATGCAGTGGAAGCAGTATTTGTATCTGCATCAGTATCTGTAACATTCTCAAAATGATCATAAAAAAAGTATATCTGTATTTGGATAAAACCAAAAGTGGGTGGAGTTTAACAGAAAGTTTGTAATTACCTGAGAAAGCGTAACATAGATTCTGTTCCCTGTGTAGTTAACTTTTAACAAATATGCCTTGTATAATCCATAGAATTATAACACTAGAGGGCACACTTTACATGGTGTTTGGACATAAATGTGTGTTAGCAATGTGTGAACACAACCACAATGATAAAAATCCATATATTTTTGAAGGTTTTGTGATGCACCACAAATTATACCTAAATTCATAAATACTGAAAGTTTCTGATATTTGCAGTGCTTGACATTGTCCTGTTTGTTTGTTGCATGAGCTCTTGAAGCTCTGGGCCCGGTTGCATGAAAGAGCTTAAGTTAAGAAAACCCTTAGATATAAGGTTAAGGGTACCCTTAGTGAAACATAAAAAAAACTTTAAGGCTTTCACTAAGTATTTCCCTTAATCTTAATCTTTCCCTTAGGCTTTTGTCTTGTGCGCAAGAGTGACTGATTATAGCGGCAGGCTTGTGTTTTTCTACCACTTTAAAAACAAACAAACAAACGAACGAAGGAAAAGAATAGAAATTTTTTTAACCTTGGTCCAGTTTGGTTTATATTTCATATAGGTCACCGAATGCATCATTCAGTGAATAATGACCAAACAGGCAAAATGGCGTTGATGCGGGGTACAATACAATAACAAGGTGTTGGTTTAATATTATGTAATTTAATGGAAAACTATGTGAGTGGCACTGCAGGATTTTGAGTATCCTCCGGTGTCGTAGCTGTACTCATATAAACAATGTGCTCGAATTTTAGTACGCTCTGTGTCGTCCATCAGGCTGCCTTTAATAATCTCCATAACTCAAATATTGTAGACCGCTGTTTAGTAAATGTTAAACTTGTTTTTAAAGTCAGTGGTCCGTTGTGTTCTGGTTATTGTGGGAGATTTCGTAACTATAGAAACTGCCTCTCCATTGCTGTGTTTTGCCAGAAAATATCGCGAAATGCTTAGTATAAACACTAAGTAAAGGCTGACAGTTAAGACGTTTGTTGCAACACTCTTACAGAAGTACCTTGCCTCGGGGATTTTTTTCCCCTCAGGGATACCCTTACTTAAGAGGTGTAATGACTGAGACAAATCAGACACGATTATTTGTCATACTTAACAAATAATCTCTAAAAACTCACTCTGAGGTCTGTGGAACCCTCCCCCATGGACACCATCTGATACGGTTATACGACCGTAAAGAATGTGCAGAGAATGTGACTCTGACTTCATTCTTGATGAGAAGGACAAATAAACCACGTTAATCCTATATATTCTATATATAACCACTCGAGAAATGTATAAATGTGTATCCAATTTTTCCCTCTCATAATTTTCCTTTTATAGGGTTTGACCTATGTATTAATTCTCTCTTTTGAACTTTTTGTATTAATGTTTCAGAGTTGCATATTATGACTAACTATGATCACATGGGTAGCACGTTTGGTCTCTCTGGACTCCAATCTTCGCTCCCAATCTGTTAATTTATATTACATTTTGTTAACTCTGACACATCAAGTGTAATAAGAATCTAGAAGGTTCTTCTCTGATCCATCCAATATGATGTCTTATGCAAATATCTTGCTAGAGAACAAAGGGTCATAAAAGTTCCCTCCGAAGGAACAAAACCTTATTGGCTCAGTCACCTCCAGAGGGTGTGACATCTTCACACTTTAAAAACCACAGATCACAAGATCACATGCTCTTCTTCTTCTGGTACTGAGGAAACGCTGTTGAGAAGATGACGCTGAGCTAGAAGTTCTGAAGACCCCCAAGTTTGTGCCAGGCTGCGGCCTTGTCTTTCCATTCACCAAAGATCCTCTGAATCCAACTGGTTCTCTCTCATCAAAACAACATCAACAAGATCAACGGAGCCTCCACAAATTGCATCAGGACAGTTTAATTCAAATGGGCGAGACATACAAGTATCACACTTAGTCTCATTGTTTGATACATCAAGTATCCTTACCCCTTTTAAAGAAGGGCGTGTTAGAACTAAACTGATGGTTTGCTCAAGGCTGTTGATCTGTTGACTTTCAAACAATGCTATAACTTGCTTTCCTGTATCCTGCATCAGCTCTCTTTTTCTCTTGGTACACTGTATGCATGTATATATGTGTGTGAATGTTAGAGTAGTTTAAGTGTTTAGTCTGGTTAATAAAGTCTTGTGCATGTCACATGCAAAGTTGTCTGTGTTTCATGCTCATATATTGGAGTCCCTAATCATGCAGATTTTGACTACATGCTAATTGACTACACCCCTAATTCTTACTGTAGAGTAAGAATGTAATTTCCCATAACCAGGAAATTAACATTTCTTAGAATTAATAAACAATTAACCAAGTGTCCACTGGACAAACAGGTTAATTGACTGTAAAATTGATTTTACTACGTTAAGTTAATTCTATTAACTGATCCAAATATTTATAATTGATTATAATAAGTTATAATTAATTATTCATATTTCTTTTGAGCTAAATTTGCTACAGAGGTTTCATGCAAGAGGGCACTGCCCTCTTCTTGAAAGTGGCCCAGGAGCAGCAGCTCATTTGCATTTAAAGGGACCCACACAAAACGGCGTGTTTTTACTCACAACCCAAAATTGGCTATTTTAACATGCTATAAAAAATATCTGTGTGGTATTTTGAGCTAAAACCTCACATACACACCCTTGGGGACATCAGAGACTTATTTTACATCTTGTAAGAATGGGCACAATAGGTGCCCTTTAAATATCTTCTAATTATTGGAGCCAATAACATCGTGGGCAGTGTTTCAAGTAGTGCTGTTGTGCTTCGGGCAGCCTAAGTTTGAGTCATGGCCCCAGCACCTCCAGATAAATAAATATTTAAGTAAGTTTAAATAAAAACAATACTTCATATATAATAATAATAAAAAACAAAATCTGAGGAACTTTGTGTACAAGATATGTCAGCACAATCATCCACAACCTCAAATAAGAGTCGAATTCTACATAAAATAGCTGATTAGAGAACATGGAAGTTGAAAAAAATGTCCCGTGGTTGAAAATTGCAAAAAGCATCAAAAACGAGGAGTGACTGCCAGCTGAATATTTGTTCTATTACTCGGTACAATGCGTTATTCACTTTGAAGCCATTATCTGGCTTCAGGCACATCTCTAATTTGAATATTTATATTTTAAACAAGACAACTACTGATTTTTAGCAATGTAATGTGACAGCACAAAAAGCATTTACAGTTCGCCTATCTCATATTTTCCTAGTGTCATGTAACTTTAAACACAGTTGTAAGCTATCACATGGATGCAAATATGCATGAAATGATATGCAGATGAGAATTTGCATAGTAAAACTAGATGATGCAAGCTCCATATATGGTTATTTTGGGGAGGAGACAGGGAGGGGGTGAATGCATGCACAATCTTCCACTGATTGGGATTGCTAAAATTTTGCACAGATTCTGGCGTACATATACAGTTTTAGAAATCTGAAAACTTTTGTGCATAACACACTTTAAGGATACACTGAAATCTACTCAATTTTATTCATGAGGCCCCTTGTTTTTGTATATGTGTCCACACACGTTTACCTTATTCTTAAAGTAAGAGCGGGCGTGGCTACAGTAACTTGATTGTGGCTTCCTCATCCACTTTCATTTATTTTAACGGAACAAAAACTGTCCATTATGCTGCCTGATATTGCAAATTGTTACTTATCACATTATTTTAATTTATTATTGCAATCATAAACGGACTGGTTTGTAGCACAATTTATTTCACTATGTACCACATTATGTCTGGTTCTACTCACTTGATTAGGGTATAGACTGAGAATGAGAGATTTCAGGTTGATGTTGAGTTCATTTGACAGTATTGAACATTTGACAGTACTGGTCAGGTCACAGCATTTCCGACTTCAGTTTATTGCTCATTTATACCTCTAGATTAAACTGACAAAAAAAAAACAAATTCCAAATGACTGCAAAGCTTTAGCTTTCACGCTGACAGCACCTTCTGAAAGGAGAGAGGGGAATTTTGTTCTGGCTGTTCTGGAGCCCTGGTTCAGTTCTGGTCTGTTTGTCTGTCAATCTCTCATGCTGTTCAATCATTAGAGCAAAGAACACCCTTATGAATGTTATGTGGATCAGGACACGCTGTAATGCTGAAACTGAAGCACTGCTGCCCTACTTTCAAAACTTCTGCTGTCTATCAAAAATCTAATCTTGGGGAAGAGAAAAATCCCCTCACACTCATCCCTCCAAACACTCCTGAGATATATGTGGAGAAACCTAGGGAGAATTTCACACTAGGAATAAAAAAATCTTTATGAGGCACATACATCACCATGTTTGGTTTGTCTTCACTGGTCTCAAATTCCAGGGTTATGCTTAACTAAATTAACTTGCATTAAGTAATATGAACTTTCAAACAGCTTAACTCATGTGATACGTATAGTGCGCGCACACACACTCACACACACATATATACACACACACACACACACACACATACAGTACACCCCTACATTATATATACCTATACAGTACACTATATATTATATCTTTTCATGTGACAACACTGATGAAATGACACTTTGCTACAATGTAAAGTAGTGAGTGTTACAACGTCTCAGGTGTGAATGGGGAGCATGTGTGATAAAATTGGTGTTATCGCTCTCACTCTCTCATACTGATCACTGGAAGTTCAACATGGCACCTCATGCCAAAGAACTATCTGAGGATCTGAAAAAAAGAATTGTTGCTCAACATAAAGATGGCATAGGTTATAAGAAGATTGCCAAGACCATGAAACTGAGCTGCAGCACGGTGGCGAAGACCATACAGCAGTTTAACAGGGCAGGTTCCACTAAAAACAGGCCTCACCATGGTCAACTAAAGAAGTTGAGAGCAAGTGCTCAGCGTCATATTCAGAGGTTGAGTTTGGGAAATAGACGTATGAGTGCTGTCAGCATTGCTGCAGAGGTTGAAATATGCCGCACACTGCATCAAATTGGTCTGCATGGCTGTTGTACCATAAGGAAGCCTCTTCTAAAGATGATGCACAAGAAAGTCTGTAAACATTTTGGTGAAGACAAGCAGACTGGCAACTTGTACTGTGACATACTGAAGCTGAGCATGATCCCCCTTCTTTGGAGACTGGGCCGCAGGGCAGTATTCCAACATAACGACCCCAAACACACCTCCAAGACGACCACTGCCTTGCTAAAGAATCTGAGGGTAAAGGTGACTGGCCAAGCATGTCTCCAGACCTAAACCCTATTGAGCATCAGTGGAGCATCTTCAAATGGAAGGTGGAGGAGTGCAAGGTCTCTAACACCCACCAGCTCTGTCGTCATGGAAGAGTGGAAGAGGACTCCTGTGGCAACCTGTAAAACTCTGGTGAACTCCATGCCCAAGAGGGTTAAATCAGTGCTGGAAAATGATGGTGGACACTGTGGGCCCAATTTGGACATTTTCAGTTAGGGGTGTACTCACTTTTGTGGCCAGCGGTTTAGACATTAATGGCTGTGTGTTGAGTTATTTTGAGGGGAGAGCAAATTTACACAGTTATACAAGCGGTACACTCACTAATTTACATTGTAGAAAAGTGTCATTTCTTCAGTGTTGTCACATGAAAAGATATAATAAATATTTACAAAAATGTGAGGGTTGTACTCACTTCTGTGAGATCCGGTACATATATACATACACTATATATATGCATTAACGCATGAGATTGTTATTTTTTTCAGGTTTAATGTGTTAAAAATATTTCACGCAATTAACACAACATCCGTTTTTTCTGTCATCCTTTGGCTAGCATTACAATATATGATCTCGTTCTTATTCACGCAAAACCATTTAAGCGCGCCAAAAGAGAAAAAGAACGCGTGGATGTCACACACACGATGCACAGAAGGATGCGTGCCAGTATCTAGTTCTCTAGTTCTATGTTTTTAGGGCCCAAGCCCTGAAAGGGCGCAGGACCCTATTGTTTTTCTAAGGATTATTATTATTATTATTATTATTTTTATTTTTTTTCAACCGTTCGGGGCTTTTTGGGGCCCTTAACATGCTCAAAAACTCTTGAAACTTTGCACACGCATTGGAACCTGCGGCCATTAGGACGTGACAGAGGCTGGGACCCGGGCGTGGCAGGAGGGCTCGACAGCGCCCCCTTGAATGGGGTCCGAAATCTTGGTCCATATATCAAACACGCTTGCACATATTGGTATGAAACTCGGTACACATGAAGATCTCATCGGGCCTGACAACTTTCGTGCTCTAAGTTGTACGCCGCCTCAACAGGAAGCGAGCTATTATGGGTTGTTTGAAAAGCGCATGCTCTGGAATTTGATATTTTTCTTGTTGTTATTCTTCTGTTAAAAAGTGTGATCTAACTTAAGGATTTGTTGATGTCCCATGAAGTTGATGCCTGTTTAAAGAATGTCATTTGGTGGCATAGAAACCATTATACTTGAATTGTTTAATACTTTTTCATGGTATTCTGCAATGTTTGAGGCATATCGAAACAGATGTAACTAAATACTTTTCATGCTTTTATTTTGGCCAGTTAGTTACATTTACATTTTAGGCTATGTAGTTTTATTTTTAGATTTTTATTTATGCAAATAAAACTCCCATAGTCCATAACTACTGTATTTTTAACTTACTTTAATATATACAGTACTGTGCAAAAGTTTTAGGCAGGTGTGAAAAAATGCTGTAAAGTAAGAATGCTTTCAAAAATAAACTTGGTAATAGATTATATTTATCAATTAACAAAATGCAAAGTGAGTGAACAGAAGAAAAATCTAAATCAAATCCATATTTGGTGTGACCACCCTTTACCTTCAAAACAGCATCAATTCTTCAAGGTAAACTTGCACAAAGTCAGGGATTTTGTAGGCATATAGTTAGGTGTATGATTAAACAATTATACCAAACAGGTGCTAATGATCATCAATTCAATATGTAGGTTGAAACACAATCATTAACTGAAACAGAAACAGCTGTGTAGGAGGAATAAAACTGGGTGAGGAACAGCCAAACTCAGCTAACAAGGTGAGGTTGCTGAAGACAGTTTACTGTCAAAAGTCATACACCATGGCAAGACTGAGCACAGCAACAAGACACAAGGTAGTTATACTGCATCAGCAAGGTCTCTCCCAGGCAGAAATTTCAAGGCAGACAGGGGTTTCCAGATGTGCTGTCCAAGCTCTTTTGAAGAAGCACAAAGAAACAGGCAACGTTGAGGACCGTAGACGCAGTGGTCGGCCAAGGAAACTTACTGCAGCAGATGAAAGACACATCATGCTTACTTCCCTTCGCAATCGGAAGATGTCGAGCAGTGCCATTAGCTCAGAATTGGCAGAAAACAGTGGGACCCTGGTACACCCATCTACTGTCCGGAGAAGTCTGGTCAGAAGTGGCCTTCATGGAAGACTTGCGGCCAAAAAGCCATACCTCCGACGTGGAAACAAGGCCAAGCGACTCAACTATGCACGAAAACACAGGAACTGGGGTGCAGAAAAATGGCAGCAGGTGCTCTGGACTGATGAGTCAAAATTTGAAATATTTGGCTGTAGCAGAAGGCAGTTTGTTCGCCGAAGGGCTGGAGAGCGGTACACGAATGAGTGTCTGCACGCAACAGTGAAGCATGGTGGAGGTTCCTTGCAAGTTTGGGGCTGCATTTCTGCAAATGGAGTTGGGGATTTGGTCAGAATTAATGGTATCCTCAATGCTGAGAAGTACAGGCAGATACTTATCCATCATGCAATACCATCAGGGAGGCATCTGATTGGCCCCAAATTTATTCTGCAGCATGACAACGACCCCAAACATACAGCGAAAGTCATTAAGAACTATCTTCAGTGTAAAGAAGAACAAGGAGTCCTGGAAGTGATGGTATGGCCCCCACAGAGCCCTGATCTCAACATCATCGAGTCTGTCTGGGATTACATGAAGAGAGAGAAGCAACTGAGGCTGCCTAAATCCACAGAGGAACTGTGGTTAGTTCTCCAAGATGTTTGGGCCAACCTACCTGCCGAGTTCCTTCAAAAACTGTGTGCAAGTGTACCTAGAAGAATTGATGCTGTTTTGAAGGCAAAGGGTGGTCACACCAAATATTGATTTGATGTAGATTTTTCTTCTGTTCACTCACTTTGCATTTTGTTAATTGATAAATATAAACTATTAACATGTCTATTTTTGAAAGCATTCTTACTTTACAGCATTTTTTCACACCTGCCTAAAACTTTTGCACAGTACTGTAAATTCATTTATATCATCAAATATTTGTATGACTTGCCAGTGACTTGCTTGACCTAAGCTACGACTTGACTTGCTTGACATAAAGCAGTGACGACTTTATTCTTGCAAAAATTGGACTTGCATAATATTTTAATACCTTTCTTCATATGTGTTATAATAAACAAGAGCAATGAGAAAGTCCACACGAAATCCATGTTTCAACAAAAATGCCCAACATTCGTAAATTCCTAGATTCCACATTCCTTGTGTGTTTTAGCTAAGAGTATCACACTATTAGTTCCAAATTAGTTTCTCTACTAAATGAGCTCTGCAAAAATAAATAAATAAAAATACACATACAAAAACACAAATCTCTCACAACTGACTCGATCACCAACAAAGACCCATTTTTAAATTAAATACTGGACAGATTTGAATTCCACCAGCCAGAATTGCAGAAAGAATAAAAAGAGCCAATTGGATGGATGTAGGGAAAAATGTTAGGCTGTAACTGGGAATGGGAAAACATTAGTGGCTTAGTCTCACATAGGAAGGAAAAGAAGAGAGAGAAGCACTCACCTCCCTGCTTACTTCTGTCAAGATATATTGAGACCCGTCGGGCCAAACCTGTGAGAGGAAGAGGAAGAGAGGGGAAGAACACAGGAAGGAGATCAGGAGGGATGGTCAGTATATCAGCCAGAGGACACCACAGTGTTAGCAAACACACACCAGGAAGTGATTGTGGCCCTGTCCCAAATGGTGCATTTCATGAGCACTTGGGGTCTTACAGTTGGCTTTGTGCACATATGTCAGTAAAATCCACATAACAGGTTGGTCCTATCTTTCAATTTAGGCTTCAGTGATTGAGAATGCCTACTTTGCGACCATCATGCATTCTTGATGCACACTTGGTCTACCAACAGTCATGTCATCAAAGTGAGGATTTAGAGGTGGTATGCAAGGGTTTAAGGCAGCTTGTGGGAATGAGCCTTTTCACACACATACACTTTTACATGGAAACAGGCTCTCACATACACATTTCTATTAAAGAATGCACAAACACACAGAGAAACAGAGAGGGAGAGAGAGACAGACACAGAGAGAGAGAGACAGACACAGAGAGAGAGAGAGAGAGAGACAGAGAGAGAGACAGAGAGAGAGAGAGAGACAGAGAGAGAGACAGAGAGAGAGACAGAGAGAGAGACAGAGAGAGAGACAGAGAGAGAGACAGAGAGAGATGACACCCAGTAATATGTACTGGGTATGTATACCTTATCTACACTCACACACACATACACACACTGCAGGAAAAGAAGGGAGAACAAGGCTGTGGTTTCCCAGCATGACATCTGCCAAGTAAATCAGGTTTTCTCACAGGGAGCCGAATAGCAAGGCTGATATCTGCTCCCAGAGTCAAAACTTGCTCATCCATCTTAAAGCAGCGCAGTTGTGCAGGAGTTCTTCAGGAAAGCCAGCGGCTCAAGCCATTGTCATCTCAATGTGTTCTGATGTACATGACTGATGTTCTTGTGACATTCAGTCTGAAGGACATTAAGGTTTTTATTGTGAAAGAATCATTCATTGAGTTATTTTATTATTATTAGGTTATGCTCTAGATTCATTTCAGTTGGGAAATACACATTCACAGACTGAGAATCTCAGAGTGTATTTTTCATAAAAGAACAATTGGAGGTCAAAGAGTGCAAGAATATATGCTATAAAACTACTGGCCAATAACAACAGGTATAATAAACACAGGGAGATCTTTGTCTAAATGGTATCGTAATAAAGGATCAGCTTACCAAAACATAAAAATGATCATTTATTCACCCCTCATGTTTCTGTAAACAAAAATTTCTTTAACAACTAAGAATGTTACAGTTACCATATAGAATGCAGTGGCACTAAAGTTTCATAAAGTATTCAATATAACTTTTGCGCTATAATCCAGTATATAATAAAGTATACTAAAGCAGGGGTTCTCAGACTTTTTGGGGCCAGGGACCCTTTAGAGGAGAGAAAACTTTCCAAGGACCATCTCATAATTATAACAGTGATTAAGCATATGCTTGCTACAGTTTGTACTCTTGTAATCAAAAAGATTAAAATCTACAATGCATACAATTTATCAATGATTTATTAAAAGTAAAAAAAAATCAAAAAGCAATTCTAATTAATTCATAAAACTAACTTTAAAAAAAAAACTTTCAAATGATTGCAATAACAGGATGAAATACAAATTTATTATCAAAAAATGTGGTAATGAAATGAAGGGGGGGGGGGGGTATTGTGTGATTTTTCCTTAAAAAATAAAGTTTTAATAATTTTATTGTTATTATTACTCTGAGAATTACATACTACTGTACAATAGTAATATATTTTTGTTATAATTTCTTAGTTAAACCACGATAGTTTTATGAAATGAAATGGTAAAATGCTAGTGCAGTGATTCTCAGAGCAGGTCTAGAGTTAATGAAGTTCCTTATATAGAATATAAAAACAAAAACAACTTATATAAAAATACCACGAGCATCTTGTGTGCTGGAGAGTAAAGATGAAACTGCTCACCTGCGGTGCTCATTCACACAGAGACACGCAGAACATGCAGACTTCATATTTAAAGGGGTGGTTGATTATGATTTCTTTTTTTCAACTTTAGTTAGAGTGTAATGTTGCTGTTAGAGCACAAACAACATCTGCAAAGTTAGGATGCTCAAGGTTCAAAGCAAAGGAAGATATTTTCGTTTAAAGAAATATAACAGACGGCTGCCAGGGACTACGACAAGCTTCTTCCTGGGTCTGTGACATCACTAACCCTAAAATTGACATAAACCCTGCACCGAGAACACGCAAGAAAGGGGAGAGAGGCCCTGTTATTGCAATACTGTATGTAACACAAATGCAATAGCGTGTTATAAAAGAAAGATGACAATATAAGTTATTACCATAATTAAACTAAATTATAACTGTTGTATCTTAATGCAGCATATATTCTCTGGCTCTGAAGGATCTTACAATAGTTCCCACATGAGTGAGTCTGCATGAGGTAATTGACCCTTCCCAAAAACCCGCCCCCTTTAGTTACTGTTGCTTTGTCCGGCAAGCCATGCGCTCCTCATGCCACACATCATGTTCTCATGCAGTGAAAACTACATCGCGGAGCAAAGAGGACACTGACAAAGTGTCGACAGACACATGGAACAGTTTCATATTTAATATATTGCAATTTTTTAAAGAAGTTTAAACAATAAATACCATATAGTGGCTCTTTAATGTCGTGACAGATCGCTGTAGCTCCTTCAATTGGCTCGTGAACCAACCATTTCTTCATACTAGTTCATTTATAGTATCAAATAGTCATGAATGGACATCAGAAGGAATGTTTCAAGTGAGGAAAGACGCCAGTACACACAATTTTTGAAGTTCAAGTTCACCAACGTTAATCTACTATACTCCCCTGACTGCATTCTCAGACAAAATGACGGATTCGGTGTTATGATTGGTCAGATCGCCTGTCAATCAAACTGTTCGCAAAGGGTCAATTGGAGCTGCTAACATGAGCTCTTGAAACTCCACCCTCTTTTTGGGAGCAGCAGCTCATTTGCATTTAAAGCGGCACACAAAAACGGAGCGTTTTTGCTCACTATTCTGAGCTAAATCACTCTGGGGACATGAGAGACTTATTTTAGATCTTGTAAAACGGGCAATATATGACCTCTTTAAATAGCAGTCTATTTGAGCTTAAATATTCACAGACAAAGGTTCACAGTCCTACTTTTGAGGTATTCAACCAAAATTTGTCAAATTCTGTGACATTCCACGTTATACTATAAATTACATTAACATTACAATAACTACAAAGAACAATAACCTAAGTGTGCGCATCAACCGATGATAATGCTCTGTTTATTTTAAGCATGCACTGGAGTTATGTTGTCTGCCTTTTTAAATGCTGGAGTTTAACTGACCATTACAGTTATAACCCTTGGTGTGAACGGACTTTTACAGTTTTTTGTACAGTCTGTCTAAAAAGACAGAATTCCAGCAACAAACAATTTGTCAGTCCACACTAAATGTGAAAAAGGAGAGTAGCACAAAGTCAATCACAAAACAGAATAGTTTCTCTCTTTTTATGCACCTTCACACTTCAAACTTCTCAATGCGCTGCAGCTGAAGAGCATAAAACACAAATCTTGTAGTTTCATTTTGTAATGCTTCATTGGACACTATAGGGCAGTGTCTCTCAACTTGTGGGTCGCAAGACCATTTTGAGAGGGTCACGGAGTGTGCCATCAAAAAAACAAGAAACTTAATTCTGTTTTTCTAATGCAAGACTTTTATTTTGAAAAACAGGCATGAAAGTTGTTGACACTTCTGTCAGACGCTTTAAGAGTGCCATTCAACATCTGCAGTCAGATGATATATGTTGTCAAGCTGTACATCAGTGTCATTATACTTACATTATTTTTGTAACTTGTTAATAAATAAAAAGGTTTTCTCTTACTTCAGAAAAACAAACTTTCCTGTTCTGTCAGCCGTTATACTTTGCTCATAGCACACACTCTTCAAATGCAAGCGCTCCGTATATCGCTTCAGTATAAATAAAAAGCGCAAAAGAACTTACGAGCATGCAACGTCACAATGAACTTATCAAAAAGTACCAATAAATTATGTAGCTTTGTTTGTTAGGTGGGATGTTTACATGCAGGTATGATGTTCAATTTTATTCATCAGCAGCAGTCCATATCTTTCCTTAACCATTCATTTTAGTATTGTGTATTCACCATGGTAACTTTTCCTTAGCCCCAAAATGGCACTTTATTTTCGCTTTGTGTTACTTATTTAATAACTCTGGTGGTTCATAAAAAAAAAAAAAAAGAGATGGACGATACACCTTCACTCTCTGGCAGTTTTTAATTTTTATATATTTTATTTATTTATGTTTTTTATAATGTTGATTTAAGTAGCAAATGAGAATTGATTAAAGTATTTTTTGTATTTTCAGACAAAGGTCATCTTAATGATTTCAGTTGTGTTCAAGGATATTCAAGCAACAGTTTTTCAATAAATGGAAGAATATGTAAAAGTATGGTACTTGGGGTAAAAAGTAGATTATTTATAAAGTTTATTGTTACTACTGTAAATCTACAGTGGGGCAAAAAAGTATTTAGTCAGCCACCAATTGTGCAAGTTCTCCCTCTTAAAAAGATGAGAGAGGCCTGTAATTTTCATCATAGGTAAACTTCAACTATGAGAGACAGAATGAGAAAAAAAATCCAGAAAAATCCCATTGTCTGATTTTTAAAGAATTTATTTGCAAATTATGGTGGAAAACAAGTATTTGGTCAGTAACAAAAGTTAATCTTGATACTTTGTTATATACCCTTTGTTGGCAATGACAGAGGTCAAACATTTTCTTTAAGTCTCCACAAGGTTTTTACACACTGTTGCTGGTAGTTTGGCCCATTCCTCCATGCAGATTTCCTCTAGAGCAGTGATGTTTTGGGGCTGTCGCTGCGCAACACGGATTTTCAACTCCCTCCAAAGATCTTCTATGGGGTTGAGATCTGGAGACCGGCTAGGCCGGTTAAATGCTTCTTACGAAGCCACTCCTTTGTTGCCCGGGCGGTGTGTTTGGGATCACTGTCATGCTGAAAGACCCAGCCACATTTCATCTTCAATGCCCTTGCTGATCGGAGGTTTTTACTCAAAATCTCACAATACATGGCCCCATTTATTCTTTCCTTTACACGGATCAGTCGTCCTGGTCCCTTTGCAGAAAAACAGCCCCAAAGCATGTTTCCTCCCCCATGCTTCAAAGTAGGTATGGTGTTCTTTGGATGCAACTCAGCATTCTATCTCTTCCAAAAAAGAAAAGTTGAGTTTTTACCAAAAAGTTCTATTTTGGTTTCATCTGACCATGAGACATTCTCCCAATCCTCTTGTGGATCATCCAAATGCTCTCTAGCAAATTTCAGACCGGCCCGGACATATACTGGCACTCCCATCCTTATGAAGTGCTGAAGCGGCTAGTCATGCACCATATAAACTGTCCACCGATATACAACAGCAACCTCTTCATCAAATTTGCGGATGACAGGACTGTCACAGAAGTCTGTGACTCATCACAGAAGACCTCTCTTGGACCGCTAACACCACAGCTCTGACCAAGACAGCACAGCAGCGACTCTACTTTCTCCGCAAACTGAGAAGAGCCAGAGCCCCAGCCCCCATTATGCGCACCTTCTACAGAGGCACCATCGAGAGCATCCTGACCAGCTGCACTGTGTGGTATGGCGCCTGCAACGCGACCTGCCGAAAGACACTTCAGGGCATAGTGAGAGCAGCTGAGAAAATCATTGGTGTCTCTCTCCCCTCCCTCCAGGATATTTACAACACCCGCCTCACCCGAAAAGTCCTTAGCATTGCTGGTGACCCCACCCACCCGTCACACAGCCTCTTCAGATCAGGGAGGAGACTGCGCAGTCTTCAGGCCAGGACCAGCAGACTGAAGGACAGCTTCATCCACCAGGCTGTCAGGACGCTGAATTCCCTCCCGACTCTGCCCCCTCTCCCCTCTTCTGCCCCACGCATCTGACCTCTGAGAGCCTCTTAAAGAAGTTACAGGTCTGTGAGAGCCAGAAATCTTGCTTTTTTGTAGGTGACCAAATACTTATTTTCCACAAATACATTTTTTCAAAATCAGACAATGTGATTTTGGATCTGGATTTTTTTCTCATTCTATCTCTCATAGTTGAGGTGTACCTATGATGAAAATTACAGGCCTCTCTCATCTTTTTAAGTGGGAGAACTAAATACTTTTTTGCCCTGTATATTAAATATTATGGGATCTCCTTCAATGCTTTCCAAATCTTTACTTTTTAAAATAATTTTGTTTCTGTATTTTTAAAATAGATTTTATATTAACATATTTTAATGACAGTATATTTATTGAACAAAAATTATTTCTTTTATTTATCAAAATAAACAGAAAATAGAACAGAATTTGCTAAAGTGATTGTTTTGAAGTATTAACCTAGACATTATTTTATCTAAAGTATTTGTATCAGTGCTGTGTGCACTTGTTTTTAAACAAAATTAACCATTTTTATGATTTATTTTCACACAAAATCTGTGGCTCCATCAATGTTCAATACAAACATATTTGTAGCATTTTTTTCTGCAATCATACACTAGTAATGAAAAGCAAATTTTTTCTTAAGGTGTGCCTTTAGCCCCCGTATACCCTCCTTTTCATGGCTTTCCTTGAGGATTTTGCTATATAACATCTAATTCTAAACGTTCATAATCCAAATCCATGTTTAATACGAAGTTTCGAGAGTGTGCGGCTTCTTGGCACAGAGTTGCAGAAATGAAAACCGAGAAAATGACAATGTACTGTCATCTTTCATTGGCTATGGAAGATGGTAATGGTAGGTCTAATGTCATCAACTTATGTCATCCCCAGTTGGACTCATGCTGAGACTCTGTTGTGTCCTTCAGCTGATTTCTAAGTGAAATAATGCAACACTGGGACTGGGGAGGCTTAACTTCATTAAAAGACAGAACAACAATTATTTGGCAGTGGTCTGAATTTTTAAAGTTTTCATAAGATCATCTTACACAACAGCAAACTTGAAATAAACTGAAACTAATACAATGACTAACATTCTGCTTTCATACCAGAGCACCCATGGGCATCTATACAGTCCCACATCATGCAGGAAGACTGCAAATTCTGCCGGCTTTTTCCAAACACTGGCCAAGCAGGAGGTAGATGGGGAAAAGAAACTCAGAAGAAGGATTAAAGGAGAAGAGTGGTATCCACACAGTGTGTGTGAGTATGAAAGCAAACCTCGTGTGGTGGGCAGCATATCGGACAGCCCCTGCCATGCTGTGACCATCTCTGGATTTCTCTGGTCAGCAAAGTTCTTCCAAATCCGCAATGCCCCGTCATCTGCAAAAAAGGGGCATGGTGAAAGTCAGCACAGAAACTGACAAAGATGAGAACCATTCAAAGTCTGCATCAAAATGATTGATAGGTGAACTGACCAGTAGCAGTGAGGAGGAGAGAGCAGTCATGCCCATTAAGGTACTCCATGGATGTGATGCGTGTGTACCGTGGGTTCCCATTGTAGAAATAATCCAACCTCTCTCCTTTCTCCCAGTCCCAAAAACTGCACACACACAGAGAACACAATTTTAATACAGTTCACTATGCTTAATTGACAATATGAGATACCCAATATTAATGTTAGCCAATACTGCAAACTTTTGTTAAAGAAAATCAAAAAACATGAGGTTTAAATCAGAGCGGTATTAAAATAACAGTGTTAGAGCCATCATATTGTTTCTTACAGGTTTAAATCAGAGAGGTATAAAAATATCAGTCTTAGAGCCATTGTCTCTGTCTATAGAATTTTGACAAAGAGAGGGTGTGCAAAAATAGCCAAAATATGGTCTAAAAGGACATTTGTTAATTGCCACAAATAATTACCAGACAAACAAACAAACAAACAAAAAAAAAGATTCTATATTTCTAACCAAAGTTTGTGGGATTATAGACCTTATAGACCTTGTAATACAACTGAACTGTAAAATAAATGTAAATGAATTTTTTTTTTCATAATAAGTATATTATTTTACTTCACACTGCAGTAGTAATATTACAGTGCTGTCTTAATTTCTTTTTCTTCTGTGACAACAGATTTACAAGCATTATCTCATCTACAAACAGCATCTGATATAGTGAATGATGATTAGCTACAGCATCCGTTCACAAAAATGTTGGAAATAATGTGAATGTGAAAAAGCATAACTGGTGCATGTTGCATTCCTAAATGCAGAGATGTTACTGTGAACTGGCCTCCCTGAGATGGCAAAAACACAGGGTTATGAGCTGCTTGCACAAACACAGTGCAGCTCTTCCCTTTGAAACAAGCAGCGCAATAGGCAATATCCTTAATTAAATCCTTTTAAAAATTAGCCTTTTATGATTTGAGCATTAATATCTATCATCCGCTCCTACACAAGTGAAATTATTTGAAAAATTAAAGTCCAACTTTCATTATGCTTGCTGATGCTTCTCTATCAAAGTGTTATGATTATAGATGAATATGGATGTGCATATTAGTCACTCACCAGATTGAGTCTTTGTCAGCTACAGCAATACAGGGGTTAAATGGATGAAACTTCACCACTGATGGCACGCCTGGGTTTCTATTAATGAAGATCTGATCATCTAACCTTGTCACTCCTAAAAACAAGAGGGATGGGTAAAAATCACTTAGAACATTCTTAATTGGTGAAATGTTGAGCTTTAATAATAACCAAAGCAGTTTTTTGGTTTCTGAGGAAAGTGAAAAAGGGTAACACGACTAAACTTCAGAGTGAAACTTGCAGATTAAAAAAAATATGCATGAAGGAAACTGGGAATTGAGGATTTGATTCAGTTCCTCCAGCTAGACTGAATGAGGGCAGCCCCACTCTCGGTTTCAGAGGGGAGGATGATGGAGAGTGTGATGAAAGGAGAAAGACATACGAGCGTGATCAGGATCCTCTGCTCTGACGCAATCAGTCCTGCTCACTTGTGTGCATGTTCTGGCATTGACGTAAGCACATTAGCTATTCCGTTTGAGACTCTGCTGACTTCAGACAGGGAGCCAAACACATTGCTTTCTTTTAAGCTTGTGGCTTTCACACAGAAAAACTACATCATATAACTGGTTTGACCCAGTTCCACTTGTAAAATCCACATCCAGATGCATCCATCAAATCTGTCTTCTAACGATTCTAATCGATTCACAAATTTGAAAAATGCACATTTTGCATGTCTCTCTTGCTTAACACACCTGATTCAGATTATCAGCTTGTCAGCTCCATCAATGAACTGTGTTCCAACTGACATGATCTCTACACAGTGATCACTGCTCCCTAATCCATGTGCACGGGAAATCCATTCAAGTTAACTTCATTTCAGAACATTCATTCACAAATTTGCGCTATGCCACTTGCCTGCAGTGTCGTCATACACAGACAAAACTTGAGAGAAGTGACACATAATTTACCTCTGTAAACAAATACAATTTAAATTCACGTTTTGGGCACTTTGAATGGAACATACAGCGGGTAAAATAAGCATTGAATATGTTAACACTTTTTTTACTATACAAAGTTCCAATGCAGCAATTCACATTAAATTTTGACCAGATGTTGGTATTAGCTCAAGATATCAGTACAAATAAGGAAATCATAATACTGCAATTAACAAAAAAGTTATGTGTAATAAATTGAAAAAAGTATTGAACACACCAACTGAAATTGTATTTAATAGTTGGTAGAAAAGTCTTTTTTGCAGAGACAGCTTCAAGGCGCTTCCTGTATGACCGAACTTTAAATCTTGAATACTTTGGGGGTCTCTCTTGTGAATTTTGATCTTCAGTTCCTTCAACAAATGCTCTGTTGGGTTTAGGTCTGGTGATTTACTTGGACATTCTAACAACTTTATTTTCTTCCTCTGGAACCAATTCAAACTGTCCTTTGCAGTGTGTTTTGGATTGTTGTCCTGGTGGAAAGTCCACCAAAGTCTCATCTTCATCATCCTGGTGGATGGCAACAAATTCATCTCAAAAATGCCCAGTACATGGCTCCATTCATCTTCCCTTCAATAATATTGATTCTGCCAATACCAATAGTAGAGAAACAGCCCCATACCATGATGCTTCCACCTCGAAAACATCACTGTTGGTGTGTTATTTTTAGGGTCATATTCAAAGCCATTTCTCCTCCAGACATGGCATGTGGTATTGTTGCCAAAAGATTTTTGTCTCATCTGACCACATTAAATTCTCCCAGTAGTTCAGACTTTTCCAAATATTGTGTAAAAAACTTCAATAATGGAGCTTTCTGTGGTGAGCGTACATGGAGGCTGTGGCGGAGGAGTGCTTTTCCAATTGTTTTCTCTGTGACAACTGTATCTGCTGCCTCTAAGTCTTTCTGGACCTCTTTCCGAGTGCTCCATGGTTCTTGGGCTACACTTTTGACTAACCTTCTGACTCCCTGATCAAAAATCTTGTGAGGAGATCCTTTGCATGGCCAGTTGATGGTGAAATTATATTCCTTTCTGCTGAGGATAAGCACCATTGGGGCCATTTAAGGAACATCTAGGAGTTGGAAAATCCTTCTGGTAACCAGTATCGTTGTTATGTATGGCAACAATCTTGTAGTGAAAGTCTTGGGAGAGCTCTTTGCCTATACCCATCATGAGATGTCCAATACTTGCATTCAGAGGTGAGTAAGCCTTTTTCTAACCTAACAACATGCACTAACCCAACTGATTCTAGTTTGCACAGGTAGGAGGTAGAACTAATTAGTGAAATCTGTTGTTTTCTTGCCTTGCCTTAGTGTACTGCTTTTTCTTAATGTGTTCAATACTTTTTTCCCATGTCATTTCACTTTATTACACATAAATTTTTTATGGATTGCAGTATTATGATTTCCTTATTTGTACTGATTTTATGGTAAATTTTTATGAATTGCTGCATTGGAACTTTGTATAATAAAAAAAAATGTTTTTTACCCGCCTGTATATGCTCCCTTCGACCTGGAATCATGGCAGAATATCCTGTGGAGTCCACTTCGGCACTTATGGTCGAATAGAACAAACATCTGAAATTATATGAGATACATGTACATACCAAATGTGCAGAGCAGGGGGTCACGAGGAACAGGGTTAAGAACCGATGTTCTAAAGGTATGATAATAACGTGGTGTAATCAGAACAAAGATGGCAGAGTCAACTAATTCTTAAGGACGCACACGCGATTGCTGTGTTAGCGAGCAAAACTTGCAGGTCAAAGCAAATTTTTTTTTATAAAAATTGTGCATCAGTACACAACATTTTTGTAAATAGACAAACACTTCTTACTGTTACAAATTAAACAATTACTTTAATTTATTAAAAATTGATAAGGCAATATTGACGCCATTCTTTACTATACACTGGAGCACATGCAACTACTCATAATGGTAAGGGGGTGGACAACATGCACTAAGCGGTTAGCGAATCACCTATGAACCTAGCAAACCCCTGTTCCTGAAAGAGGGGCTTCATAAAACCAGGAAAGGGGTTTCCAGGTTGGATGTGCATAACAGAGGAGTGATGTCAAATCCCCCTGTCAGTGTCAGTGACATTATGGCATCCCCAACCACAGGGCATCTGCCTTAGCTTCACTGTCAGGATGCACTGAGCAACCTTAGTTTTTCAGAAGATCTAACGTTCTTCTGGCCTGGCAGTGAGGGCTCTTAATGCCACCTCTCTTCTCACCGCGTATAAGTCCGAGCTTATGGAGGATATGGGGAGGGAGATGGATGCTGGGACACCAAACCCAGCTCTGGGAGGAGAACTGTTATAGCAGATCTCAACCTGAAAACGTCTAGGGCGCAGTCCAGAGCTGCGGTTGGAAGTGGTGGGTGAACTAGCACTTTGATTGGGCCTGTCAAGACTGTCCGACAGAGAGTTGGTGGACTTCTTGGATGCTCCAGTTGAGCCCAAAGCCCTTTCTGGGGCATCTGTCACTGCTATGCAACAGTAATGTGATATGAGGAAGCAGGAGGGAGGGAGGGGCTTTCCAAATGAGCCCAAAAGTTGACATCTAGGTCTCCTCAACAAGCACACCTGGGTTTTGAAGCCCCCCAAGGAGTGGTCAGTTGGGCTTTAGGAGCTCCAGACCACCACAGCCTCAGACACAGCCTAAAAGAGCTCAGCTGAGGGGAAAACCTTCCTTTCTTTTATCCACAATCAGCCTGGGTTATCAGCTGCAGTTTGCTTTAAAACCACCACTTTACAAGAGTGTTATTATCAACAGCAGAGAAGAAATTAGCTTAGGTTCTAGAGAAAGAAATAGCCTCTTTCCTGGTATTTTGTCATTCCCAAGAGTGGGGGAGGTATCTGTCCCATTCCAGATTTGCAGAACAAACACCTCAGAAAGTAAAAGTTCAAAATGCTGACATTTAAGGGGTTAACCATTATTATACGTCCCACAGAATGGTTCACGTAGACCTGAAAGATATTTTCATATAGGCATCTACCAGGCACACCGACAATTCCTCAGGTTTGGTTACTGAGGCATAGCTCAAAAATTTCTGAACTCCTTTCAGTCTCTCATTAGAACGAAAGAGTTCAGCAAAAGTGTCTAAGCAGCTCTAATACCACTGAGAATGTTTGGCGCTGAGAGTGTCAGCTTATTTGGACGAAAGCAAGCCCAGACAACAGTGTTTCTGGAGTTAAAGGATTTTGTACAGTTTTATACATGCTTTGATCAGCTCAAACAACACAAAAGTGGCCGCATATTTAAATCACAAGGGGGGCACACAGTTCCTCAGCTTCACTGCATGCAATCTGATTCTGTGGGACATGGAGCATTTTTATTTATTATGGGCAACGCATGTCCTGGGAAAAATGAATGTGGGGGTAGATCTGTTGTCCAGGAGGAATCCTCTGTATGAAGAATAGACTCAGAGAGTGAGCCCATTGTGGGAAAGGTTCCGCCAAGCATTGCTTTACGTTTTCCTTACACTGAATCTGATTATGCCAACTCTAAGGAGAGTAAAAGAGTGCAGTCACTCAGTCATACTGATCGCCCCAACGACATTATAATTCAGCTCCTGTGCGACCAGCCTTAGTCTCTACCACTGCACACGGATCAACTCTTGCAAGTGTATGTGGATTTTTTTCACCTGGTCCTGAAAAAATTACTTTTTGGGCCTGGCCAGTGAGAGGTTAAACTCAAGTGTTTCACGTTTGCCTCCAAGAGAAACTGAAATGATTCAGAGAGAAAGAGCAGATTTAACGTGTTCTGCATATAATAAGAAATGAAATTTGTTTGAGCAATGGTGCGCACACAGACACTTTTTTGTGTTCTGTCACAGACATGTTATGTTTTAGGGGGCAGTCATGGAGTCAGACTGGTAACCCGAAAGTTGCGGATTCAATTCTCAATACCGGCAGGAAAATGTAGGAGAGTAAATTAACTGCCCTCTCTGCCACCCTCAATGCTCATGTGCAAGGCACCTAATCCCCAATCGCTCCCCAGGCGCCACAGTAAATGGCTTCCCACTGCCTCAGGCGTGTGTGTTCAGTGTGTGTTTGCAGTGTGTGTCTGTTCACTACTCACTGCTTCTAATGTGTGTGCACTAACTTGGATGGGTTAAATGCAGAGGACAAATTCCGAGTATGGGTTACCATACTTGGCTATCACGTCAATTCAATTCACTTCACTTCATTTCCAGTGTCACTTTCACTTTTTTTCTGCAGAAAAATTTAAATAAGGGCAGAGCCTTTTCTTTCATTAATGTTCTTGTAAAAACTTGCGATGATTTCTGCAATTCCCAAGTGGGGATTGACTCTGCTGTTTTCATTGTTATTGTCTATTTTCTATTCACATATTGTGTTGCTATGTGAATAGAATGAAAGAGTAGAAACAGTTATTTGTCTCATGGGTTGATTCTCATAAGAGTAAACCTATGTCATCTCAACACTTGTCCCGTCTGGTAGAGAAACCTATTATATTGGGTTAAAATAGAATGGGTCATAGTCTTCCAGAAGGGGTAAGGGCACATTCTACTGAGTTTTGGCTATGTTGTGGGCATTATTTAAAGATGTTTCAGTTCAGCAAATTTTAGTGGGGCAGTAAGTTGGGCTCTGTCTCACACTTATCAAGTCTTATATAGCGCTTTTTACAATGAAAATTGTGGCAAAGCAGCTTTACATTAATAATTGACAAATAAATTTTGGCTGCACAGCAGCTCCCAAAGAAAATGGTGTCATTGTCCATCTTAGTCTATATATTACTGAATCATTCTGTCGCAAAGATCAATAGTTAAGTTAAGTGAGTTAAGTTGTGACGTAGTTATTAGTCTAGTTAATTTATGTATATCAGCACTGGAGAAAACAGTGATGTAATCGTCCGGCTCAGGTCAGTTTGCATAGAACAGCGCCAATGCAGGCACATCAAAAACACTGCTGAATATCAAGCAAGTGTCCCCAACTTAAGCAAGCCAAAGGCAACAGTGGCAACGAACCAAAATTCCAACACCTATGTGTTATGCTGTGATGTACAGTACATTAGGAAGGCAGAATTCTTTCATTGATCATGCCCAAAGTGATTCCCATAGTGAGATACCTCACTCATGTTATCAAAGACCTGGGTTTATGTAAATAACCAAAAGATTTTACACAGCAAAGTTAAGGCTACTTTGAGGTGGTTCCAAATTCTTAGTATGTACGCAATATTGCGTATATAAAAGTTTTTATTTTCTGTGTGTGTGGCTCTTAATGCTGCTTTGGTTCTGCATAAATGAAATGCAGCATCAATGCAGCTTTAAACTTGTCATTTTCATATAGTCTATTTTCATATTGTTTCTTTTACGCAATTGACCCTTCGCAAAATCCGCCCCGTTGCAATACCCGACAACCCATGCTCTCTCACATCATGTTCTCCCGCAGTAAAAAAAATACATCGCGGAGCAAAGAGGACACTGATAATGTATGAAACAGTTTCATATTTAAAATATTGTAATTTAAAATTGTGTTAAATATCAAGTAATATCAGAAGTTACACTACTCAATATATTGATAATGCAGATTGTACAGTATATATTATGCCTACTGTATATGACAGTTGTAATTTTGTCAGTATATGACAAATTCTGGAGTTTTACAGTAGAAAACTGGTAGATGTACCTCTCTGAGTGATGCGTTGGCTTTGTCTGCGTACTCGTGCATTACGTAAAAATCTCCACTCCCTCTCCTTACGAACCTGACTCTCCAAATCATGCTCTTCTGGTATCTGAAAGAAAGAAAAACAAATTCAATTGTCAAATAATGGAGCAACAAAAGGGTCACCATGTTTACAACCATAAACACATTACAGACATGAACCTGGTTTTTAACAGTTGTGAGTACAGAAACTCAAAGACTAATTACACTGTAGTTTTAGCTGTGTAAGGAAACACCCAAGACAAACAGTGTTATGTCTCTCTAAAAAAGGGGATGTTGACTGTGATCTTTTACTCTCTCTAAAGTTTCAGAGCAGTAATGACTTAATGAAATACTTTAATTACAAGATTGATACTGTCAGGGAGAAAATAATATATGAAAAATGCAGAAAATGCACTACAGACACCCTGAGGAACAATTACATTTACACTTTGCTATAGGGAAAGAAGAATTGTCTAAACTCGTTAAATAATCAAAATCAACAACATGTATGTTGTACCCTATACCGACTAAGCTACTGAAAGAGATGCTTCCAGAATATTCTCATAGATCCTCTTACTAATTCTTGTGAAATTCACTTCTACATGGTGTTTGAACATAAATGTGTCTCAGCAGTGTGTAAACAACCACCCGATAATGCTAAAAATCAACCTACTCCTTTTATTAATCTCCATAAATCATAAGCAGTGTCTCAGAATAAGCCAGACTCTGCTCTATCAGCACAGACCCTGCCCTAAGTAAGCTGTACACAGTTCTCCATGTTTATCTCCTCACTAGAGCAGTTAACAGCAGAATTAAAATAAGAAATGTATTCTTAGTAAAGCTACTAAGGTTATTCAATAAAGAGCAATGAGTGATTTTCTGTTTTTCATTTTGTTGTTTGATTCATATTAACAGCATATACAATAGTGGGTACTGTATATTAGACTGCTTTCACTTTAATACACAGATCTAAGATACACATACAATTTCGTTACTTGCTGATTATGTTCACAGAATTTTGTATGTTTTTGACAATTTGAGAGCAGTAAGACGTGATAGAGAAGTTAGTTAATAATCGCAGGACACGCCGTCTGACAACCGGCTTTCTGTGTGTGTCCTTTGGATATGTGCACTCAGAAAACCATACATCAGAAGTATGAGAAGACTGATATGGATTTAAAATGCATGCAGATAAAAAAAAAAAACTTTCATGATGATCAAGAACGGCAATGTCACATGAGCGTGACCACAATAGAAATAATACTCAAAAACAATCAGATGTTTTAGTTTTAGTGTATGCAAGTATAGTATGTTTTTCCTTCCACTCAAAAACGGGCACTTCACAGACATATTCTGCAGACATCATAATTGGTCCCCTTAAATAATATTAATTCATTATTGTCATAAGGATATGTCCCAAAATTATATGCCAGCGTGATGTAATGTGATCTTCAAGCAGAAGGAACAGGATTAAACATTCTGGATGATATCAATCCACAATCCGAATTGTAATGCAGCCAGGAATCATTTGGCCAGAGGAGAACTGGTCCCCTGACTAAGCCTGCTTTCTTTATCATTTTGACAAGGTTTTTTGTCATCAATTTGTGACATTCTGTCACCTGATATGAGTTTAGATTCCTTGCCACTGTCACCTTTGGCTTGTATGGTTGGAAACATTTAATGTTCAGCAATATTGATTTGACTGCACTGACAGTATCGGATGAGAACTGAATTGAGCTGGATCATGACCACTGTTTTCTACAGAGCTTCCTGACATTTTTGCAGATTTATTAAAAAAAGAAAAACTGAAATATCACATGGTGCTAAGTATTCAGACCATTTGCTCAGTATTTAGTAGAAGCACCTTTTTGATCTAATAAAGCCTTGAGTCTTTTTGGGAAAGATGCAACAAGTTTTTCACACCTGGATTTGGGGATCTTCTGCCATTCCTCCTTGCAGATCTTCTCCAGTTCTGTCAGGTTGGATGGTAACCGTTAGTGGACAGCCATTTTTAGGTCTCTCCAGAGATGCTCAATTGGGTTTAAGTCAGGGCTCTGGCTGGGCCATTCAAGAACAGTCACGGAGTTGTTGTGAAGCCACTCCTTCGTCATTTTAGCTGTGTGCTTAAGGTCATTGTTTTGTTGGAAGGTAAACCTTTGGCCCAGTCTGAGGTCCTGAGCACTCTGGAGAAGGTTTTCGTCCAGGATATCCCTGTACTTGGCCGCATTCATCTTTCCCTCGATTGCAACCAGTCGTCCTGTCCCTGCAGCTAAAAAACATCCCCACAGCATGATGCTGCCACCACCATGCTTCACTGTTGGGACTGTATTGGACAGGTGATGAACAGTGGCTGGTTTTCTCCATACATATTAGAATTAAGGCCAAAAAGTTCTATCTTGGTCTCATAAGACCAGAGAATCTTATTTCTCACCATCTTGGAGTCCTTCAGGTGTTTTTTTTTTTAGCAAACTCCGTGCGGGCTTTCAAGTGTCTTGCACTGAGGAGAGGCTTCCGTCGGGCCACTCTGCCATAAAGCCCCAACTGGTGGAGGGCTGCAGTGATGGTTGACTTTCTACAACTTTCTCCCATCTCCCGACTGCATCTCTGGGAATCAGCCACAGTGATCTTTGGGTTCCTCTCTCACCAAGGCTCTTCTCCCCCGATAGCTCAGTTTGGCCGGACAGCCAGCTCTAGGAAGGGTTCTGGTCGTCTCAAACGTCTTCCATTTAAGGATTATGGAGGCCACTGTGCTCTTAGGAACCTTAAGTGCAGCAGAATTTTTTTTTGTAACCTTGGCCAGATCTGTGCCTTGCCACAATTCTGTCTCTGAGCTCTTCAGGCAGTTCCTTTGACCTCATGATTCTCATTTGCTCTGACATGCACTGTGAGCTGTAAGGTCTTATATAGACAGGTGTGTGGCTTTCCTAATTAAGTCCAATCAGTATAATCGAACACAGCTGGACTCAAATGAAGGTGTAGAACCACCTCAAGGATGATCAGAAGAAATGGACAGCATCTGAGTTAAACATATGATTCTCACAGTAAAGGGTCTGAAAACTTAGGACCATGTGTTATTTCAGTATTTATTTTTTAATAAATCTGCAAAAATGTCAAGAATTCTGTGTTTTTCTGTCAATATGGGGTGTTTTTCTGTCAATATCCTATATTAATGAGGAAAAAATGAATTTAAATGATTTTAGCAATTGGCTGCAATATAATAAAGAGTGAAAAACTTAAGGGGGTCTGAATACTTTCCATACCCACTGTACATATATTTAAATATTGGTTTATGGGATAACACTCTGAATACTGCAGCAGCAGCACTTTTATTGCCTTTATTGCTCTTATTTTTATTATTTATTATTCTATTACTTACTGTATGACATTTATTGTGGACGGCAAAGTAAGAATTTCATTGTGCAGGGAAACATGGTTTCTGTCTGTGCATATGACAATAAACACTTTGAACTTGAACTTTTGCATGTTAGAAAGTCCCCTCTGGGACAGATTCTTTTTGAAAAAGAAAAATGGTTGACGAAATGTCATGCTATCACCATGGCAAAAGATAAACTACCATAACATTGGGTCATGAAATCTTACCTCATTGTACCTCACATTATCAACTTATGGGGGTCCTTCAAAATCCCAAGGTGCATAAGGATTTTAAAAAGGCATTTTGCTATGTTTGAAACCAGTTTCGGTATTTCCCTCCAAAAATATTATAGAAAATTATTTAAAATTCGCTCCCATCACTTATTAATTGGTGACCAAGTTTTATTAATTTGTTTCCTTGTTTTAGTTAAATATTGTTTGTTTTCTGTCTTGTTTATTTAATTAAGTTTTCTAAAATTACCTTTAGAAATCTTAATCAGCGGAAGATTGTGCATACATGGATCCCCATCTGCATATCATTTACATATGCATATTTCCATCCATGTGATAGCTTACTACTGTGTTTAAAGACACCAGGACACTATGAGATAAACTAACTGTAAACATTCATTCCTATTGGCAAAATATTTTATTATTGTTTTTAACTAAATTAATTCATGCAGTTTTGCCAATAAAATAAACATCTATTTTAGAATGATTAGACAATTGTTACTGGAAACTGAACAGATACTTATTTTGCAGTCTAACAATTCTCTGATATCAGTGCCTCATACAGAACATTAAAAAATGTGTAAATGCACAACTGCATGCGTAGTACAGTACTGTGTCATCGGACCTATAGCCTGTTGGACCATCCAAATAGTCTGTGAGTGTCTGTCATTATACTGCCTATGTTTCTAGGCCATCTTAATAAGATTCAAGAGTTCATGATTTTACATTATTTTCGTGAATATATTTTCTGCGATTTAGAATACGATTTCAAGCAGAATTATCATGTGCCAAGCAATTCAATCTGTCATTAAAACATAACATTCTTCTGCAAAAGTGGTTTAAAAGCATCAGATTCGGTACAAATATTTCTATTTAAATTCTTAAATATTTCTTAAATTATTTCTCAAAAAATATTTCTTAAACTTAATACAATGATTTTACCATTAATGAGAGTGACATTTAATATGAATGTGTATCAAATGGTTTATTTTGTTTACTTTGTTACTTTGCTTGCACCAGTTAACGAGTTCATATGCATTGGTCTAGAGTGTGCAGAGGCACACTCTAGCACATACTTACAGCAAGTTTATTTGTTATAAATCGCAATATGTGTATGGAAAACTACACACGCATATTTTCAAATGGCCCTTTTCTGTATTTATACATCAGCCCCCAGATCACATACACAGTCCAGAGACACTTCAGCACTAACCTTCACTTCGGGCGAATTGCTTTTAATAATATTAGAAGTGGGGTCCAACTCTTCAACATCCATTTAATAATACTTAAAATTTAATTGCTAAATCAACGTGTTTAAATCAGCCTGAATAGACCTTAAGTAATGATTTCAAGTCAAATCATTAACTGAATTTGTTAAATTTAGAAGTAAATTAATTAGATTTCACCTCTAATCCATGAATCACTCACCTTCATGACTGGCTGAGCAAAGTATTTGGCACTCCAGTCGCAAAGACCTGTCTGCAGACTCACACTGATGAAGCTCCTGTGAGCAGCTGTCTCATCTCCATCCTCAGCAGTCTGAGGAGCACAGCAGACAAATGACAATATGTAAATGAATCACCACACAAACAGTGACACTGTTTATAAGCAACTGAAAAAAGCACAAATGTCAAAACTACTCCAGGACCCCAAATTAGCCTCAGACCCCAGATGTAATATACACATGTGATTTCTTTACTTGCTGATTAGGTTTACAGACATAACCAACTGTTTATGTGAACTGTGTCCGTTTTTTACATAAACTTGTGTGTATTTGACAGTTTAAGCGCAATGACACGTGAAGGAGAACGTAGTTTAATACTCACAGGACGCACAGCCTGACAACCAGCTTTCTGTGCGCGTGATTCAGATGTGTGTGCTCAGAAAACCAAATATATCAGAAATTTAGACTGATATGGCTTTAAAACACATGCAGATAAAAAAAAATTCCATGGTGATGAAGAACTGCAACGTCACGTGAAGGTGACCGCGATAATCAAAACCAAACAAAAGTGGCAAAGTATAGAGCAATTAAGAGCAGACATCACAGTTACGTCACTTGCAGCTGTGCGCGCATAGTGGTGGCAGAAAAACAGCAGTAGCAACTGGAGGAAAATGTACAAAATCCACAAAATAAGAGAAAAATGTTTTGTTGTGTCTTTGAATGTCAGAATTGAAATGCAAAAAATACAGACTTCATTTTTTATAAAATACAGTTGCTGAAAACGCCCTTTGAAGCTTAATGGCGACATTTATGTTGCATGTCACAGACTGGACTGATGAAACCGGCAATGATAAGTCTACTATTAAAGTATGAATTTGATGTAAACAGTAAGTCTAAATGATATTCAAAGATATGCAGTTTATAGGGGACAGTTGCAACATGAAATAATTTTTAAACCTATAACATTTTCCATAGAAAACACATTTTTATTTCAAAATTCTGACTTTTTTTCTTGCATTTGCATCTCTCAGTTCGGACTGTTTGTGACAGGGGAAAAATCAGAATTGTGGGATATAAACTTGCAATTCTGAGGAAAATAGAGAGAATAATGTGTATATCTCAATTCTATTTTGTGACATGTGAAATGTGACAAAAATTTGCTTCCATAGACTGGTACTGCAGAACAATCATTTTCTGCAACCAGGTAGGCTATGCCCATAAAAAAAAAAACCTCATCGTTGTTTGCAAACACATAATTGGTCTATTATTCTGAGGCAGGAGCTGTAAAAGCTCCGCCCTCTTCTGAAAAGCGGGGTGGGGAGCAGCAGCTCATTTGCATTTAAAAATACATGTACAAAAAACAGCAAGTTTTTCCTTTCACTCAAAAATGGGCATTGACAACATGAATAAATGATCTGTGGAATATTTTGCGCTGAATCTTCAGATATTACAGACTTATATTACATCATCTGAAAAAGGGGTATAACAGATCCCTCAAGAAAAAACCTGGGCATTAAATACTTGTGCTGATTAATATTAACAATCTGCTTAATCTTTTTTTTTCTTTGATGAATAGAAAGTTTAAAAGCACAACATTTATTTGAAATTAAAATATTTTGTAATATTATATGTGTATTTACTGCCAATTTTACAGCGTCCTTATTTAAAAATATTAAATAAAATTAATTTTATTTTATTTATATTATTTTAGAAAAATAGTTCATTACAACGTAAAAAGCAAGGAAATGCCTTCTGCTACATCATTAATCTATATTATTATTCTACAATTCAAGTTACTAGTTTGCTAACATTAAACAAACAATGCAGCATTTCTTTTTCTATTGTAATCTCTCTCTCTCATCCAACTTTTTATGTCTCTAATGGGCTTGTATTTCAACAGCTTTAACTGTAGACTACTGAGCTTTAGCCATCTAACAAAGGCTTTATGCCCTCAAAAAAAAAATTAATATAAAGACATAACATAAAGACATCCAAGGCTTGGGGCACAAGGGTTGGTTTCATTGTCATAACCTCACAAAGTAGCTAAAACTAACATCTACTGTTGGTCTAAACCACAAATAAGGCTGCCACAAAATAAGAAAAGCATATGGCTAAAAAATAATGATTTGACACAGCAAATAAACAAAACAGAAGGATGGAGAAGGATCTGTGGGAAACTAATATCACTGCTGTACCTGATCAGGGCCTTTGTCAAACATCTTCCTCGTGCGTGGGAACTGCTGTGAGTGGGGCGCCTGTCCACCCAGAGTCGGTGTGTATGGTGGCCGAGCAGGTGGCGCCTCCCGGATTGGCGGTTTGGGCACTTCATTGGTGAGGCTAGAGCTGGAGGCACCGGGCATTGGAGGAGATCCGCTGGAGGGAGATGAAGAGCGTTTGGATCTGTGGGAAGCACTACAACACCAACAAGCAGGGCCATAACACACAGATTAATATGAGGCAAAAGAACAGGGTCAGCATGCACAGCAATGCTGCATGTTAAAACAAAATAGCCACATCCAACAACCATATCCCCAAAAGAACAGGATGCTCTTTAATAGATGCAAAGTAGAGTAAAATAACAGAAGCACAAGCTACTACAGTCTGCTTTTCCACCTGTTATTTAAAAAAAATCTAAATAATTCCAGGTGGAATTATGGTCCTGCTGCTGATTTTAAACTAATTAAAAACATATTTAAGTGACTCACCCTGCTTGATGTATGAGAGTTCCTTTGCTGGTGGGGCTGGCAGGCGCTGATTGGGTCAGGGAACCAGAGTCTAAAATCCTCTGTGTGCGAGCATTCATGGTGGCCTGATGTGAGGAGCAGTGTAGAATGCAGATGTTTTAAAACAATTTAGTATAAAATTGTGCATCCTGGACCTGATTCCATCAAAATTAGAAAAACTTTTTATCTACCAGGGGTGGCTACTGTGCCATTTCAAGGTTTGATAGCTAAGCGCTAAAACAAAAATAATTTCTGGTGGCCCTGTAGGACTGCAAGTAAAATACAATACAGTTTATACACTCACCTAAAGGATTATTAGGAACACCAGTTCAATTTCTCATCAATGCAATTATCTAATCAACCAATCACATGGCAGTTGCTTCAATGCATTTAGGGGTGAGGTCCTGGCCAAGACAATCTCCTGAACTCCAAACTGAATGTCAGAATGGGAAAGAAAGGTGATTTAAGCAATTTTGAGCGTGGCATGGTTGTTGGTGCCAGATGGGCCGGTCTGAGTATTTCACAATCTGCTCAGTTACTGGGATTTTCACTCACAACCATTTCTAGGGTTTACAAAGAATGGTGTGAAAAGGGAAAAACATCCAATATGCGGCAGTCCTGTGGGTGAAAATGCCTTTTTGATGCTAGAGGTCAGAGGAGAATGGGCTGACTGATTCAAGCTGATAGAAGAGCAACTTTGACTGAAATAACCACTCGTTACAACCGAGGTATGCAGCAAAGCATTTGTGAAGCCACAACATGCACAACCTTGAGGCGGATGGGCTACAACAGAGAGACCCCACCGGGTACCACTCATCTCCACTACAAATAGGAAAAAGAGGCTACAATTTGCACAAGCTCACCGAAATTGGACAGTTGAAGACTGGAAAAATGTTGCCTGGTCTGATGAGTCTCAATTCTGTTGAGACATTCAGATGGTAGAGTCAGAATTTGGCGTAAACAGAATGAGAACATGGATCCATCATGCCTTGTTACCACTGTGCAGGCTGGTGATGGTGGTGTAATGGTGTGGGGAATGTTTTCTTGGCACACTTTAGGCCCCTTAGTGCCAATTGGGCATCGTTTAAATGCCACGGCTTACCTGAGCATCGTTTCTGACCATGTCCATCCCTTTATGACCACCATGTACCCATCCTCTGATGGCTACTTCCAGCAGGATAATGCACCATGTCACAAAGCTCGAATCATTTCAAATTGGTTTCTTGAACATGATAATGAGTTCACTGTCCTAAAACGGCCCCCACAGTCATAAGATCTCAACCCAATAGAGCATCTTTGGGATGTGGTGGAACGGGAGCTTCGTGCCCTGGATGTGCATCCCACAAATCTCCATCAACTGCAAGATGCTATCCTATCAATATGGGCCAACATTTCTAAAGAATGCTTTCAGCACCTTGTTGAATCAATGCCACGTAGAATTAAGGCAGTTCTGAAGGCGAAAGGGGGTCAAACACAGTATTAGTATGGTGTTCCTAATAATCCTTTAGGTGAGTGTATATGCACATATAAAGAATGCATGTCTTTTTGAGCTGCAATCCTAGAGAAAAAAGCAATGCAAAACTCTTCTTCATAACTCTAATCGCAACATGAAAGGGTAAAAAAAACAAAAAAAAACAATGCTGTCTACAAAAACATAGGAAGTTGACTCATCTGCTTCATCAAAATCTAGTTAACAATCCTATCCTCTTATCAGCTTCTAATCTGATTTTTATGCTAAAGGCTACAGAAAGGTGAAAGAGAGACAGATTTATCATGACTGAGTAGACAGAAATAAAGTTATTGTGTTTTGGCACAGATCAAAGATTAAAATGCTTGAGTTTGTGTCCAATAGATTTAGTAAGTTAAAAAAGAAAAATAGATATGAATATCGAGAGACAAAAGATATGATGTGGATTATGGAAATGTAAACAATAATAAGTGAAAGAGACTGGAGGAGTTGGAGAGATTATACATAAAACCAATGTTAAAATTAATGAATTTATTTTCTTATTTACAGCTGAACAACCCACATAAAAGGGAGGCAAAATCTACCTACCGCATATATGCAGTATCCTAAAACTGTCTGCTGAAGTAATGCATCGTAAAGGCTTAAGGCTGTCTACAATACACGAATGTCCTGCAGTTGAAGTCCTCACCAGTAAAACTTAAAACTGACTTTAATACAGTTAGATTTTTTAATCAGAGGGTTATTATTATTATTATTATTATATTTGACCAAGCTTGTCAAAATCCATTTTGGTATTGTCCTGTGCATGAAGGATATATGTGATAGTGCCTTAAAATTTTACTAACAATGCACTTAGCTTAGGAAGCATCATAATTAAGATGCTTATCTTTTGGAACAGCCAAATGTGGTAAGTGCATCTATGATGCTCCAAAATACTGCCTCCATAGGTAGCTCACTAGTTCATGGAACAGCTAATATCTGTTACTTTTTATTTATATAGTTTGCATAAATAAATATTTTCTGCTATTTTTACTCCAAATCAAAAGTTCTTGTATTATTTACATCTAAGAACTAGTGAGAATGATAAAAGCTGAGGCATCTCAGTGGTATATAGGATGAAGCATCAATAAACAACAGTATGTCTGTGCACTGAGCATAATCGATGAATAATAAAATATAAGCTCATCTTCTTATTTGATTCTCATGTGAAATTGAGTTTCAATACACTTAAAGAAATGAAAATATGAAATACCAGAGCCTAGATAAGAAAATGTTATTTGAATGCACTTCTGTCCTAATTAGCAAGTTCAAAAAATGCAAAAGGTGACTTTTTATTTTTTTGGCCTAATATTGAATTCGGAGACTATATTGAAACACAAACACTACTGCAAGACAACAAAGAGGTCTGAAGTAACAAGATGCAGTGTTATATTGGTGTAGTGGATCACTGTATTGTCTTTTGGTATATAGTCTTTCTACATGCTTAAGGAGATGCACTTTTCCATCACCAGTGAAGTATACACTGTATTTTAGTGCTAGTATGAGTAAATCTCTGGTAAAGTCAGAACAGGCTCTGACAGAGTTGTGTGTGTGTGTGTGTGTGTGTATGTGTGTTATTTTGCACTGATTGGACTCAGCAGGTCTATCGGAGTATCACTGCACAAATGTCAGCGTGACAAATTGGCACTCATTGTCACCTGCTGCTCCGGAACTTAAGAAAGGTCAAAGACAAAACAAGCTCAGTCTGATTATTTGTATTTTACAACATGACCCTTTGCTCAATCAACCTCCAAAAGTTCTGCAATCATGGTTTAGAGACTTTTTAACATCAATCAGTGCCTTGCTCAAACGAGAGAGAGAGAAAATAAGATTTGTTCAGGATTTACAGGGCTTATGTAGCTGCCATAAAAACAAACAAACAAACAAACAAAACACTTTCAAAACCATGGTTCAAAAAACTAGACGTCATTGTTAGTCATTTGGCTGCAATCTCACTCAAGCTCATGTAAACATGATGCAAGCAGATACTTTGTCAGATAATTTTTGGGAGTCTGTATACTCCTCTCTCTCCAAAAGAACCCTGAACATGAGATAATATAGACACTTTAAAACTTCAACTGAAAAACACAGTCCAGCATGAGGTACACAAGATGAAAAGAAGCAGAAAAGCAAGTCTACAGTAACTGTTCATTTTCCAAAGTCTCCCTACAGTTTTCTTAGGATGTATGTTATGATACAGTGCATCCAGAAAGTATTCACAGTGCTACAGTTTTTCCACATTTTGTTATGTTACAGCCTTATTCCAAAATTGATTAAATTCATTATTTTCCTAAAAATTCTACAAACACTACCCCATAAATGCGAAAGAAGTTTCTTTGAAATCTTTGCAAATCAAAAAAATCTGAAAAAAAAAAAAAAAATCACATGTACATAAGTATTCACAGTCTTTGCTCCATACATTGAAGCACCTTTGGCACCAATTACAACCTCAAGTATTTTTGAATATGATGCTACAAGCTTGGCACACCTACAGTATCTCACAAAAGTGAGCACACCCATCACATTTCAGCAACCATTTTATTATATGTTCTTATACTTTAGAGTAGTCAATGTGCAGCCTGTATAGCAGTATAGATTTACTGTCCTGTAAAAATAACTGAATACTATACATGAATACCTGAAACTAAATAACTGACAAAAAAGTAAGTACACCCTAAGTGAACATGTCAAAACTGTGTCCAAAGACTCAATATTTTGTGTGAGCACCATTGTTATCTAGTACTGCCTTAATCCTCTTGGGCATGGAATTCACCAGAGCTGCACAGGTTGTAGCTGTGATCCTCTCCCACTCCTCCATAATGACATCACAGAGCTGCTGGATGTTACATGGTGCTTCTCGACCTTCAACTTGAGGATGCTCCACAGGTGCTCAATGGTGTACAGGTTTGGAGACATACTTGGCCCCTCCATCACCTTCACCTTCAGCAAGGCAGTAGTCATTGTGGCGGTTTGTTGGGGTCTTTTTCATGTTGGAAAACTGCCATTGGGCCCAGTTTCTGAAGAGAGGGCATCATGTTCTGCTTCAGAATGTCACAGTATTTTCCTCAATGAAGCGCAGCTCCCTACTACCAGCAGCACTCATGGATCCCCCTACCACCATGCTTGACTGCAAGACACAATTTTCTTGGTACTCTTTACCAGGCCGTTGCCACACATGCTGGATGCCATCTGAGCCACACACATTTATCGTAGTCCATCAGACTACAGGATATGGTTCCAGTAATTCATGCTCTTGGACAGGTTGTCTTCAGCAAACTATTTGTGGGTTTCTTGTGAGCCAGCTTCTGAAGAGGCTTCCTTCTGGGAAGACTATCATGCAAACTGTCCACCATTTATGACCACCATGTACCCATCCTCTGATGGCTACTTCCAGCAGGATAATGCACCATGTCACAAAGTTCGAATCATTTCAAATTGGTTTCTTGAACATGACAATGAGTTCACTGTACTAAAATGGCCCTCACAGTCACCAGATCTCAACCCAATAGAGCATCTTTGGGATGTGGTGGAACGGGAGCTTCGTGCCGTGGATGTGCATCCCACAAATCTCCATCAACTGCAAGATGCTATCCTATCAATATGGGCCAACATTTCTAAAGAATGCTTTCAGCACCTTGTTGAATCAATGGCACGTAGAATTAAGGCAGTTCTGAAGGCGAAAGGGGGTCAAACAAAGTATTAGTAAGGTGTTCCTAATAATCCTTTAGGTGAGTGTATATGCACATATAAAGAATGCATGTCTTTTTGAGCTGCAATCCTAGAGAAAAAAGCAATGGAAAACTGCCACTGGGCCCAGTTTCTGAAGAGAGGGCATCATGTTCTGCTTCAGAATGTCACAGTATTTTCCTCAATGAAGCGCAGCTCCCTACTACCAGCAGCACTCATGGAGCCCCCTACCACCATGCTTGACTGCAAGACACAATTTTCTTGGTAATCTTTACCAGGCCGTTGCCACACATGCTGGATGCCATCTGAGCCACACAGGTTTATCATAGGCCATCAGACAACAGGACATGGTTCCAGTAATTCATGCTCTTGGACAGGTTGTCCTCAGAAAACTATTTGTAGGTTTCTTGTGAGCCTTCTGAAGAGGCTTCCTTTTGGGAACAGTGCCATGCAAACTGACTTGTTGCAGTGTGCGGCATATGGTCTGAGCACTGACAAGCTGATCTTCCACTTCTGCAACCTCTAAAGCAATGCTGGCAGCACTCATGCGTCCGTTTTTTTTTTTGTTTCTTTGTTTGTTTGTTTAGAAGCCAGCTTCTGCACCTGACACACAGCACAATAATTTAAGTTCTTTGATCGACCCTTGCAATGCCTGTTCCGAGTTGAACCCGTCTTGGAAAACCTCTGTATAACCCTGGCCACTGTACTGAAACTCAGTTTCCTGAGTTTGCCCACAAAGACTTATTGTGGAGAGCAACAATTCTAATTTTAAAAACCTCAGAGTTTTTTGCCATGTTGAACATCAAGTGGTCAGAATAAGAGAATTGTACTACAAGGCACCAAATTTTAACTGCTTTAATACAAGATACACAAATTTGTATGGTCCTGTCAAGCAGACAAAAACATGAACATGACGAATAAGACATGTGGCTTAAATGACGTACAGTTACGTGCTGTTATCACTTAGGGTGTACTCACTTTTGTGAGATACTGTATTATTGAGCAGTTTCTCCCATTCTTCTTTGCAGGACCTCTGAAGCTTCTTTAGGTTGGATGGGGAGTGTCGGTGCACAGAGATTTTCAGATCTTTCCAGAGATGTTCAATCGGGTTCAAGTCTGGGCTCTGGCTGGGCCACTCAAGAACATTTACAGAGTTGTCCTGTAGCAACTCCTTTGATATCTTGGGCTGTGTGCTTAGGGTACTTGTCCTGTTGGAAGATGAACCTTCGTCCCAGTCCAGAGTGCTCTGGAGCAGGTTTTCATCAAGGATGTCTCAGTTCCTGCTACTGAAGTACATCCCCTACAGGATGATATTGGCCAGGTGATGAGCAGTGCCTGGTTTCCTCCAAATATGACGCTTGCTATTTAGGCCAACGAGTTTAATCTTTGTTTCATCAGATCAGAGAATTTTGTTTCTCATGGTCTGAGAGTTCAATGCTGCAGAAATTTTACTGTACCTTTCCCCAGATCTGTGCCTCGATACAATCCTATCTCAGAGGTCTACAGACGATTCCTTGGACTTCATGGCTTGGGTTGTGCTCTGACATGCACGGTTTACTGTGGGAACTTATATAGAGAGGTGTGTGCCTTTCCAAATCATGTCCAATCAACTGAATTTACCACAGGTGGACTGCAATCAAGTTGCAGAAACATCAAGGATGATCAGTGGAAACCTGAGCTCAATTTTGAGTGTCATGGCAAAGGCTGTTTTTTTTTTTTTTTTTTTTTTTTTTATAAATTTAGAACGATTTCAAAGAAACTTCCTTCACGTTGTCATGGGGTATTGTTTGTATAATTTCGAGGAAAATAATGAATTTAATCCATTTGGAATAAGGCTCTAATGTAACAAAATGTGGAAAAAGTGAAGCGCCGTAAATACTTTCCGGATGCACTGAGATGAAGTGAGTGCGTTTTCTGGAAATCAAAAATCCCAGCTTGAAAGAGATGTGACGACAAATCTACTGATTAGTGAAGTCTCACATACCCCAAGAACCACATTTGAAGTCACTTCTAAGGTAATGCATATGGTAGAGCCATGAAAGTAGATTTTTAGAGTAAATTCTGGAAGATATATTCCTCAAAATTCATATGAACTTACATGAACTCAAATAAATGGAAACCAAAAAATGTGGCCATATAAAGAGTATTCACTGTTGTTAAGTTAATGTAGTTAAGTTAAACGTCTGGAAACCCTTGAGCAATGCAATGTTCACAATGTTTCACTTTGAAAGTGTAGCCTGTGAAACTATTATCAACTCAATTTAAAGAAGCTCTTCTTTTGTAAAAACAGAATTACATACAAAGCTACAAAAAAGGAGCAAACTTCATTAAAGATAGTTCTGCTAGTTCAGTACATAGCACAGCAAATAAAAAAGGTATGATGAAACGATATAAAATTGATGATTTATAGACACTAGTTATAACTATAAAAACAAGCCTCAAACTTAAATTTATACAGAATGCATAAAATATCTTAATGTAAATACGTTACAATAAACAGCAAGTTAACTAATAATATTTATGGGAATCTTTTTTATCTGTTCATTTTCATTTTAAACAAATCAAGAATGAATCGGTCAATGAAACATGAGAGAGACATTCATTTAGGACAAAACAACTTTACATATTACCCCTAGGTCAGATTTTACATCGTCACGGTTTCAATTATCATTTCTACGCTGATGACATACAAATATACACCAAATGCACGCCTGCTCTTAACCAAATTGACAAAATCACCACCTGTGTGAATGATATAAAAGAATGGCTCTACTCCAACTTCCTGAAAATAAACATGGAAAAGACAGAATCCCCTCTGATTCTGTCTGTGACATTGCTGGTACTCTTATCAAACCATGCAGAATTGTTAAAAACCTAGGTGTTATTTTTGATTCCACTCTCAGTTTCGAGACTCACATCAACTCTGTCACTAAATCTGCTTTTTTTCACCTTCGTCGCATTGCCAAGCTACGTCCTTTCATTAGCACTAAGGATGCTGAGACTGTTATCCATGCTTTATTTCCTCCCGCCTTGATTACTGCAACTCCCTTCTTATTGGTTTACCTGCTAGCTCCATCGCACGATTGCAATACATTCAAAACTCCGCTGCAAGAATTCTTACTCACACCAAACGTTCAGCTCATCTCCCCGATTCTGTTTGATCTGCACTGGCTGCCTGTGACCTATCGTATCAAATATAAAATACTACTGCTCACTTTCAAATCATTGCATGGTCTGGCTCCCAGTTATCTCAGTAATCTGCTTCTTCCCTACACCCCAACCCGATCACTTCGTTCATCTGACTCTGGTCTACTTACAGTCCCTCGGGTTTCGCCTCTCTTCTATGGGTGGCCGATCATTCAGTGTCACTGCACCAAAACTTTGGAATTCCCTCCCTAGGTCTCTCTGCTGTATTACTTGTATCAATGAATTCAAATCACAACTCAAAACTCACTTGTTTTCTGTATGTTATGACTCATAAGTTGTGTTCTGTTCTTTTCTGTCCTTAATTTTATGCCGTTGTGCTTTATGCCATCTACTTAATGTCCCTTTCAACTGTTTAGTGTACTACCATTGTGTATTTTTCTATTATTGTCTGTTTTTTACCGGCTGTCTGTTTATGTCTTCCTATTTTTTGTATTTGCATTGTGAAGCGTCCTTGAGCGATGGAAAGGCGCTATATAAATAAAACTTATTATTATTATTATTAACTGACTAGAATTAATCAGACTAAAAGTGCATTTGATTATTCCTTTAGTTTTCTTGAAAATAAAGCTACATACACAATAATGTGAATCTTAAAAATGGCTGATATGCTGCTACATATTGGAAAATGTAATTTGTAACTGGACAAGTAACACTATTTTGAAAATTGCAACTGACAATTTAGTTTAGTAGTGTCAAGTTTTATCTAGATATCTGGCGCAATGCACCATACAGAAGATGAACAGTTTGGTGAGTGGAATAGTGTAGTGCTCTTTCAGCTCAGGCTAATTCATTAGTGGAGTGTTATTTGCTAACGCTGTGCAACATGCGGGTAGGGACCCATAGACCATTGATGAGGAGCCTCAGCAGGGGACTGACATGGCTTGCACAGCAGATACTGAGAGACAAAAGTCAACGGTGGTTATTAACTTAACTTACGGCTGCCTCTCAGAGCTGCTGCTCGCATTACTAGGCCACAAGGACCAGTTTCTTTTTAATCGCATTTGCTCAAAAACAAACAGGGCTGAATGTGGAAAGTTTTAACAGTAGCAGGTGTCTAAGGCTCAGATACAGTATGTGGGCCTATGTACTTGTGAACTTTATGTATATAAGTCTTCTGGATTCTTACAAAAAAAGAATTGTGGCAGTACCGTGAATTTGCAATGTATCCAAAGGTAATAATGAAACTTTGATATACAGTGGGTACGGAAAGTATTCAGACACCCTTAAATTTTTTCACTCTTTGTTATATTGCAGCCATTTGCTAAAATCATTTAAGTTCATTTTTTTTCCTCATTAATGTACACATAGCACCCCATATTGACAGAAAAACACAGAGTTCTTGACATTTTTGCAGATTTATTAAAAAAGAAAAACTAAAAGAAAAATATCACATGGTCCAAAGTATTCAAACCCTTTGCTCAGTATTTAGTAGAGGCACCCTTTTGACTGACGGAATCTAAAACAAAAATCCAGAAAATCACATTGTATGATTTTTGAGTAATTAATTTGCATTTTATTGCATGACATAAGTATTTGATACATCAGAAAAGCAGAAACCTTTGTTTGCAATTACAGAGATCATACGTTTCCTGTAGTTCTTGACCAGGTCCCTCCAAAGATCTTCTATTGGGTTCAGGTCTGGAGACTGGCTAGGCCACTCCAGGACCTTGAGATGCTTCTTTCAGAGCCACTCCTTAGTTGCCCTGGCTGTGTGTTTCGGGTCGTTGTCATGCCATGCTGGAAGACCCAGCCACGACCCATCTTCAACGGTCTTACTGAGGGAAGGAGGTTGTTGGCCAAGATCTCGTGATACATGGCCCCGTTAATCCTCCCCTCAATACGGTGCAGTCGTCCTGTCCCCCTTGCAGAAAAGCATCCCCAAAGAATGATGTTTCCACCTTCATGCTTCACAGTTGGGATAGTATTCTTAGGGTTGTACTCATCCTTCTTCCTCCAAACACAGCGAGTGGAGTTTACACCAAAAAGCTCTATTTTTGTCTCATCAGACCACATGACCTTCTCCCATTCCTCCTTTGGATCATCCAGATGGCTTGAGCAGGGGGACCTTGCGTTCGCTGCAGGATTTTAATCCATGACGGCGTAGTGTGTTACTAATGGTTTTCTTTGAGACTGTGGTCCCAGCTCTCTTCAGGTCATTGACCAGGTCCTGCCATGTAGTTCTAGGCTGATCCCTCACCTTCCTGATGATCACTGATGCCCCACGAGGTGAGATCTTGCATGGTTCCCCAGACCGAGGGAGATATACCATCATCTTGAACTACTTACATTTTCTAATAATTGCGCCAACAGTTGTTGACTTCTCACCAAGCTGCTTGCCTAATGTCCTGTAGCCCAGGACAATAGGCAAGCAGCCTTGTGCAGGTCTAAAATTTTATCCCCGATGTCCTTACACAGCTCTCTGGTCTTGGCCATTGTGGAGAGGTTGGAGTCTGTTTGATTGAGTGTGTGGACAGGTGTCTTTTATACACGTAATGAGTTCAAACAGGTGCAGTTAATACAGGTAATGAGTGAAGAACAGGAGGGCTTCTTAAAGAAAAACTAACAGGTCTGTGAGAGCCAGAATTCTTACTGGTTGGTAGGTGATCAAATACTTATGTCATGCAATAAAATGCAAATTAATTATTTAAAAATCATACAATGTGATTTTCTGGATTTTAGATTCCGTCACTCACAGTTGAAGAGTGCCTATGATAAAAATTACAGACATCTACATGCTTTGTAAGTGGGCAAACCTGCACAATCGGCAGTGTATCAAATACTTGTTCTCCCCACTGAATATATATATATATATATATATATATATATATATATATATATATTCAGTGGGAAGAACAAGTATTTGATATATATATCCTCTTCTGATCAATCACATCAGGAATATGGCTGAAGCACAGGCACTGGATTACATGGGTGGGGTCCTTGCTACTTGGGGTACCGTCTGGACTTGGGCCTCACAGCTGGTTCCAGGTCCTTCCTTGAGCCAGAGGAGGCTGCAGTTTCCTTCAGGATCCAGACCTCTCTCATCTAAGGCCTGCAGCATCTTTGTCTGAAAGACCTGAAGCACCATGGTGTGAATGGCGAACGCTGCCTGCCCAGTTGCCATGTATACCATCTGGGCAATTTGAGCTCAGTCATCTCAATACAAGGAACCTCGAGACTGGACCAGTTACCCGAGTCTGAGGTCACTGTCGACACAACATCCTAATCGTCAATGTCATCCTCACCAGGGGTGCCAAAAGGGACCAGATCATGGGCTTTGTCAGAGGAGTAAAAGTTGCTTTTAGAAAAATATACCGGAGACCCTGAACGATAAGCACACTGGATCTTTGTCGACATGCAGGCATCTGAGGAGCCTACTGCACGTGGCAGTCTCGGCCTCTCCTTCTGCGCTCAGGATTGATTTCCACCATCCTGTGCACCGGCTGCCCCTTGCCTCCACCTCCCACAGCTGGTGCACTGTTCAGGATGGTGGAAATCATGGAACAGAGGGTCCTTACTGCCATTTCTTCACAGAAAGTACTCTCAGGACTATCCAGCGTGACCTCTGCATGGGCATGGCCCAAGATCCATAGATTGTGTGTAATTCTCAATAGTTCCACAGCATACACAACCTTCCGTGATGGACATCTTGTTTCTGCCGCATCACAGAAGGGTAGTGGCGAGTGAAAGCATTGTCCTCTTAAAAGCATAGTCAATGGTGAGAAGTATCCAATGCTCACAATGGAAAAGCTTCAGAGGCAAATTCTGACTTTATAAAATGCAATTGCGAGCTTATGTCACGCAATTCTGAGAAAAAAGTGAGAATTGTGAGATATAAACTTGTGATTGCAAGAAAAAAAAGTGAGAATTCTGAGATAAGAAGTCAGTTAACTTACAGAAAGAAGCTTGCATACATATTAGACAGTACCGTTAAACATAGATGGCAAACTAATGAAGATGGTGAATGGGAGTGTTGTATGACCAGGTATTTAAAATAAAAGCAAATAAAATAACACTGAATGTGACCCATCCTAGAAAGAAATGAGTTGCAATGAGCATATTTTAAAAAATGAGTTAGTTATTTTAATTTGTTATCTCAATTAAAAAAAAAAAACCCTTCAAAATGATTTATGATTTGTTGGAATCAGAAAACAATGAACAGAACAGAAAACAGAAAACCCGTTTGAAGTCGATAAGTATCAGCAAAGTCAATTTTGAGAAAAATCGAGTTAAAGTTTTCTGAAGGCTCCAAAACAAAATCACCTTGCAACCATACCTTAAAAACCCTGTTAATAACACCTAAATTACCGCACACACCTTGTCAAAACCAAATATCTATAGGAAAAATATATATTCTATATAACTTTTTTGTAATTCTGTTTATATGTCTATATCGGGATCACATCTTTGCTGCTCACATTTCGGATCTGTCAGTCAGCACGAGTAAGATTGATTTGTTGACATCAGCATGAGTTTGAAAATCACATTTAATCGGTTTAGAGTCTTGCAATCAAAAAATCGCTATGAGTATTCACAAAGATGGAATGCTGCGCTTTAAAACGATACAAAACTTGTGCTGAGGGGAAGCACGTGTGGTGAAGCAAGCAGAGAAAAAGGGCATTCTTCATGGACAAAGGAAAGGTACTCCTCTCAAAAAACATATAAAGATACTTTTAGATGTTTAATTGCTATTTAAAGGATTTAGATCGCTAGACGAGAGCTTAATGTACTTGTGAAAACCTCAAATTCAACCAAAATCAACGTTTTTGACTTGTTCTGCTTGTAGCTCGTAAGGCATTCCATCTCATTTTGCCAGCATGGGTCACAAATATGAATATTAGCAGATGTAGCAGGTATAAATATGTGAGCACAGTAAAATGGGGCAGGTATAAGGAGGATCCCAGGACTGTCTCTACCTTGTATGCAATGCTGTTGAGAACCTTCATGGCCAGATCAGAGACATCTGGAAATGGATCCGCTGCAAGATGCAGTAACACCCTCCAAATCTGAGTATATACACTGTTAAAAGACACTCCTGAAAAGAGAAAACACATGTTGTTTAATTTTAAATAAAAATGAATTGTGTATTTGGTGCATTTAATGAGAATTTGTGTAGAAACAACTCAGTAGAGTTAAACTGAAGTTCAGATCCACCCTGGGATATAAATCGCCAAAAAAAAAAAAAAAAAGTTGCATGGTGATGCTATTGAATGAAAATACAGTAGTATTTTTATATCATGCTACTGAATGATTTACATTTCCATATGCTTTGATATTTACAAAAACACCAGGGTGTTATGACTTACACAGAAATCATAAATCAGCAATATTGTGGCACTATTAGAGCAATTTCAATCAGAATTTTGCAGAGAATAAACAAACACTGAAGACATTCTGTATTATTCACTCACACCAGTTTTTGCAGGACAGTTGCAAAAAAGTCGTTTATGATTTTCTAAATGCATTCAAGAAAAAGAAAAATATATAACTGTACAGAAACTGAATATCCTCCTCCCTGTACCAATAAAAAGAGAACTATCGATTTACACAAAAGTAATGAGTAGATCTCATCCATCTTTCATTAGAAGCTGTTATTGCCATTATGAGGATGCCATTGACTGGTCTGGAAATTATGTGATTTCAGAAGCAGGAAACAGCTGCAGGAGCACGTTGATTTCAATCTGACATTTTCTCTCCTGTCCCTGGAGTGAAGCAGCAACCGCAGCTGACATTTTCAGTCTTTTGAGTTTTTCCTTCTTTCTCTCAATTCTCATGCATTTTCATTCTATCGTCTCTTGCAGCATGTCATCCCTCAGTCACTAGCTCATCCTGCTCTGCACCTCTGAGGTGATCAAAACACACATTCTTTCAATTATGCAGAGGTGCCATCCTCACCTCATTATGAGACAGGCACATCTGCAAAAGTGTGCACACTATTCTTTCTGTGCTGGAGCGCATGTAGCGCAAGTGTGTGTGAACGTCAAGAGACCATCAGGCAGATGAGCGTATTTGTGATGCAGAAAGACTGTGTGCTTTCCCTGCGGTGCTGTGTGAGAATGGAGTCCCTCATCTTTGGCATGCACAGTGTGTCTGCCATTTTAACGCATGCACAATCCAAAGCACTTCATGAACACAGTCTCTAGGGACACCTCCTCCATCTCACTCTCTCTTCATGCACTTTTCTTTATCCACACAGTAACCGCAGATATGGAGTGCATATGTTAAATGATCTGAAAGCTAATAAACTATATTCTGACCATCACTCTAAATGATGATTTTAAGCAATTTTAACTGAAATTAGTAGTCATTTTCAATAAATCAAAAACATAACTAATTTCAATTTTGCAGCTAAGAGACTATAACCATTGGAGAAAGTGAGAGTATATTATTGGATAGGGTGGGGGTCCTAGCACTCTCCTTTATTTTTATTGGCCGATGTAAACACAGCCATAATTTTCTACAGATGGGCATGAAATATTCAGTAGGATTGCAGTGGTGTGCTGTCACAACCTGCCACAGTTACAAAACACACACACACACACACACACACACACACACACACACACACACACACACACACACACACACACACACAGAGAGGTTAGTTTTGCTATTAAAGTGAGGACCTTCCATAGGTGTAATGGCTTTTATACTGTAGAAACTGTACATTCTCTCCCCCTACAATAACCCTACCCCTAAACTTACCCATCACAGAAAACATTCTGCATTTTTACATTTTTAAGAGAACATTGTTTAGTATGCTTTTAAAGCTATTTTAAATAGTCATAAAAAGTCCTCATATTTCACGTTTAAGTCATAATACCAGTGTAATACCCATGTCATTTTACAAATTTGTGTCCTCATAAATCACAAAAATCCACACGCACGCACACGTTGTGTTTTCATTTTTTATGGGGACATTCCATAGGCGTAATGGTTTTTATACTGTACAAACTGTATATTCTGTCCCCCTACATTACCCCTACCCCTAAACCTACCCATCACAGAAAATGCTATTTTAGATTTTCAAAAAAAGATAATTCTGTATGATTTATAAGCTTGTTTCCTCATGGGGACCAAAAGTAATGTCCCCACAAGATCAAAAATACCTGTGGGGACATTTGGTCCCCATAACGTAGGGAATACCCACCCACCCACACACACACACAGGACCCAAGAAATTGACACAATAATAAAGTTAAAGGTTTATAACACTGACAAAACATTTTCCTAACCATAGCAGATTATGTAAAAGAAAGAAGTGTTCTACTGATCATAAGCTAGCTGTAACTTAAAAGATCAGACTAAAGATCCATAAGGCTTTTAATTGCTTAAACATTTATTAATCACTTCATCTAACTACCCTACTTGATTATTAATCAAAGTAGTCACAATTAATTGCAAATTAACCTTTGCTCAGAAGAAAAAAAAAAATCCCATTACAGAACGTGGTTTTACAAGTCAATACATTGTTGTGACTTGTCCATTCATTCATGATTGTTATGATTCTTTATAAAAATTATTTTGTAGAGATTTGACTCAGTTTTCCATGCTAGATATTAATGCTAGAGAGGAATAAATTTAACATCTTAATTGTTCTAAATGTCTCCATTAAGAAAATAATGTAAAAACGGGGAATATCTATTAACATCTATTCAATGAAACATTTTAGAGCAGAATACCTACCGATATTTCCATATCTTGTCCAGAACTTTAACTAAACTGTAAGATATTAATATTCAGATGACACTCCAAGCTACATTATTTTACCTTTTATATGTTATATATATATATATATATATATATATATATATATATATTTGCATATGTTATATATTCTGCAACTTAACTTCAAGCACAACACCTGCTATAAAAGACACCATGAATCCAGCAGTAACCATGGTAACTGGAAGGTGCTTTGAACCCTGGGCTCTGCTGTGCTAGCACTCGTTTTCCTGCATTGCCTGACTACTGATTTCTGTATGCAAAGCACAGTCGCTCCTGGAGGGTGAGTAAGGACTTTATACTTTAAATGCATTAGTCACAGATTATATAAAAATCCAAAGTAGAGGAAAAGAAGGATATAAGGAAGTGATGGGTTGACAGGAGGTCAGAGGAGAAAGATGAAATGAAGACGCTTTGTAAGGTGCTGGTGTGGACACTGCACTGATGCAACTCAGAGGAGTGAAAGGGTGAAGAAAATAGGATGTGTGAGTGTGGATGTGTGAAATAAGGATGCATGTGTGGCTGATGACAGAAAAAACAATGATAAGCCTTAAAGGATAGAACAATTGGGGCTGAGAAAAAAAAGGTAACGATTGAATGAGACAGAGAGAAGTGAAATGGATTTAAATATAATGGAATCAGATATGATATCAGCCTGAATGTGCAGATCAAAATGCGGTTAGAAGCAGAACGTTTTGAAAAAATGTCCATAAATTGGTTTAATAAGGTATGATAAGGAATGTGTTCAAGAGTCTCTTGTGCTTAGTGTGAGTGAAGCTATTTTTATGTACAGTGCACCAAACCATTTCAGTTTGGATGCTGCCATAGAAAGCAGTTGTCTATGTATGCAGTAGGCAGCTCACTGGGTTTTGGAACGAAGCTTCAATCTGGCCTCACAATGACAAAAGTAACAATATGAAATATCTCAACCTGAACTAAGGGGCTGACCAGAGCAAAACATAAATGTAAGATAAAGAAAGAGTGAGAAAAAGAGCTTTTACAGCAGGTTTGATTGATGAGACTAAATAACTTAAATTTAGAGGATCCATATGTTGGAATAGCACTAAAATGAATAAGCAAAATTCTGCTGCGGAGGAATTTTAAGGTTTATGCTCTTTTGATTTAACCATTTATCAGCTTTGTCTGCAGATGCCATAAATGAACAAAGACTGAAGAACCAGCATTTCTGGTTCTTAGCCTTCCTTCTAAATTCTAAGAGATGGGACAAATACCAAGCTTGTGTGGAAAAGGATTCAGTTCAGTTTAGTTCAGTAAATGTGAGAACAGAAACAGGTCACATACAAATTTTAGTTTAAATTCAGTCATCAATTAATTTACAAAGTCTCACTGCAGTTGGTCTATTTTTGTCATATCTCCCATTAGCCACCAGGTCAAGATTACAGAGATGAATAAATCATAGATTAGAAGTGTTCTAAAAAGTGGTGTGTCATATTGGCAAACTAGGGATGTCCCAGACTAAGGATTTACAACAAAAAACAAACAAAAAACCCTGAAATAAGTCAGAATCAAGTCACAAGGTGCAGAACAAATGTGTGCAAAATGCTTAAAGTGCAGGGAAGGTTTGTACAATATGCTTGATTATTAAAGGTGGGATATTTTTTCCTAATGAAAGAGTGCTCCAACATAAAAGGTCACTTTCAGCAGTTATTTTATCTATGGTTTGTAACATTTTTTGCAGATTTCTGCTCTTTGCAAATCAGATACAGAAAAAAATAGCATAGTGCCAGTACATTTATTTAATTTGAATCTCTCTATTAATTGTGAAGGTTGTAAGTTGTGGTTGTAAGTAGTTACTTCAGAAGTAGAAAAAAATATATGCTATAACTTTTGAATTTCTTCTTTAGTGATAAATCACAGGACAGCACTGAAAACAAGGACAGAGTCACGTGAGTATACACGCAGTAGTATGTTTTTAAGTGGAAAGTATTAACAGGATTAAAAAAATGAAATAACCAACATGGGAAAATTACATTGGTTAGAGATTCAGACTTGCGGTTTCGATTACTTTTCAATTAATTGTTCAGCCCTACTTCATGCACTCAACTGTCACAGCTTTTATTATGTAGTGGAGGGGAGGAGCTATCAGACTCCAATGCTGAATGACAAAATAACCTTATAAAATTCACACACTACATGGATGAGTACATAGTGTATAAGCGCCTAGTGTATAGTGCATTTTTGGGACTCAAATAGTGTATTTGTGGGTTTTGGTTGATTTGATGTTGAAGGTTTTAAGGACCTTTTGAGATAACTGAAATAATTTGGTGAAGTGATATGGAGCTGTAATGTGGCAAACAGATTTTCTCTTTAGTCATTGCGTTAATACATTCAATTCCATTTTAAGTAACCTAAATAACATATCTTTGTGTAATTTTTAGATTTTGCAATGTGTGTGGGTATTTGAAGTACAAGTAGGTCTTATTACGGAATAAACAATGGTCGCCGTGTTCACCTAAATAGACATCAATAACTACAGTTCATTCACCTCATTATTGCTATAGCTTCTGTTCTGTGTTTTGGTTTTGTGGTGCCTTTTAGTATGCTTTTTTCTCTGTTTAGTTTCTGTTTCCATCTTTAGTTTTGTTGTCAGAGTGTAGTTTTTCCTCTTGATTTAGTCCCTGATTGCTTCCAGGTGTGTCTTGTAAGACATTTGTGTATCCTTTATTCTTGGTCGGGGTTTGTCTTTACTGGATTTATCGTTAGTTTAGTTCATGTTAGTTCAGGTTTCCTTATTCCTGTGTTTCCTGGTTCTTCTATTTGTCAGGGGATTATTGTTTCATTTAATAAAAGCTGAACTTCCTGCATTACAATTATACTCTGTTCAGAGTACTGTACTAGCCAAAAATCATAACAGCAAAGACTCTTAAGAGGTCAAAAGTGCTGACTTAAAGTAAAAATTTTTAAGTTGAAAAAAAAAGAAGAAGAGGCATTTGGTCTATTCAGAGAGACATTTTCAAAAGATTCTGATGAAGGCCTAGTCTATGGTTGTTGCTGAAACACAAAATCTCACCAATAAGAGAATTTAAGGAAGAGTATGAGCTGACTCTCCTCATCTTGTCGATGGTTTCAAAGGAGAGAAGGTATTCATCGTTATCAGGGCTGCCCAAAGTACTGCTGGCACTGCTACTGGTGCTCAGGTTCCCTGGAGAGAATGCTGCTGGTCCACCTAGAACACACATATAAACAAAGCATTGTTGGCAATAGGGATGGGCGATATGACTAAAATATTATATCACAATATGAGTAACTTTATTTTAAAATAACAATATATAATCCCAATATAGTTATAACAATAACTATACAGCTCTAAAACTTGTAACTATGAAAGTTTAGGAAAGTCCACACCACAACTATAACGATAACTGCACAGAGAAACGATATCCAATCAGAATACACCAGACTTTAAACAGCTAAAGCATTTAAAGCGGCAGATAACAAAACTGCAGCGTGTGCTAAGAATAAAACGATGCTAATACAATTATCGTTCTTGGTGTGAACAGGCCACATTTTGCATTTGACCTTTTAGTTGTGCACCTGAGGTCAAAATATCCTTTGCTTGTTTGTGTTCCACATCGAAGAGAAGATAGCATCAGATAACGTGCAACTACCAAACTCTTTCCTGGCTTATTACACTTTTAATAAGGCGCTTTAATATCAAGCATGTTTCAGAGTAAAGCAACATGATTTTTGGCAATCATGTTGACTGCACAAACTGTTTGAAAGGTATTCCTATTTGGGAATAAAGAAATTTCAGGCTTAGTGATAGAGAGTGGAGTTTGACTCACCCTCCTCATTGAGGTTGAGGTTCTGAAGGCTCTTATTGAGGCTTCGAGAGGTGGTGGCCGCTCTGAGGTTTGTGTAGGAGTTCACTGAACGTAAACGAGGGATGGCGGGACTGTCCCTACCTGGGGTTACATTTCCTGTCTCTACATAAACAACAACAACAACAAAAAAAAGTTTAATCAATTTAGTATATTGAGCAGTATACATTAAGCAGTACATTAGTATTCCATTTGGAAATTTCATTCTATAAACCACTGAGGAAATGTTATTCTCTATCTAAAACGGTTTATAAATAATTACCTGAGGAATTGGCAGGTGAAGGTACAGCATAGTTTTTTTCTTCCTCCATGAACTGTAGAGCCACAGTACAGAAATTACTCTCATACTGCACCACTAGGTGACTAAGAGCAACAACCAGCTCCTAAACATGACACAATTTAGGAAAAAGTTACGGAAGTAAACATAATGAAAGTAAAGGTCATCACAGAGTTAAACAAGTCAACCTAGGTCAGAATGAGCCAATACAAATAATCAAAAGTAAATCTAGATAAACATGTTAAGTAAGCATCACAGCATGCCAAAAAGCAACACTATAGGTGACTATATTTAATCATTTTAATTTTGCTCTCCCCAACTCTTCACAGAAAGATAGTGTAGTAGTGGCTCACTTAATGTGCTGTGTATAATAATTATCAAAATATTTTAAAAAATAGATATATTACAGGTAAACATAAATCAACACTGTCTGCTAATCAAGTCAATACAGGAAATCTGACATATATGCGCGTTGATCAATGTTTATTTGTAAATAAAAAGCCTAAATTAAATCTGTTCATATAAAGAGATTATGTCTCTACAGAAGACTTGGATTATGGATAATGAATTATGGATTACACGTATACTCGTTAATGTCTTAACGAACATTCTGAAGCATCAAAGTTTTTGCCTGGACTTTAAATGGATGGATAGAAATCTCTCTGCTTTACTAAAAATATTTTGTGTTTGAAGATGATCTGAAGTCTTACAGGTTTGGAACAAAATGAGGGTAAGTAAATGATGACAAAAATGATGACATTTTTAGGTCAACTATCCCTTTCAACAAAACAGGCAAAAGCTAATAATAGAACATGTGGATTAAAACAGAAACACATTTGATTAGTTGAGATTGTAGAATGCTGTTTAAAATTACTCTGTATTATAACTCTAATCAAGTTGCAAATTACCTAATCTCATGACATTTTTATTTTTGCTGGGAACTTCAATAAAGCAGTCAACCTAATCTAAATTTACAGGAAATATACATTAAAGTACACTTCTCAAATGGACGAAACCTGTTCCAAAGCTGATTACTGAGGGCCAGAAACAGAAAGCTTAGCTTTACAGGACTGCCTTAAATAAACAGCATAGATTGGGAAATATGTAAAAATGCTACAAACTGTGGTCATCATATAGACCTGGAAGAGTTGTGTCAGTACCTGGACACATCAATAAGTGCATTGATAAACCAGTCTAACATACAAGGACAGCAATAGCTGTGGCTAACTGTGGAGGCCACACTGTTAAAAACATGTGATGGTGCCTTTAAATCTGGAAATACCCCTTAGGTAGGCAATATGAAGTTATACCCAAAGAGGTCAATGAGGGCATGTTGCAGGTGGCTGGTGACAGTGATTCTTCCTGTCAGAAGTGTTGAATGAGTTTAAACCAAGGTTGATGATAAGGCAGGAGTACCTTATTAAATGCTGATTTGTGTCATGTCAATGAAACAGAAAAGATTCCTAGTCATATGCCCAGGGACTGTGCAGTCCAACTTAAAGCACATGCCCTCATAGTCATTTTCAACATTGCCCTGAGCCAGGCAACTGTCTCAATGTTCTTTAAAGCGGTCATGAATTAATAAATCAAATTTTCCTTGATCCACCAGTTAAAACATAACTTAACTGTGATTTATCACACCTGAGTTCAAGTTCTCTAGCCACATCCAGGCCTGATTACTGTCACACCTGTTCTCAATCAAGAAATCACTTAAATAGGACCTGCCTGACAAAATGAAGTAGACCAAAAGATCTTCAAAAGCTAGACATCATGCAGAGATCCAAAGAAATTCAGAAACAAATGAGAAAGAAAGTAATTGAGATCTATCAGTCTGGAAAAGTTTTGGGACTCCAGCAAACCTCAGTGAGAGCCATTTTCCACAAATGGCGAAAACATGAAACAGTGGTGAACCTTCTTAGGAGTGGCCAGCCGACCAAAATTACCCCAAGAACACAGCAACGACTCATCCAAGAGGTCACAAATGACCCCACAACTGCAGGCCTCACTTTCCTCAGTTAAGGTCAGTGTTCATGACTCCACCATAAGAAAGAGACTTGGCAAAAATGCCCTGCATGGCAGAGTTCCAAGACGAAAGCCACTGCTGAGCAAAAAGAACATTCATCTCATTTTTGCCAGAAAACTTGATGAAAACAAGACTTTGGGGAAAATACTTTTCAAACTTTTTGGATGGTGTGTGTACCATTACATCTGGCATAAAAGTAACACCACATTTCAAAAAGAACATCATACCAACAGTAAAATATGGTATTGGTAGTGTGATGGTATGGGGCTGTTTTGCTGCTTCAGGACCTGGAAGACTTGCTGTGATAAATGGAACCATGAATTCTGCTGTCTACCAAAAAATCCTGAAGGAGAATGTCCCGCCATCTGTTCGTGACCTCAAGCTGATGCGAACTTGGGTTCTGCAGCAAGACAATGATCCAAAACACACCGGCAAGAACAACTCTGAATGACTGAAGAAAAACAATATGAAGACTTTGGCCTAGTCAAAGTCCTGACCTGAATACTATTGTGATGCTGTGGCATGACCTTAAAAAGGCCATCATGGCCTTCATGCTTAAAAACCCTCCAATGTGGCTGAATTACAACAATTCTGCAAAGATGAGTGGGCCAAAAATCCACTGACTCTTTGCAAGTTATCACAAACGCTTGATTGCAACTGTTGCTGCTAAAGGTGGCCCAACCAGTTATTAGGTTTAGGGGGCAATCACTTTTTCACACAGGGCCATGTAGGTTTGGATTTTGTTTGTTTGTGAACAACCTTCATTTAAAAACTGCATTTTGTGTTATCTTTGACTAATATTTATAATTTGTTTGATGATCTGAAACATTTAAGTGTGACAAACATGCAAAAAAATAAGAAATCAGGAAGGGTGCAAACACTTTTTCACACTATTGTAAGTAACTGTGTTAATTCTAATGCCTGATCTGCGATCAGTGATTTCTGATATTCATGCAGCCAAAATATTTTATGATGTTTATGCGTCAGTTAATAAAACCAGTGACTGAGCTGTCAACTTCACGTTGTTTCTCTTACTAGCATAACTAATCTGTTATTTAAACTTTGATTAAATTATACACAGAGAGAAAACAAACGCCTCTCCCTTTATAATCGCTGGAGCTGTCAATCACACAGTGCAAGTTTAACAGTGACTGAGCTCTGGATTCTCATCAAAACCTCTGTTATAATCAATAACGCCGTCTAAACTGCACAATGAATCTCTTAATTACATCTTAATTACATCTAAATCAAAGCATTCATTTGAGTGTAGAAATCGAATTGCAATGACGAGATCACTGCGTTCATATGCTCAAAAGACATGTCTGTCTTTGTCTACAATGCTTTTCGCTGCAAACTTTCATGTGACGGGAGTAGATCTAAATATAATGATATAATAAACACTTCACAATTAGTCCATCTCGACAGCTGTAATAGTAAAAACATAAAACGTTTTCGAGAGAGTTCCACATGC